>JARQOC010000007.1:102756892-103125596 GCA_033576535.1 Allobates femoralis | reverse complement strand
CCCTCCATGTGTAATCTGTATGGACCCCACACTGGCCCCTCCATTTAATCTGTATGGGGCCACACGGGCCCCCTCCATGTGTAATCTGTATGGGCCACACTGGCCCCATCCATGTGTAATCTGTAGGAGCCACACTGGCCCCTCCATGTTAATCTGTATGGGGCCACACTGGCCCCTCCATGTGTAATCTGTATGGGGCCACACTGGCCCCTCCATGTGTAATCTGTATGGAGCCACACTGGCCCCTCCATGTGTAATCTGTATGGGGCCACACTGGCCCCTCCATGTGTAATCTGTATGGAGCCACACTGGCCCTTCCATGTGTAATCTGTATGGAGCCACACTGGCCCCTCCATGTGTAATCTGTATGGGGCCACACTGGCCCCTGGTACAATCAAGGGTTAAATGAATTTATAACAAAATAAATGATAAAAACCTGAAAGAATAAAGGGGAAGACAAGCCCTGACCTCACTCTCCAGAGACTGCAGAACAATCAGCTGCCTGTGGCCCTCTGCTCCTTATATAGTGCGTGTGACATCATAGTACATAATAGTATGTGGAACATTCCATGACGTCATCAGACTGCAACAACCAATCAGATTCCAGCTTTTAGGATTTGAAATGAAAGATGGTTTCTGATAGGTTGCCATAGGCAACAGCTCTTGATGCTAAAATAAAGTGGGAATCTGATTGGTCGCTATGGGCAACCACGCTAATACTGAGAAAAACGTGTAAAACCCGCACGCAGTGATAATGAGCGGTGATGTGGAGATCAGGAGAGCGGGTTATACCGGGGGGAAAAGACGAAATTATAAGTCCTTATATTTGGTAACTTGCATAGCCACGCCCCAAGCAGCAGGTCGGGAGCGACGTGATGACGTCATACGTCCCCGTGTCTGGGTCACTTGCAGGACGCCTCTCGCCGGAGACCCTGACAGTGAGACGAGAGCGGCCATCACCCGGGAGAGCGGCCGCACTGCATGATGGGAGCTGTAGTTCTACAGGAGCTCCAGAATGGCTGAGTCACATGTGCAGGGTGGTGATCTCTGTACAGGTCTGCTCCAATGTCTGCACACAGTCATATAACACCTCACACTGCACACACCACCTGAGACACTGTATACAGGGACCAGAGATGTGTACAGGCAGTATATACTCCAGAGCTGCACTCACTGTATACATACATTACATTACTGACCCTGAGTTACCTCCTGTATTATACTCCAGAGCTGCACTCACTATTCTGCTGGTGCAGTCACTGTGTCCATACATTACATTACTGATCCTGAGTTACCTCCTGTATTATACTCCAGAGCTGCACTCACTATTCTGCTGGTGCAGTCACTGTGTCCATACATTACATTACTGATCCTGAGTTACCTCCTGTATTATACTCCAGAGCTGCACTCACTATTCTGCTGGTGCAGTCACTGTGTACATACATTACATTACTGATCCTGAGTTACCTCCTGTATTATACTCCAGAGCTGCACTCACTATTCTGCTGGTGCAGTCACTGTGTACATACATTACATTACTGATCCTGAGTTACCTCCTGTATTATACTCCAGAGCTGCACTCACTATTCTGCTGGTGCAGTCACTGTGTACATACATTACATTACTGATCCTGAGTTACCTCCTGTATTATACTCCAGAGCTGGAGAACAGCAGGGACATTATTACTGGAAGGGGCCGAGAAAGGGAGAGATTATACCAGGAAGAGCCCAAGATGGGGACATTATACCAGGAAGGGGCCAAGAATGGGGGATATTATACCAGGAAGGGGCCAAGGATGGGGACATTATATTACTGGAATGGGCCCCGGATAGGGGCATTATATCAGGATTAGGAACATATTACATGTGTAATCTGTATGGGGCCACACTGGCCCCTCCATGTGTAATCTGTATGGGGCCACACTGGCCCCTCCATGTGTAATCTGTATGGGGGCCACACTGGCCCCTCCATGTGTAATCTGTATGGAGCCACACTGGCCCCTCCATGTGTAATCTGTATGGAGCCACACTGGCCCCTCCATGTGTAATCTGTATGGAGCCACACTGGCCCCTCCATGTGTAATCTGTATGGAGCCACACTGGCCCCTCCATGTGTAATCTGTATAGAGCCACACTGGCCCCTCCATGTGTAATCTGTATAGAGCCACACTGGCCCCTCCATGTGTAATCTGTATGGAGCCACACTGGCCCCTCCATGTGTAATCTGTATGGGGCCACACTGGCCCCTCCATGTGTAATATGTATGGAGCCACACTGGCCCCTCCATGTGTAATCTGTATGGGGCCACACAGGCCCCTCCATGTGTAATCTGTATGGAGCCACACTGGACCCTCCATGTGTAATCTGTATGGGGCCACACAGGCCCCTCCATGTGTAATCTGTATGGAGCCACATAGGCCCCTCCATGTGTAATATGTATGGAGCCACACTGGCCCCTCCATGTGTAATCTGTATGGAGCCACACTGGCCCCTCCATGTGTAATCTGTATGGGGCCACACTGGCCCCTCCATGTGTAATCTGTATGGGGCCACACTGGCCCCTCCATGTGTAATATGTATGGAGCCACACTGGCCCCTCCATGTGTAATCTGTATGGGGCCACACAGGCCCCTCCATGTGTAATCTGTATGGGGCCACACTGGCCCCTCCATGTGTAATCTGTATGGGGCCACACAGGCCCCTCCATGTGTAATCTGTATGGAGCCACATAGGCCCCTCCATGTGTAATATGTATGGAGCCACACTGGCCCCTCCATGTGTAATCTGTATGGGGCCACACTGGCCCCTCCATGTGTAATCTGTATGGGGCCACACTGGCCCCTCCATGTGTAATATGTATGGAGCCACACTGGCCCCTCCATGTGTAATCTGTATGGGGCCACACAGGCCCCTCCATGTGTAATCTGTATGGGGCCACACTGGCCCCTCCATGTGTAATCTGTATGGAGCCACACTGGCCCCTCCATGTGTAATCTGTATGGAGCCACACTGGCCCCTCCATGTGTAATCTGTATGGAGCCACACTGGCCCCTCCATGTGTAATCTGTATAGAGCCACACTGGCCCCTCCATGTGTAATCTGTATGGGGCCACACTGGCCCCTCCATGTGTAATCTGTATGGAGCCACATTGGCCCCTCCATGTGTAATCTGTATGGAGCCACACTGGTCACTCCATGTGTAATCTGTATGGAGCCACACTGGCCCCTCCATGTGTAATCTGTATGGAGCCACACTGGCCCCTCCATGTGTAATCTGTATGGGGCCACACTGGCCCCTCCATGTGTAATCTGTATGGAGCCACACTGGCCCCTCCATGTGTAATCTGTATGGAGCCACACTGGCCCCTCCATGTGTAATCTGTATGGAGCCACACTGGCCCCTCCATGTGTAATCTGTATGGAGCCACACTGGCCCCTCCATGTGTAATATGTATGGAGCCACACTGGTCACTCCATGTGTAATATGTATGGAGCCACACTGGCCCCTCCATGTGTAATCTGTATGGGGCCACACAGGCCCCTCCATGTGTAATCTGTATGGAGCCACACTGGACCCTCCATGTGTAATCTGTATGGGGCCACACAGGCCCCTCCATGTGTAATCTGTATGGAGCCACACTGGCCCCTCCATGTGTAATCTGTATGGAGCCACACTGGCCCCTCCATGTGTAATATGTATGGAGCCACACTGGTCACTCCATGTGTAATATGTATGGAGCCACACTGGCCCCTCCATGTGTAATCTGTATGGGGCCACACAGGCCCCTCCATGTGTAATCTGTATGGAGCCACACTGGACCCTCCATGTGTAATCTGTATGGGGCCACACTGGCCCCTCCATGTGTAATCTGTATGGAGCCACACTGGCCCCTCCATGTGTAATCTGTATGGGGCCACACTGGCCCCTCCATGTGTAATCTATATGGGGCCACACTGGCCCCTCCATGTGTAATCTGTATGGAGCCACATAGGCCCCTCCATGTGTAATATGTATGGAGCCACACTGGCCCCTCCATGTGTAATCTGTATGGGGCCACACTGGCCCCTCCATGTGTAATCTGTATGGAGCCACACTGGCCCCTCCATGTGTAATCTGTATGGAGCCACACTGGCCCCTCCATGTGTAATCTGTATGGAGCCACACTGGCCCCTCCATGTGTAATCTGTATGGGGCCACACTGGCCCCTCCATGTGTAATCTGTATGGAGCCACACTGGCCCCTGGTACAATCAAGGGTTAAATGAATTTATAACAAAATAAATGATAAAAACCTGAAAGAATAAAGGGAAGACAAGCCCTGACCTCACTCTCCAGAGACTGCAGAACAATCAGCTGCCTGTGGCCCTCTGCTCCTTATATAGTGCGTGTGACATCATAGTACATAATAGTATGTGGAACATTCCATGACGTCATCAGACTGCAACAACCAATCAGATTCCAGCTTTTAGGATTTGAAATGAAAGATGGTTTCTGATAGGTTGCCATAGGCAACAGCTCTTGATGCTAAAATAAAGTGGGAATCTGATTGGTCGCTATGGGCAACCACGCTAATACTGAGAAAAACGTGTAAAACCCGCCCGGAGTGATAATGAGCGGCGATGTGGAGATCAGGAGAGCGGGTTATACCGGGAGAAAAGACGAAATTATAAGTCCTTATATTTGGTAACTTGCATAGCCACGCCCCCAAGCAGCAGGTCGGGAGCGACGTGATGACGTCATACGTCCCCCGTGTCTGGGTCACTTGCAGGACGCCTCTCGCCGGAGACCCTGACAGTGAGACGAGAGCGGCCATCACCCGGGAGAGCGGCCGCACTGCATGAGTGGAGCTGTAGTTCTACAGGAGCTCCAGAATGGCTGAGTCACATGTGCAGGGTGGTGACTCTGTACAGGTCTGCTCCAATGTCTGCACACAGTCATATAACACCTCACACTGCACCACACCACCTGAGACACAGTATACAAGAACCAGAGATGTGTACAGGCAGTATATACTCCAGAGCTGCACTCACTGTATACATACATTACATTACTGACCCTGAGTTACCTCCTGTATTATACTCCAGAGCTGCACTCACTATTCTGCTGGTGCAGTCACTGTGTCCATACATTACATTACTGATCCTGAGTTACCTCCTGTATTATACTCCAGAGCTGCACTCACTATTCTGCTGGTGCAGTCACTGTGTCCATACATTACATTACTGATCCTGAGTTACCTCCTGTATTATACTCCAGAGCTGCACTCACTATTCTGCTGGTGCAGTCACTGTGTACATACATTACATTACTGATCCTGAGTTACCTCCTGTATTATACTCCAGAGCTGCACTCACTATTCTGCTGGTGCAGTCACTGTGTACATACATTACATTACTGATCCTGAGTTACCTCCTGTATTATACTCCAGAGCTGCACTCACTATTCTGCTGGTGCAGTCACTGTGTACATACATTACATTACTGATCCTGAGTTACCTCCTGTATTATACTCCAGAGCTGGAGAACAGCAGGGACATTATTACTGGAAGATGCCTATACCAAGATGGGGGACATATATTACTGGAAGGGGCCGAGAAAGGGAGAGATTATACCAGGAAGAGCCCAAGATGGGGACATTATACCAGGAAGGGGCCAAGAATGGGGGATATTATACCAGGAAGGGGCCAAGGATGGGGACATTATATTACTGGAATGGGCCCCGGATAGGGGCATTATATCAGGATTAGGAACATATTACATGTGTAATCTGTATGGGGCCACACTGGCCCCTCCATGTGTAATCTGTATGGGGCCACACTGGCCCCTCCATGTGTAATCTGTATGGGGGCCACACTGGCCCCTCCATGTGTAATCTGTATGGAGCCACACTGGCCCCTCCATGTGTAATCTGTATGGAGCCACACTGGCCCCTCCATGTGTAATCTGTATGGAGCCACACTGGCCCCTCCTGTGTAATCTGTATGGAGCCACACTGGCCCCTCCATGTGTAATCTGTATAGAGCCACACTGGCCCCTCCATGTGTAATCTGTATGGAGCCACACTGGCCCCTCCATGTGTAATCTGTATGGGGCCACACTGGCCCCTCCATGTGTAATATGTATGGAGCCACACTGGCCCCTCCATGTGTAATCTGTATGGGGCCACACAGGCCCCTCCATGTGTAATCTGTATGGAGCCACACTGGCCCCTCCATGTGTAATCTGTATGGAGCCACACTGGACCCTCCATGTGTAATCTGTATGGGGCCACACAGGCCCCTCCATGTGTAATCTGTATGGAGCCACATAGGCCCCTCCATGTGTAATATGTATGGAGCCACACTGGCCCCTCCATGTGTAATCTGTATGGGGCCACACTGGCCCCTCCATGTGTAATCTGTATGGGGCCACACTGGCCCCTCCATGTGTAATATGTATGGAGCCACACTGGCCCCTCCATGTGTAATCTGTATGGGGCCACACAGGCCCCTCCATGTGTAATCTGTATGGGGCCACACTGGCCCCTCCATGTGTAATCTGTATGGGGCCACACAGGCCCCTCCATGTGTAATCTGTATGGAGCCACATAGGCCCCTCCATGTGTAATCTGTATGGAGCCACACTGGCCCCTCCATGTGTAATCTGTATAGAGCCACACTGGCCCCTCCATGTGTAATCTGTATGGGGCCACACTGGCCCCTCCATGTGTAATCTGTATGGAGCCACATTGGCCCCTCCATGTGTAATCTGTATGGAGCCACACTGGCCCCTCCATGTGTAATCTGTATGGGGCCACACTGGCCCCTCCATGTGTAATCTGTATGGAGCCACACTGGCCCCTCCATGTGTAATCTGTATGGAGCCACACTGGCCCCTCCATGTGTAATCTGTATGGGGCCACACTGGCCCCTCCATGTGTAATCTGTATGGAGCCACACTGGCCCCTCCATGTGTAATCTGTATGGGGCCACACTGGCCCCTCCATGTGTAATCTGTATGGAGCCACACTGGCCCCTCCATGTGTAATCTGTATGGAGCCACATAGGCCCCTCCATGTGTAATCTGTATGGGGCCACATTGGCCCCTCCATGTGTAATCTGTATGGAGCCACACTGGCCCCTCCATTTGTAATCTGTATGGAGCCACATAGGCCCCTCCATGTGTAATATGTATGGAGCCACACTGGCCCCTCCATGTGTAATCTGTATGGGGCCACACAGGCCCCTCCATGTGTAATCTGTATGGGGCCACACTGGCCCCTCCATGTGTAATCTGTATGGGGCCACATTGGCCCCTGGCTCCAATCAAGGGTTAAATGAATTTATATAACAAAATAAATGATAAAAACCTGAAAGAATAAAGGGGAAGACAAGCCCTGACCTCACTCTCCAGAGACTGCAGAACAATCAGCTGCCTGTGGCCCTCTGCTCCTTATATAGTGCGCGTGACATCATAGTACACAATAGGATGAGGAACATTCCATGACGTCATCAGACTGCAACAACCAATCAGATTCCAGCTTTTAGGATTTGAAATGAAAGATGGTTTCTGATAGGTTGCCATAGGCAACAGCTCTTGATGCTAAAATAAAGCGGTAAT
Source organism: Allobates femoralis (assembly GCA_033576535.1). NCBI lineage: Eukaryota > Metazoa > Chordata > Amphibia > Anura > Aromobatidae > Allobates > Allobates femoralis. Next base: position 103,117,999 of record JARQOC010000007.1, on the reverse strand, counting down.
CTGATTGGTCGCTATGGGCAACCACGCTAATACTGAGAAAAACGTGTAAAACCCGCACGGAGTGATAATGAGCGGCGATGTGGAGATCAGGAGAGCGGGTTATACCGGGGGAAAAGACAACATTATAAGTCCTTATAGTTTTTAACTTGCATAGCCACGCCCCCAAACGGCAGGTCAGGAGCGACGTGATGACGTCATACGTCCCCCGTGTCTGGGTCACTCGCAGGACGCCTCTCGCCGGAGACTCTGACAGTGAGGCAAGAGCTGCCATCACCCGGGAGAGCGGCCGCACTGCATGATGGGAGCTGTAGTTCTACAGGAGCTCCAGAATGGCTGAGTCACATGTGCAGGGTGGTGATCTCTGTACAGGTCTGCTCCAATGTCTGCACACAGTCATATAACAGGGAAAGATGGACGAGGTCACCTCACACTGCACACACCACCTGAGACACTGTATACAGGAACCAGAGATGTGTACAGGCAGTATATACTCCAGAGCTGCACTCACTGTATACATACATTACATTACTGATCCTGAGTTACCTCCTGTATTATACTCCAGAGCTGCACTCACTATTCTGCTGGTGCAGTCACTGTGTACATACATTACATTACTGATCCTGAGTTACCTCCTGTATTATACTCCAGAGCTGCACTCACTATTCTGCTGGTGCAGTCACTGTGTACATACATTACATTACTGATCCGGAGTCACCTCCTGTATTATACTCCAGAGCTGCACTCACTATTCTGCTGGTGCAGTCACTGTGTACATACATTACATTACTGATCCTGAGTTACCTCCTGTATTATCCTCCAGAGCTGCACTCACTATTCTGCTGGTGCAGTCACTGTGTACATACATTACATTACTGATCCTGAGTTACCTCCTGTATTATCCTCCAGAGCTGCACTCACTATTCTGCTGGTGCAGTCACTGTGTACATACATTACATTACTGATCCTGAGTTACCTCCTGTATTATACTCCAGAGCTGCACTCACTATTCTGCTGGTGCAGTCACTGTGTACATACATTACATTACTGATCCTGAGTTACCTCCTGTATTATACTCCAGAGCTGCACTCACTATTCTGCTGGTGCAGTCACTGTGTACATACATTACATTACTGATCCTGAGTTACCCCCTGTATTATACTCCAGAGCTGCACTCACTATTCTGCTGGTGCAGTCAGTGTGTACATACATTTCATTACTGATCCTGGGGTAGATCACATTTGACTATCCAAGATGGAGGGGCAGTGGGGCACAGTGTGCAGTAGCATCTATGATTTGCCCCATATAGTTCCAGAGAGGCGTCCGCTGTCTCCCATACCCTGACCAGTGACCCACATGAATACAAATCCTTTAATGACTTTACTCCTGCAGTGCAGCAGCAGGACTAGCACAGCACAGATCACAGGCGCCTTCTCTCCTCCGTGCTCCATCACCAAAGGTCTTCAGCCAGGACTGAATCCGGCAGGAGTGATGACAGCAGGCCGGGTGACTCCGCAAGCTTCTCTTCAGCAGACAGGTAGGCGTGCTGCGTGTCTCCTCCAGCCACTGCACCCACGGTCTTTTTGCTGTGTCCTCCTGCACGTCATGATAAGGAGAGGCGGAGGCTCTCAACGAGTTTAACATCAGCGGTCCTGAGGATTACAATGGGGGTAATTTACCCTGACCCTGGGTGGTAGCCCAGATTGCCCTCATTATAATCTGTTATTCATGTATATATACTTAACGAATCGGGTGCAAAAAATCATGTTGAAATGCGATGTCCCAAAGCATCAATAATAGAAAAGGAAAAACAGGCAGCACTCCACAATTATAACAAAAAGTCGACTTTAATCAGCCCAAAGTAGCACCATGCTGCGGTGTCACAAGTACTTGAGAAAGGAGTTGTCTCCCCGAAATGTCGTGTTACTTTGGGGTTGATGATAAAGTCCACTTTTTGTTATTGTTTTGCAGCGCAGCCTGTTTTCTCATATACAGCGAACACGGAAAGTCTTCACATCCCTTTACATTGTTTCATTGCAGCCATTTGGTGAATTCAAAAGAGTTCATTTTTTTTCTCATTAATATACACTCTGCACCCCATCTTCACTGATAAAAACAGAAATATAGAAATTTGTGCCAATTTATTAAAAAAGTAAAACTGAAATCTCACCTGGTGATAAGTATTCAGCCCCTTTGCTCAGACACTCATATTAAGGCACATGCTGTTCATTTACTTGTGATCCTCCTTGAGATGGTTCTACTCCTTCATTGGAGTCCAGCTGTGTTTAATTAAACTGATTGTCTTTCCAAATCAAGTCCTCATACCTGTCTATACAAGACCTCACAGCTCACAGTGCGTGTCATGAGGTCAAAGGAACTGCCCAAGGAGCTCAGAGACAGAATTGTGGCAAGGCAGAGATCTGGCCAAGATTACAAAAGAATATCTGCAGTACTCAAGGTTCCTAAGAGCACAGTGACCTCCATAATCCTTAAATGGCAGAAGTTTGGGACCAACAGAAGTCTTCCTAGACCTGGCCGTCCAGCCAAACTGAGCAATCGTGGGAGAAGAGCCTTGGTGAGAGGTAAAGAGGATCCCCAAGATCACTGTGTCTGAGCTCCAGAGATGCAGGAGGGAGATGGGAGAAAGTTCCACAGTCACCTATCACTGCAGCCTCCAGCAGTCGGCCTTTATGGCAGAGTGGCCTGACGGAAGCCTCTCCTCAGTGCAAGACATAGGAAAGCCGCATAGAGATTACAAGAAAACACATGAAGGATCCCAGACTATGAGGAATAAGATTCTCTGCTCTGATGAGATGAAGATAGAACTTTGTGGTGATAATTGTAAGCGATGGAGAAAACCAGGCACCGCTCATCACCTGCCCAACACAATCCCAACAGTGAGACATGGTGGAGGCAGCACCATAGTATGGGAGGTTCAGCTGCAGGGACAGGACGACTGGTTACAATTGAAGGAAACATGAATGCGGCCAAGTACAGAGATCTCCTGGATGATAACCTCCTCCAGAGCTCTGGACCTCAGACTTGGCTGAAGCTTCACCTTCCAACAAGACAATGACCCTAAGCCACAGCTACAATAACACAGGAGCGGCTTCACCACAACTCTGTGCCCATTCCTGACCGGAGCCACAGCCCGGACCTAAACCCAATGGAGCATCTCTGGAGACCTGAAAATGGCTCCACCAACGTTCACCATCCAACCTGACGGACCGGAGAGGATCTGCAAGGAAGAATGAGAGGATCCCCAAATCCAGGGGAGAAACAGCATCATTCCCAAGAAGACTCATGGCTGTACGAGCTCAAAAGGTGCAAATACTCAACACTGAGCAAAGGGGCTGAATACTTATCACCAATACTGAGCAAAGGGGCTGAATACTTATCATCAATACTGAGCAAAGGGGTTGAATACTTATCATCAATACTGAGCAAAGGGGCTGAATACTTATCATCAATACTGAGCAAAGGGGCTGAATACTTATCATCATCACTGAGCAAAGGGGCTGAATACTTATCACCAATACTGAGCAAAGGGGCTGAATACTTATCATCAATACTGAGCAAAGGGGGCTGAATACTTATCATCATCACTGAGCAAAGGGGCTGAATACTTATCATCAATACTGAGCAAAGGGGACTGAATACTTATCATCAATACTGAGCAAAGGGGCTGAATACTTATCATCAATACTGAGCAAAGGGGCTGAATACTTATCATCAATACTGAGCAAAGGGGGCTGAATACTTATCATCAACACTGAGCAAAGGGGCTGAATACTTATCATCAATACTGAGCAAAGGGGCTGAATACTTATCAATACTGAGCAAAGGGGCTGAATACTTATCATCAACACTGAGCAAAGGGGCTGAATACTTATCATCAATACTGAGCAAAGGGGCTGAATACTTATCAATACTGAGCAAAGGGGCTGAATACTTATCATCAATACTGAGCAAAGGGGCTGAATACTTATCATCAATATGAACAAAGGGGCTGAATACTTATCATCAACACTGAGCAAAGGGGCCGAATACTTATCATCAATACTGAGCAAGGGGCTGTATACTTATCATCAATACTGAGCAAAGGGGCTGAATACTTATCATCAATACTGAGCAAAGGGGCTGTATACTTATCATCAACATGAGCAAAGGGGCCGAATACTTATCATCAATACTGAGCAAAGGGGCCGAATACTTATCATCAATACTGAGCAAAGGGGCTGTATACTTATCATCAACACTGAGCAAAGGGGCCGAATACTTATCATCAATACTGAGCAAAGGGGCCGAATACTTATGACCATGGGAGATTTCAGTTTTTCTTTAATAAATGTAGAAATATTAGCACATTTCTCTTTTTTTTCAGTGCAGATGGGGTGTAGAGTGACATTAATGAGAAAAAATTAACTTTTCTGAATTTACCAAATGGCTGCAATGAAACAAAGAGTGAAAAATGTAAAGGGGTCTGAATACTTTCCGTACCCGCTGTATACATGCTTTGCTTAATCTAAGTAAACATGGATATGAATAAGCACTGGAACACGTCATCATGTGTTTTTATTTTTTGTAATTAGTAACTTCAGTGAGGAGGTAGACGAACTCTAGCGCCACCTATTGAAAGCAGCAATCCTAAACAAGCCTTTTAATGTTATTTAGGATTTATATATATTTATTCATTTATATAGCGCTATTGATTCCATAGCACTTTACATACATGAGTAATTACATACATGATTTGTGTCAGTTTAGAACCCCAATCTGCAGACACTGTGTATCGGGGTGATTGACCCTCATAAATATTGACATTTAGGATTGCTACATGTACTTCCTCCCTGAAGAGACTATTTCCAGATTTCGCAGAGGAGCATTGCGGCCACAAGTCTCCTCACTGCCGGCAGACTGATCTCCATAAGGAGAAGAGCTTTTCCCTTGACCTTATTTTTGTATGACACTTCTTTAATTCTATTCTGGCAGTAAATAAAACCACAAACATATAAACAAGTACATGACACATTACAGAGGAGCATGCAAACAAGACAAGATGTTAAATACAGTCACATATATATGGTATATACTCGCCTCCTATGTGGACCCTCTAGCTGGTGTATAGGACCCATCTGCATCGGCTTATATCTAGGTGTGTTGATTTCTGTAGGTAGGATGGATTGCTGAGCCTTGTAGTTATTCACAGCAAAGTGCAGCCCCCACAGATAAAATAGCCACTGCCCCGACCAACCTGTCCTCTTCCCAATTCTACCGTCCAGCTGTCGGCTAGATGGCGTCTGTGATCTCCTGCGCCCCCGCCGAACCCCACCAGCATTAAACTTCAGTGCTCACCCACTTACCCCCCCCAAAAAAAACACAGCGAGGGCGGTCACTGCTAGACTATGACCCTGCTGACATATTATATATACAGTATATACTCATGTATAAGCCGACCCGTGTATAAGACGACCCCCCTACTTTTGCCCCCAAAACCTGGGAGAACCTATTGACTCGTGTATAAGCCGAGGGTGGACCCCAGCACAGGTATACAGGCCCTCCCAGTGGTATACAGGCCTCCCCAGTGGTAGTATACTATACAGCATCCTCCCCAGTGGTATATACAGGCCCCAGCAGTATATACAGCAGCCCCAGTGCTATACAGCAGCCTCCCCAGTGGTATATAGAGGCCCTAGCAGTATATACAGCAGCCCCAGTGCTATACAGCAGCCTCCCCAGTGGTATATAGAGACCCCAGCAGTATTACAGCAGCTCCAGTGGTATACAGCAGCCTCCCCAGTGGTATATACAGGCCCCAGCAGTATTACAGCAGCTCCAGTGGTATACAGCAGCCTCCCCAGTGGTATATACAGACCATAGCAGTATTACAGCAGCCTCCCCAGTGGTATATACAGACCCTAGCAGTATTACAGCAGCCTCCCCAGTGGTATATACAGGCCCCAGCAGTATTACAGCAGCCTCCCCAGTGGTATATACAGGCCCCAGCAGTATTACAGCAGCCTCCCCAGTGGTATATACAGGCCCCAGCAGTATTACAGCAGCTCCAGTGGTATACAGCAGCCTCCCCAGTGGTATATACAGACCATAGCAGTATTACAGCAGCCTCCCCAGTGGTATATACAGACCCTAGCAGTATTACAGCAGCCTCCCCAGTGGTATATACAGGCCCCAGCAGTATTACAGCAGCCTCCCCAGTGGTATATACAGGCCCCAGCAGTATTACAGCAGCCTCCCCAGTGGTATATACAGGCCCCAGCAGTATTACAGCAGCCCCAGTGGTATACAGCAGCCTCTCCAGTGGTATATACAGGCCCCAGCAGTATTACAGCAGCCTCCCCAGTGGTATATACAGGCCCCAGCAGTATACAGGCGCCCCCCTCCCCAATAGTATTCCTGCTTGTGACCGGCGGGCGCAGGCAATGACGTCATTGCCTGTGCACCGGAGGAGGAAGCATGAAGACCCGGAGGAGTGCGGTGTCAGAGTGGTGACAGCGACTGGGAAAAGTATAATGATCTATTATTTTACAGGTGTGCGGCAGCAAGGGGGGGCCCTGTATACCACTGATGGGGGGGGGTCGTCGGGGCGCCTGTATACCGATGGGGGGAGTGGGGGGCGGGCGGCCTGTATACTGTATACACCTATGACTCGTGTATAAGCCGAGGGGGGGACTTTTCAGCACATTTTTTGTGCTGAAAAACTCGGCTTATACACGAGTCATAGGTGTATACAGTATATAGGCCGCCCGCCCCCACCATCGGTATATATATATATATATATATATATATATATAATCATCTTCATGTGTAGGGAGAGTCATGGTAGGAACTAGTGAACATGTTTCCCTGTCTGCTCTCTGCCAGCATTACCCTGAAACACATACTTTGCTTATGACACTCTGAACATGTTCAAGTTCTCTGAAGGAGAATTTCACGTATTCGCGTCTATTGCATTGTGCATATATCTGTATTCAGAGAGCTCCTCCTAGTGGTGGCTGCAGACAGGATCTTATCATGTATCTCTGTGTACACGGAGCTCCCCCTAGTGGTGGCTGCAGACAGGATCTTATCATGTATCTCTGTATACATGGAGCTCCCCCTAGTGGTGACTGCAGACAGGATCTTATCATGCATCTCTGTATACATGGAGCTCCCCCTAGTGGTGACTGCAGACAGGATCTTATCATGTATCTCTGTATACAGGGAGCTCCCCCTAGTGGTGACTGAAAACAGGATCTTATCAGGTATCTCTGTATACAGGGAGCTCCCCTAGTGGTGACTACAGACAGGATCTAATCATGTATCTCTGTATACAGGGAGCTCCCCCTAGTGGTGACTGCAGACAGAATCTTATCATGTATCTCTGTATACAGGGAGCTCCCCCTAGTGGTGACTGCAGACAGGATCTAATCGTATCTCTGTATACAGGGAGCTCCCCTAGTGGTGACTGCAGACAGGATCTGATGTCAGACATCGTATAATAATCGCCCATCAGACAATTAAAAAACAAGTTACTTTTTATTTGTTTTGTTTTTCTATAGAAAATACAGAGCTAAGGGTGAATCTGTCTGATTTGTTCGGTCGACTCTGATTTCTGGAATGTAAACCACCCCCAAGAGCAGAAAAAAAATGTAGCGACCCGGGATGACATCAGCAGCGCTGAACGATCTGGCACTTTAGCTCGTGTGATCATGTGACCTCATTGGCACCACATGTGTAGTTTTTTTTACCTTGGGAAGAGCCCGCAATTCCTAAATGCAGCATGCGGCGGCCGCTCCCCCAGGACGCTGCGCTGGACGTGTCACCCAACTCCAAAGAAGTAAACAAATTATAACGTAAAATCAAGAATGGCGCCGCTTTCCCTCCTGCCGCCAAATTTTATCCAGAGCACAATAACGGCCGCGGAGAAGTCACATGACTTAGTACGACCCCCAGGATCAACAGGAGGGGGGGCATCAAAATGTGCAAGGGAAGATCTTCAGCAAGTCCGACATCATTCAGGCACAGACAAAAGCAAAAAAGAGGAAAAGGCGATTGGGGACGCGTCCGTGTAAGAAGCCACAATGACCGGAGGAGACGCAGCGGATCCCCGAGACCCTGAGCTGGATCCACATTGTAGGCCGGGGTCTCCGCCACCCCACAGGCCCGGTCTGGGCGCTCTTCTCTCAGGCCGGACTTGCCAGCGAGTCGGGCGTCTAACTGTCCTCGCCGTTCTCGCCAGGCCCTTTAATCAGCCGCTTCTGTCCTCGTTTCCCGGCAGGTCCTTTTGGTTTGGCAAAAGCCTGTTTGAAGGCGTGCTGCTTGGGGTGCACCTCGTCATAGAGGAACTCGGGGGTCAGCTCCGCTCCATCCTCAATCTCAATCTGGGGGACAACAACAGACAGAGGTGAATACAGCGCGCCGTGACGCAAGCGGAGACTAAAGGAGCGCGCCGGAAAACTACTGTTCACTAGTTCTAAGATCTCTGCTTGCTGTGGCCACAATCAGAGGCTAAAACAGCTTGCCAGCCAGGTACATCTTACAGCTGAGGGTTTGTCACAACTGTCTGCAGTCTAGACAATCTTTCTGGACTCCAGAATACTACATCTTACCTGACCTGACACATTGTAACAAACAAGAGAAGTTTGTGCTGCTGTATGGCTCACAGAGGATCTTCTTGACTGTTACACTGTCACAAACCCTCAACTGTTAGTAGCTTAACAGTCAAGAAAATCCTTTATTCCAACAGTTAAGGGTGTGTGACAGTATATTCGATGTTCTTGACTGATACACTGTCACAAACCCTCAACTGTTTGCAGTATTAAGCCAGGATGAGTTTGTGAGCTTCAGATGTAACGTTTCTATTCACAGACAGCAGGCAGAGATCTTTAAAAAAGTATCTATATCTGCTTTTGTAACAAATAAAAACTTTCTTGCTAAACCCAACATACTGAAGACTCGTACAGACCTAATACTCCTGGCAGCTGAGGGTTTGTTACACTTGTGTCGAGTCTGTACAACCCTCTGTGAGCTAAAATAAACATGAATACAGAGGTTGCACCGACTGGACACAATGTAACAAATCCTCAGCTGTGAGAATTATCTTATTTATATTATCAGCCTCTGGTTTTCCATTCACTGAAAGCAAGCAGAGATCCGGTCAGAAAAAGCAGTACACACATAATAAAGCTTCATTTACACCGATCCTTTATGGAGAATTCCCCTCCAAGAAAAGAAGGGCAAGGAAATTTTATACATATCTATCTATCCCTGGGAAGATTAGGCAACCGACACAATGGACTGAGTGCGGACATTAGTGTTAAACCTACTAAAGTATGTGAGCGGGGTCCTGGGAAATGTGACGGGGCCCCAAGATTAATAATATTTGGTAAATACTCAGTTTTTTTTTATTTACCTTTTTTGCAATCTCCAGCTGAAAATCCTGCTCCACAGATTCCAGAAGTCGATTCTTACAGCTGGAGTACAGCATGCGCTCCTTTATACTGCACTTATAGCCAGGCATGGAGTAAATAAAAACTGGAAGAAAGGAGAAGGAAACAATGAAAGGATACAGAAAAGCAAAGAAGAAACTTACAAACATTCTGCAAGAGCCACCACTAGGGGGAGCTCCCTGTATACAGAGATACATGATAAGATCCTGTCTGCAGCCACCACTAGGGGTAGCTCCCTGTATACAGAGATACATGGTAAGATCCTGTCTGCAGTCACCACTAGGGGGAGCTCCCTGTATACAGAGATACATGATAAGATCCTGTCCGCAGCCACCACTAGGGGGAGCTCCCTGTATACAGAGATACATGATAAGATCCTGTCTGCAGCCACCACTAGGGGGAGCTCCCTGTATACAGAGATACATGATAAGATCCTGTCTGCAGCCACCACTAGGGGGAGCTCCCTGTATACAGAGATACATGATAAGATCCTATCTGCAGCCACCACTAGGGGGAGCTCTCTGTATAGAGATACATGATAGCATTCTGTCTGCAGTCACCACTAGAGGGAGCTCCCTGTAGTCAATATACATGAGAAGATCCTATCTGCAGTCACCACTAGGGGGAGCTCCCTGTATACAGAGATACATGATAAGATCCTGTCTGCAGTCACCACTAGGGGGAGCTCCCTGTATACAGAGATACATGATAACATCATGTCTGCAGTCACCACTAGGGGGAGCTCCCTGTATATAGAGATACATGATAACATCCTATCTGCAGCCACCACTAGGGGGAGCTCCCTGTATACAGAGATACATGATAAGATTCTGTCTGCAGCCACCACTAGGGGGAGCTCCCTGTATACAGAGATACATGATAAGATTCTGTCTGCAGTCACCACTAGGGGAGCTCTCTGTATACAGAGATACATGATAAGATCCTGTCTGCAGTCACCACTAGGGGGAGCTCCCTGTATACAGAGATACATGATAAGATTCTGTCTGCAGCCACCACTAGGGGGAGCTCCCTGTATACAGAGATACATGATAAGATTCTGTCTGCAGTCACCACTAGGGGGAGCTCCCTGTATATAGAGATACATGATAAGATCCTGTCTACAGTCACCACTAGGGGGAGCTCCCTGTATACAGAGATACATGATAAGATCCTGTCTGCAGCCACCACTAGGGGGAGCTCCCTGTATACAGAGATATATGATAAGATCCTGTTTGCAGTCACCACTAGGGGGAGCTCCCTGTATACAGAGATACATGATAAGATCCTGTCTGCAGCCACCACTAGGGGGAGCTCCCTGTATACAGAGATACATAAGATTCTGTTTGCAGTCACCACTAGGGGGAGCTCCCTGTATACAGAGATACATGATAAGATCCTGTTTGCAGTCACCACTAGGAGGAGCTCCCTGTATACAGAGATACATAAGATTCTGTCTGCAGTCACCACTAGGGGGAGCTCCCTGTATACAGAGATACATGATCAGATCATGTCTGCAGTCACCACTAGGGGGAGTCGTCGCTCACCTACAGACTCCAGGTAGTCCCCCTCATGGGAGTGTTTATAGAGGAAGAAGTGGTAGCGCGCGGTGTCTTTCGGGATCCTCGCCGGCAGCTCCTGGATGTCCGTGTGCTTCGTATGGACCAGATCGATTGTCTCCTTTTCTTGATCTAGTTTCTAAGAGATGAGAGAAGAGATGTGAAGCCTCGGACTGACGCAGACGATGCCTACAGTCACCACAGCCTGTGATCAGCCATTAGATCTGATTATTCCTCATTGTCAGACTTTATCTGGCCTCTACATTGTAACAAAGCTGCAGCTGTTGTCTCCATGACGATTGTCCCACACTACAGCTCAGATGTCAGGCTCCAGCCATGTGTAGGATCTTCGTTGTTTATGGTGGGGTGCGGGGGTCATCACCACATTTCTCAGTGGGGGGGGGGCATTATTGCAGCAGATTCTTTCCAATTGGCTCCGAGTGATCGCTGCCGCAGCCACGTAACTCAATCCTCACTACCCCGTGTCTGCAGGCGGCTCTGAGTCACCCGGATTAGTCACAGGAGATGTTTGTCACATTTACCTCTTAAAGACACAGAATCCAGAGCCTCCAGCTCAGCTGTGTTTTACTATTGGGGTCTGAGTGATGCTTTACACTACAGCTCTGCTCCATTAGGACACCGCTTTCTTTGCCCGCCTCATACTTTACACTGCGGCTCTGCTCGCTCAGTTGTTTCTATATAATAGCACCAACATTCCCTTTATGTTGTGCTTACACCTGCTGTCACTCTACAACCTCTATCATGCCCCGAGAGCCAGGGGATGACACTAGCATGCTGGGAGTTGTAGTTTCACAACATCTGGAGGCCGCTGTACTGTGCAATGCTGACGAGCAAACAACTACTACTCCTAACATTCATGAGCATAATGAGGGTCCTGCACCTACCAGCTGGATGTAGTTGATCTTTTTCTGCTTTAGGAGCTGAACGGCCTCCACCGCCTCCGGCCTCAGAGGGAAGGACAATCCCTGCAGGGTCTGCTGCTTACTCTCCACACTGATCTCAGTCTTCACCTGGAGAGGATCAGGGGCGATCATAGAAGTGAGATAGGGTCTGGAAACATCTAGTCATCTTCCCCATCTATCCAGTCATGTTTAACCCCCAACTCTCCCTTCTAACCCCCTCCCCTTCGATGGTCCCATGTTTACCCCCCCCCCCCCCCTCCGGTGGCCACGTCTCTCAAACCCCCTCCCCTCCGTGGCCACGTCTCTCAAGCCCCCTCCCCTCCAGCGGCCAAATCTCTCAAACCCTCTCCCCCCTCCAGTGGCCACGTCTCTCAAACCCCCTCCCTCCCCTCAACCTCCCTGGTGGCCACGTCTCTCAAACCCCCTCCCCTCCGGTGGCCACGTCTCTCAAAACCCCCTCCCCTCCGGTGGCCACGTCTCTCAAACCCCCTCCCCTCCGGTGGCCACGTCTCTCAAACCCCCTCCCCTCCGGTGGCCACGTCTCTCAAACCCCCTCCCCTCCGGTGGCCACGTCTCTCAAACCCCTCCCCTCCGGTGGCCACGTCTCTCAAACCCCCTCCCCTCCGGTGGCCACGTCTCTCAAACCCCTCCCTCCGTGCCACGTCTCCAACCCTCCCCTCCGGTGGACACAATCTCTCAAACCCCTCCCCCTCGGTGGCCACGGTCCACCCCCCTTCCCTCTAAGGCAATGTCCTTGGCCCTCCCCATCTGTGGTCATTTCCCCCTCACCTCATTGATCTTGATCTCCCGCAGTTCCCTCTCGGCGGCGGTGAGTGGTGCGGGGGCGGCGCAGGATGACACGTGTCTCTGGTATCCGCTGAGGGTGATGTCTTCCTGTCACACACAATGACACAATCAGAATATGTCCCCCGTCCCTCCGACCGTCCAGGCTTTGGACAGATGGATTTGTCTTGCGCAATGATTTTGGTGCTGCCCCCCTCCCCCGCTGTCTCGTCATTTAGATACTGACCTTCACGTGCCAAACAGCTCATCCTTAATGTGCCCCCGCCAAACTCTTTCTTCACGGTCGCCCTGTCGCGGCGTACAACATCTTCAGCCGTACCTGTGGGCGGAGGACAGATGACCCCGTTATACCAGACAGATGGACGGACATGACCTGTGACCTCCTCCTGCTTATAGAGCGTTTTGTTACAATGTATCAGTGCAAGGAATTATGCATTACAATGTAACAAATGCTCAGCTGTGGCAAGTACAAGGTGTCTATGACTTTCTAGGATATTAGACATCTCCATGGATGTATTTACAATATCAGGCCACAAGGGGGAGCCACTAATGGGTGTAAACATGAGATATGGGGGCGCCGATCTTACCGGCGAGTGATCAGGTGACCACGACAGGAAGAGCCACTCGTAACCCTGTGCGTTCTGGCTGTCCAGGCGGTAGAGGACGTAACACGGCTCCCATCTTCCAGAAGCGGGAGGATCAGGGTGTCGTAGTCGTGGTCCCAGCTCTTTCGCAGCTCCTTGTGCGCCCCAAGACGAGCTGCTCTGCAGGAGGGAAGAAGAGACGACACATTGTAACAAACCATCCCCATACAACTATGTAACCAGGACCGGCAGCAATGAATGCTTCTATTCACTGACAATGGCAAATACAGACAAGGTGTGAAACAAAGTTGCAAAATTCGACGCTGGCCCTTTAATAATAAGCGCCCTTGAGTACATGATGACCCCAGTGCAGTACCGGTCCGCGGGATCCTCCTTTATAATCAGCGCTGGCGGCTGCGGCTCGGTGTTGATCTCTCAGCTATTCTGAGCACAGCATTCCTCGTCACCAGGCGCGCACTTTCCATGACATCTCCAGGGATCCAGGCGTGGAGGACAAAGGGTTAAACGGGATACACAAGGGTTAATGGTCACCTCTGCTGCCACCGACATCCTATGGGGTTCGGGGGGTTAATTACTCTCCATAAAGGGCCGGCGTTCAATTATAGAGATTCTGAAACTTTGTAACAGACTTTGTGCTTCATCTGTTCCAATACCAACATTCACAGCCGGAGGGGAAGAATCATCCACACCTCAATGTATCGGGCCACAGCATCCTCCATTCACTGGTCTGACAGTTTGTTACAATGTATCAGTGCAGGTAAACTGTATCAGGCATTTACCTGGCTGAGGACTGTAGTCAGGATGCAATTGTAACAAACCCTCAGATGAGACAAGTTACCTTTTAAACAATGCCAACATTTCTATTCACTGACAGCAAGCAAAATTCTTGAAAATGGAAATTCTGTATAGAGACACAGAACTCTGCAAACACCAATCAGAGCGTCACAGGAATGAAAGCTCAAAACCCCTAGAATTTGGGGGCAACTTCAGAGATGACAGTGAAGTGCGAGGCCCAAAGGAGAGGAAATGCAGCAGATATTGTATCGTCTCACACCCCAGAGAGGAAGCCATGCCCGGCTCTCCAAAACACTGAATGGCGGTGATCAGTTCCTTCCTTACATAAAGGGCAAAAAAGGGAGTTTGGAAAAACCTGGTGACACAGATGCCCCCACACCGACAGCCCCGACGCCCCCCCCCCCGCACCAACAGCCCCAACGCCCCCGGCACCAGCAGCCCCGACGCCCCCCCGCACCAACAGCCCCGACGCCCCCCGCACCAACACCCCGACGCCCCCCCGCACCAACAGCCCCGACACCCTCCCGCACCAACAGCCCGACACCCTCGACGCCCCCCGCACCCGACAGCCCCGACGCCCCCCCGCACCAACAGCCCTGACACCTCGACGCCCCCGCACCCGACAGCCCGACGCCCCCCGCACCAACAGCCCGACGCCCCCCCACTCGACAACCGCCCAGGGACTGGTGGGACATATATTTGTTATATCAGTGTCAGAAATCTAACACAAGCACCCACCACCACCTATGGCCCCGGGTACTCACCATCTTCTATGACCACTTTGATCAGCCGGATGGATCCATTTCGAGCTTTTGCGAAGAAATCCTTTAGCTCCGGAGTAGCTACAAGAACCAAGAACATTCCGGTGAGTCAGTGAGAGAAAGCGGGCGAGGAGAGAGGGCTGCGGCGAGAGAGAGGGTGCGGGCAGAGGGGGGAGAGAGAGGGCCTGCGGGCCCCAGGAGAGAGGGCTGCGGGCGAGGAGAGAGGGCTGCGGGCGAGGAGAGAGGGCTGCGGGCGAGGAGAGAGGGCTGCGGGCGAGGAGAGAGGGCTGGCGGGAGGTCGGCGAGAGAGAGGGCTGCGGGCGAGGAGAGAGGGCTGCGGGCGAGGAGAGAGGGCTGCGGGGCGATGGAAGAGAGGGCTGCGGGCGAGGAGAGAGGGCTGCGGGACGTCTGTCTGGGATCAGCTACAAATGGGCAACAGCAGCACATGAGCTGAACCTGATCCCTGACAGCGTCACCTCCCAAATATAGCCGAGGGCACGGGGAGAGGGCACCGACTGCCTAATACCAGGAGGATAAACACAGGGCCTTATATACATGGAGACGTCACCGGGGGCAGAGTGTGATGCCCAATGGTGCCACGTCCAGCTCCACAGACGGGACCAGGATCTCCGCACTTTCTGTGATTGATGTCGGGGGGAAATCAGCGACTCCAGGAAACTCAGGAGTAATGCAGAAGGTGACCCCGAACATGACACCGCCGACGCACAGACGTGTGCCCGTCTAACCTGGCTAACGGTGGCACCATGTGTCATCCTAACCTGGCTGCCAGGGTGGCGCTGTGTGCCCTCCTAACCTTGGCTGCCTGGGCCCTTCCCGCTGCCAGGTGGTGCCATGTGCCTCCTAACCTGTTGGGGGCGGTGGCCCCGTAGGCCCTCCTCACCTAGCTGTCGGGGGCGGCGCCTGTGCCCTCCTCACCAGCTGCTGGGGAGGGCCGTGTGCCCTCCTCACCAGCTGTGGGGTGGTGCCATGTGCCCTCCTCACCTAGCTGTGGGGTGGTGCCGTGTGCCCTCCTCACCTAGCTGTCGGGGGTGGCGCCTGTGTGCCCTCCTCACCTAGCTGTCGGGGTGGCGCCGTGTGCCCTCCTCACCTAGCTGTGAGGGTGGCGCCATGTGCCCTCCTCACCTAGCTGTCAGGGGTGGCGCCGTGTGCCCTCCTCACCCAGCTGTGGGTGGCGCCATGTGCCCTCCTCGCCTAGCTGCGGGGGTGTGTGCCGCCGCATGTGCCCTCCTCACCTGCTGTAGGGGTGGTGCCGTGTGCCCTCCTCCACCTGCACGGCTTACAAGTGTTGGGGTGGGTGCCATGTGCCCTCCTCACCTAGCCGTTGAGGGTGGGCCATGTCCCTCCTCACCTAGCCATTGGGGGTGGCGCCATGTGCCCTCCTCACCTAGCTTGAGGGGTGGCGCCATGTGCCCTCCTCACCTAGCATTGAGGGTGGCGCCATGTGCCCTCCTCACCTAGCCATGTGGGGTGGCGCCATGTGCCCTCCTCACCTAGCATTGAGGGGTGGCGCCATGTGCCCTCCTCACCTAGCATGTGGGGTGGCGCCATGTGCCCTCCTCACCTAGCTTGAGGGGTGGGCCACGTGCCCTCCTGACCTGGCTGGGGGTGGTGCGGTGTGCCCTCCTCCACTGCCTTGATGATGCACCTATTAACCTTTAGAGTTCCAAGTGCCCTCACTGGCGTCAGCGGTGCCGTGGTTACCAAAACTGGTAGGACTTCTGCCCCTCATGCTGTTGGGGGGATGTGCCCTAACGTTTTAGGTGGTGTGAAGTGCGCATAGTGCCCTCACCTCCGTTCCATTCCCTCCTCACCACCTAGGATGCCCCCGTCCCTCCTGACCATCCTCCCACCTAGCGGAGTGCCCATGTGCCCTCCTCATCCTACGCCTGGATGCGCCAGTCCGTCCCTCCTCACCACCTGGATGGCCCGTCCCTCCTCACCTACTTGGATGGCGCCTGCCCTCCTCACCTCACCATTGGGCATGCCCTCCTGACCTGCGGTTGTGCGTGGTGCCCCTCCTCCCCATGATCTACCATCCCTGGTATTGCCACCGTCCTACAATCCTCTCCCCCTGGATGCCGAGTTCAACTAGGTGTTTCAAGATCCAAGAGATGCCCCGTCCTCCACATCCTCACCCCTGGATGCCCGTCCTCCACATCCTCACCCCTGGATGCCCCGTCCTCCACATCCTCACCCCTGGATGCCCCGTCCTCCACATCCTCACCCCTGGATGCCCCTCCCCTGGTCTGATCCCCCCACACTGATGCTGAGGGGATCATTACACCGCTTTTCTTAATTACAAAAACATTAACTCTTCATTTCTGGAAGCTTCTTATCTGCAGCATTTTGCACAGTCCTGTATATGTGACAATGACGACCCCCCCCCCCCGCCCTGCAGATGTCAGCGGCTCCTGTTATACCCGCCAGGATCCGGCCCTATAATGTGAGCTGTATGATTGTCAGCTCCGGCCCCCACAGATGGCGCTCACAGGACGCCGAGGTACCGTCACTCTATAAATAGAGCGCAGAGCGGAGGCACCACAAGTCCCAGCAGCTTCACCAAGAAAAAATCCCCCCATCTGGAGGAGCGTGACAGCAAGGGTCCACTATCAGGAGGTAGAGGGGCGGGGAACAGAAAGGGGATGACATACTGACCGACGGGGGCCCAATTGGGGGGCACCAGGTGGAGGAGGATTGTGGGGAGGGGGGGGCACCAGGTGGAGGAGGATTGTGGGGAGGGGGGGGCACCAGGTGGAGGAGGATTGTGGGGAGGGGGGGGCACCAGGTGGAGGAGGATTGTGGGGAGGAGGGGGGCACCAGGTGGAGGAGGATTGTGGAGGGGGGGGGGCACCAGGTGGAGGAGGATTGTGGAGGAGGATTGTGGAGGGGGGGGGGCACCAGGTGGAGGAGGATTGTAGAGGGGGGGGCACCAGGTGAAGGAGGATTGTAGAGGGGGGGGGGGGGGCACCAGGTGGAGGAGGATTGTAGAGGGGGGGGGGGGCACCAGGTGGAGGAGGATTGTGGAGGGGGGGGGGGGCACCAGGTGGAGGAGGATTGTGGTGGGGGGGGGGGGGGCACCAGGTGGAGGAGGATTGTGGGAGGGGGGGGCACCAGGTGGAGGAGGATTGTGGGGAGGGGGGGGCACCAGGTGGAGGAGGATTGTGGAGGGGGGGGGCACCAGGTGGAGGAGGATTGTGGAGGAGGATTGTGGAGGGGGGGGGGGCACCAGGTGGAGGAGGATTGTAGAGGGGGGGGGGGGCACCAGGTGGAGGAGGATTGTGGAGGGGGGGGGCACCAGGTGGAGGAGGATTGTGGAGGGGGGGGGCACCAGGTGGAGGAGGATTGTGGAGGGGGGGGGCACCAGGTGGAGGAGGATTGTGGAGGGGGGGGGGGGGGGCACCAGGTGGAGGAGGATTGTGGAGGGGGGGGGCACCAGGTGGAGGAGGATTGTGGAGGGGGGGGGGGCACCAGGTGGAGGAGGATTGTGGAGGGGGGGGGGCACCAGATGGAGGAGGATTGTGGAGGGGGGGGGGGCACCAGATGGAGGAGGATTGTGGAGGGGGGGGGGGGCACCAGATGGAGGAGGATTGTGGATGGGGGGGGGGGCACCAGATGGAGGAGGATTGTGGAGGGGGGGGGGCACCAGGTGGAGGAGGATTGTGGAGGGGGGGGGCACCAGGTGGAGGAGGATTGTGGAGGGGGGGGGCACCAGGTGGAGGAGGATTGTGGAGGGGGGGGGCACCAGGTGGAGGAGGATTGTGGAGGGGGGGGCACCAGGTGGAGGATTGTGGAGGGGGGGGGCACCAGGTGGAGGAGGATTGTGGAGGGGGGGGGCACCAGGTGAAGGAGGATTGTAGAGGGGGGGGGGGGGCACCAGGTGGAGGAGGATTGTAGAGGGGGGGGGGGGGCACCAGGTGGAGGAGGATTGTGGAGGGGGGGGGGGGCACCAGGTGGAGGAGGATTGTGGAGGGGGGGGGGGGCACCAGGTGGAGGAGGATTGTGGGGAGGGGGGGGCACCAGGTGGAGGAGGATTGTGGGGAGGGGGGGGCACACAGGTGGAGGAGGATTGTGGAGGGGGGGGGCTACCAGGTGGAGGAGGATTGTAGGAGATTGTGAGGGGGGGGGCACCAGGTGGAGGAGGATTGTAGGAGGGGGGGGGGGCACCATGGTGGAGGAGGATTGTGGAGGGGCAAGGGCCACCAGGTGGAGGAGGATTGTGGAGGGGGGGGCACAGGTGGAGGAGGATTGTGGAGGGGATGGGGAGCACCAGGTGGAGGAGGATTGTGGAGGGGGGGGGGGGCACCAGGTGGAGGAGGATTGTGGAGGGGGGGGGCACCAGGTGGAGGAGGATTGTGGGGGGGGGGGGGCACCAGGTGGAGGAGGATTGTGGAGGGGGGGGGGCACCAGGTGGAGGAGGATTGTGGAGGGGGGGGGGGCACCAGATGGAGGAGGATTGTGGAGGGGGGGGGGGCACCGGGATGGAGGAGGATTGTGGATGGGGGGGGGGCACCAGTGGAGGAGGATTGTGGGGGGGGGGGGCACCAGGTGGAGGAGGATTGTGGAGGGGGGGGGGCACCAGGTGGAGGAGGATTGTGGAGGGGGGGGGGCACCAGGTGGAGGAGGATTGTGGAGGGGGGGGGGGCACCAGGTGGAGGAGGATTGTGGAGGGGGGGGGCACCAGGTGGAGGAGGATTGTGGAGGGGGGGGGCACCAGGTGGAGGATTGTGGAGGGGGGGGGCACCAGGTGCAGGAGGATTGTGGAGGGGGGGGGCACCAGGTGGAGGAATGTTGGGGGGGGGTTTGGTGATGTCAGCTGCACTCGGGGTCTTGGCTTCCGGCAGGTGACATCTCCGGGGGGGGGCACAGTTCAGTGTCTCCGCCCTCCTGTCGCCGCTGTGTCGGGATACCTCAGTGTCCGGCTCGTACTCACCGTGGATCCCGGTCTGATGCGCCATGTCGTGATATAGTGACAGCTCGGGATCAGGGAGCGGCTCTCAGTGGCCTGCGGGGAGGGGCGGGGCCGGATACAGGGAGGGCGGAGCTAGTCCGGAGACGGCGCAGACAGCCAATGAGAGGCCGCGCCGCACGGCGTACTGGGAGGAGTGGAGCATGCCGGGAGATGGAGTCCAGCGCGGCTCTGCGGTCTCCAGGGGGCGGGGCTGTGCTCTCAGGAATGTGTGAGGCGCGGGGCATGCTGGGACTTGTAGTCTATAGACCCTCAGTGCGTGACTGAGCTCCTGACTAATATTCATGGCCAGAAATAGCTGCAAGTCCAGAGAGAGCGGAGCAGAGGCTGCAGTCACAGCTGGGCCCAGAAGGCCTCTGTGGAGATTCAGGGTTGGAGTTTCGGAGCTCATGTTGTGTCTCTGGAGGCTAAACCCAAAAATCCTGTCAGTGATAGAAGAAACCACAAATGTCGTGAGGAAATCAGGAACCGAAGAGCGAGCGGTTACACCCAGCAAAACCGACCCCGGAGCCGCTCACCGGCGCACCCCCCGACCTGCAGACCGTCCCCGGAGCTGCTCACCGCCTCCCCCGACCTGCAGACCGTCCCCTGACCGCTCACCGCCTCCCCCGACCTGCAGACCTCCCCTGAGCCGCCTCACCGACGACCGTCCCCGGAGCCTACAGACCGGTCCCTGAGGCTCACCGCTCCCCCCGACCTGCAGACCGTCCCCGGAGCCGCTCACCGCCACCCCCCGACCTGCAGACCGTCCCCTGAGCCGCTCACCGCCGCCCCCGACCTGCAGGACCGTCCCCGGAGCCGCTCACCGCCACCCCCCGACCTGCAGGACCGTCCCCGAGCCGCTCACGCCGCCCCCCGACCTGCAGACCGTCCCCGGAGCCGCTCACCGCCCCCCCGACCTGCAGACCGTCCCCGGAGCCGCTCACCGCCGACCCCCGACCTGCAGACTGTCCCCAGAGCCGCTCACCGCCATCCCCCGACCTGCAGACTGTCCCCAGAGCCGCTCACCGCCGACCCCCGACCTGCAGACTGTCCCCAGAGCCGCTCACCGCCGACCCCCGACCTGCAGACTGTCCCCAGAGCCGCTCACCGCCGACCCCCGACCTGCAGACTGTCCCCAGAGCCGCTCACCGCCGACCCCCGACCTGCAGACTGTCCCCAGAGCCGCTCACCGCCACCCCCGACCTGCAGACTGTCCCCAGAGCCGCTCACCGCCGACCCCCGACCTGCAGACGTCCCAGAGCCGCTCACGCCGCCCCCGACCTGCAGACGTCCCCAGAGCCGCTCACCCCCCCCCCGACCTGCAGACCGTCCCAGAGCCGCTCACCGCCGCCCCCGACCTGCAGACCGTCCCCAGAGCCGCTCACGCCGCCCCCCGACCTGCAGACCGTCCCCAGAGCCGCTCACGCCCCCCCCGACCTGCAGACCGTCCCCCGAGCGCTCACCGCCACCCCCCCGACCTGCAGACCGTCCCTGGAGCCGCTCACCGCCCCCCCGACCTGCAGACCGTCCCTGAGCCGACTCACCATCAACCCCAGACCTGCAGACCGTCCCCTGAGCCCTCACCGGCTCCCCCGACCTGCAGACCGTCCCCTGAGCCGTCTCGTCTCCCCCCGACCTGAAGACCGTCCCCTGAGCCGCTCACCATTTTCTTGTCTTAAAATTTTTAATTTTATTTTGTTAGTTTTTGTCTTCAACTGTTTATTTTTATTATTTAATGCAAAATAGGTCACATGATCATGAAATTTTGCATATGTGACAGTGACGCAGGCAGTTTCACTTTCGGGAATGAGCGAGCGGAAGACTTTTTCAAAGTTTGCAATTGATTAATCTGCCACTGACATCTGGAAAGTAAAACCTGGATCAAGAGAAAAAAAAATATAGAAGAAAAGAGGCAAAAAATAAGAGAATTGGTGCAAATTTAAATGTAAAAAAACTACAAAAACCCAGACGACGAGTGCAGCGATGCGTCGGATTCCGTGGAGCATTGTGAGCTGAATCTGTGAAGCCGCAGTCCCTATTCTTAATAATTTGGCTACTAAAAGAGCAACAAAGATCCCAAAGGAAGTGAGAACAGCGACCTAAGAACGGAGAGGACTTATCGTCTTCTGATTTCCCTAAATATCAGCAATTGGAGAACTAAAAGCAAAACGCAAGAGTCGCTTCCGCTGCGAGACACTTCCCCTAGAAGAAATGACCACAGTGGCGGTCGTCCGCCATGACGGGATTGCGTCACCTCCTTTATTGCTCTCTGTATATATCACATCAGTATTACATAGGATCAGGTCCGGGGGGGAAATCAACAGACTTTTTGGGATCCGGTTGCTTTTTATTCGACTCCTTTCATGAACTCTAGGAATTCTGTAATGAGAAAGAAGATGGATGAATGAGGTTCTATCAAGACGTCATCGTGTGTCGCGATATGGCGATGATCCCGCTCCCGCCGTGAACTCACCATCGTAATCGATTTTGCCGTCGTTGTTCTTTGTCCCCGTCTCTCATCAGCTCCTCGATGTCGTCCTCCGTTATGGTCTCGCCCGTCGCCTGCAGCATGTTCTTCAGCTCGTCCAGATCAATGTATCCGTCAGCATTTCTGCAGAGATGTGAAGATCCGGAAATATCGGTGAATTCTCTCTCCCATGATACCTTGCAAAAATTACCTTTAAAGAGAATCTATCAGCGGGTTTTTGCTACCTCATCTGAGAGCAGAGACCCTGAATCCAACGATGTATCACTAAAGACCCAGTTACATGGGTCACGGGTTTGGAGTCTTGAAACGACATCATTAGGACGTCGTTGCGTGTAACACGAGATAAGACTACGATAAATCGTTGGATCGCTGAAAGTGCAATAGTTACAGCGACGTTTAATTTGGGCTGACACACTACCTTTAATGATGATCAGATGATTTTACTGGAGACCAAGCTCTGATGTCTTAAAGAGAATCTGTCAGCAGGTCATCTGAGAGTAGCAGGTTGTAGTCAAAGAGATTCTGAATCCAACATTGTATTGCTTAGATTACTGGGTATAGCTGTTCTGACACAATCAAAGCATCTAGTTTTAGTAATGTAGCAGAACTGGGAGAGTGCCCCCGCCCACACCAGGCTCTGTATATACATTTCTATAGACAGAGAGCTGCCCCCCCACACCAGGCTCTGTATATACAATGTCTATAGACAGCTGGCTCCTCCCACCCCAGGCTCTGTATATACATATCTATAGACAGAGAGCTGCCCTGCCCCACCAGGCTCTGTATATACATAAAACAAATATAGGGACACATCTTGGACCACATGTTTAGCACTCAATGCATTGAGAAACCTGAGAACTAAGTTGTTATAGCTGTAACCTCAGTATGACGTAGTAACACACCACTAATTGCAAGTGCACATTTTATTATATTATAGTGGATCAATAAAATACTGAGGGCGTCAATAAAACCAAGGAATGACAAAGGGGGGTTAACCGGTCACAGACCGCACGAAGGTACAGTTTTACAGCAGTGAGCAGTAAGGTATAGTTTTACAGGCAGTAAACAACTGTTAAGGCATACAGCATGATAACAATAAATATAAATGCCATAATACACACTGTCAGCCTCGTACTAAGCCCGCAACTCACCCATACTGTGGGGTTATGGCACGTGTTCAGGGGCAGACCCAACACGTGTTTCAACAAGTCTTCTGTCTGTAGACAGAGAGCTGCCCCCACCTACACAAAGCTCTGTATGTACCAGTGGCGGACCTTGACCCCCGGGGGCCGTGGTGCAGCCATAGTGAGGTGAGGAGCGGGGGGGTGCTGGTGGCCGTTGGCACGGTCCGGGGGGATTGCGGGGTGGTGCTGGTGGCCGAGAGGTGTTTGCGGCGGCTCCCCTACCTGCTGAGCCACGCCGAGTGCGCTCCTGGGAGCCGGAGGGGCAGAGGAAAGGAGGGGTGGGATCAGGCAAGGGAAGCAGGAAGCTTTCTGCTTCCCTTGCCTGGCCCTCCTCTCCTCTGACAACGGCTTACGGGGGTCGGCTGGGGGCCCCCCTGCAGGCTTGAAGGGGCCCCCTAGGCGGTCGGGGCCCTGGTTCAGCTGCACTACGGTAGTTCCGCCCCTGGTATGTACAATGTCTATAGAGAGAGCTGCAGATGCCCACACCAGGCTCAATATGTTCAATGTCTATAGACAGAGAGCTGCCCAGCCGAGACCAGGCTCTGTATAGGGATTGTACATCAATAGTAGGTGTCAATTACAGCAGGGAGCGTGTTGAACAGGCCTGCAGCGTGACAATGTAAGCTAGTAATAGTAATCACCAGGTGTTAAAACCTTTAGCTTATGTAAAAATAGCACACACACAGTAAGAGAAGCACAGTTGATTTTTGTGTTTAAACCCTTACAGCATGCTGTCCTCAGCTTACATAGCAAAAACCTGCTGACAGATTCCCTTTAGAGGGCAGATTGTGACATTTCTCTCATCACTCACTTGTCAAACATGCGGAATAGATCTGACAGCTCCTCCTCAGATTTTCCTTTACTGTCGTCTTTCATGCACCGGACCATCATGACCAGAAATTCGTCAAAATCCACAGTGCCGCTTCCTGCAAGAGAAATAACGCCAGTGATTAACATCAGCATCAAAATCTGCAACCTGCGCCTCGCCCATGCGCTAGAACCACTACTCCCATCATGCCCTCTGACATGCAGTGCGCTGAGACTTGTAGTTTCTCTACAGCTCAAGAGCAACAAGCTGGACTCTTCTACATTAGTAGACTCCAGTAAGAGGCGTAAGTATAACTCTCACCATCCTCATCCACCTCGTCTATCATCTCCTGCAGCTCCTCGGGGGTGGGGTTCTGTCCCAGCATTCTCATCACTTTGCCCAGCTCCTTGGTGCTGATGCAGCCGTCCTCAGCGTCTTGGACAAAAATATCAAAAGCTGCTCTGAATTCTGTAAAAAAAAGTGAGAAAGTAAATATTGAGAAATTGCAAATTCAAATTGTCATTTTTAGCCATTTAAAGGGATATTATAATATATTTATAGGACAAGACGGGATGAGTTTACATCTGTAGCTGCTTCCTGAAAAGACTCTGGGCAACAACTTCTCTGAGTCTGTTACTAGCAGAGGGACCGGAAGTGTTATCAGAGGGACACAGACAGAAGTTCTAACCAGAAGTGGTCAGTAACAACTTCAATCAACACAGATATACCGTAATACATATTAGTGCACCTCTGTGTTCTTATTCCCCACTATTTTAAATAGTTATTCCTTTTTTGTTTTAATAGCCCAAAACTTGTACATACAGTATGCTTCTCACCGCTGAGGGTTTGTTACATTGTATCCAATCTAAGTAGCCTGACCTCTATTCTATACATATTGCCAAAATTGATACATTGTAACAAAGTATCCAGGACAAGAGAGATTTTTGCTGTTCTGTGTTTAAAGGGAACTCCGAGAGATACATTTTTTGTCCTGTCCCTGCCCTCCTACATGATGAAGCAGAGCTGGGCTCTACAGTTCTTGGATCTATAGATCACTTAGAAATCAATAAAATAATATCTGCTCCTCAGCTATCACCCCCTGCCTTCGGAGGACAGAGAAATTCAGCCTCATGAAGCAGCGTTGACTGGAGGTATCAGGAGCATGGGATCCTGGGGGCTCTAGGATCATTTTATATTCCTGCCCCTCATACTTCTGTATGAACAGGGAGTGCATGGCCGCCGACCCCATGGTCACACTACAATTTTACCCCTATATACGATTCTATGTAATGTAAGAACAGGGGTGATCTGCCTTCAAATAGCAATCATGTCACCAAGCAGATATAAATATATGCTGTAATCTTCTGCTGTACAATGATATGATGGTGCATGATGTGTTCTGCCATGTATCAGGCTAGAAGCAGAGGCAAAGCACTGCGTTGATTGATTCAGCACTGCCACAGTCTCCCTCCCCAAATATCAACTTGGTACCTTCCTGTCTCCTGACACTTTAGCACTATGCATGACTCAATTCTCTGTCCCTGAGGGTGGGGTGAGAGCTGAGGAACAGATATGACTTTATTGATTTATAAGCGATCTATAGAACTGTAGTGCCCAGCTCTGCTTCATCATGAAGGAGGGCAGGGACAGTACAAATAAATGTATCGCCCCGAAGTTCCCCTTAACTCAAAAATGATTGTGTGGACTTGATGAAAGTGTAACAAACCCTCAGAACTGACTGGACAGAATGGGATTTCAGTTCCTGGAAGTGTTCCCATTCACTGACAGCAAGCAAAACATTAACAGATAGGAAAATAAACTTCTCATAATTGCACATTTACCATTTTTTTGCTCGTCTGTGAGTTGCTCAACCTGAAAAAGAAAAAGATACGGTGATAAAATAATGAAACAATTATTGTAGTCAATATCATTTAATTATTATTATTAGCAACTGAGCAGAGCATCCATTATTGTGGGAAACAATGACACTTGTTATACAGCTGCATCTCAATGAATTAGAAGATCATCAAAAAGTTAATTTCGGAAATTTTATCCATAAAGTGACACACATATAGAGTCATTACACACAGAGGGATCTATTTCATGTGTTTATTTCTGTTAATGTTGATGATTATGGCTTACAGCCAATGAAAACACAAAGATCATTTTCTCAGAAAATTGGAGTAGGGAGGGTGACGGGTTAAACACCGCGCAGCGTATTCCACGAGGCATCAAAGGGTGAATATAATATTGATTTATTAGTTAACGAGTTTTCAGGGCTCCCTGGCCCCTTCCTCAGGACAAATCAATATATATTGTGTGTTCAGGGAGCCCTGAAGCTCGTTGACTAATAAATCAATATTATATTCACCCTTTGATGTCTGGTGGAATACAGCAGCATAGTTTTTAACCCTTCATCTTCCCTACTTTCATTTTTGAGATAATGACCTTTAGGCTTTCATTGCTGTAAGCATAATCATCAACATTAACAGAAAAAAAACACTTGAATAGATCCCTCTGTGTGTAATGACTTATATAATATGTGTTTCACTTTATGTATTGAATTACTGAAAAAGGATATCATCAAAAAGTTATTTTAATTAATTGGGATGCAGCTGTATATGATGCCCATTGTTACAAACCACCAGCTGTGTACAGGACTAGAGGCACTTTTAACTTCTGATTGTAAATAGGAACATTTTTCTTACAAACAGCAAACACAGATTTTGAAAAAGTCCTTTTTACAAACTATATACAATTGTGACAAGGCAGAAGTGTCACAACGATGGTAACAATCACCAGATGCTCCGACGCTTCATTCTCATCATCACTAAATATAGGACGTCCAAACTAGTGATTGGCGCAGACAGAGGATTATTTCTGGCTCAGTGATATGGACCCTGGAGGCCAGATAAAGCACTTTGTTCTCAGTGCTGGCAGCGGTTCCCAGTAGCCTTTATCACCTCATCCACTAATAGCATCAAGAGCAGCCAAAATCCACCCAAATATAGTCCTGAGTGCACATCACCTAATGAGGGGGAGACCCCAAACTGCCGAGACCCCCAGTCCCAGGATTCTCAGAGACTAAGGTGTGAAAGTGATGTCACCGCTGATCTCTAGTGATGATAGGAGACGTTCTCAGTGATGTCTGATCTCTAGTGATGATAGGAGACGTTCTCAGTGATGTCTGATCTCTAGTGATGATGGAGACGTTCTCAGTGATGTCTGATCTCTAGTGATGATAGGAGACGTTCTCAGTGATGTCTGATCTCTAGTGATGATAGGAGACGTTCTCAGTGATGTCTGATCTCTAGTGATGATAGGAGACGTTCTCAGTGATGTCTGATCTCTAGTGATGATGGGAGACGTTCTCAGTGATGTCTGATCTCTAGTGATGATGGGAGACGTTCTCAGTGATGTCTGATCTCTAGTGATGATAGGAGACGTTCTCAGTGATGTCTGATCTCTAGTGATGATAGGAGACGTTCTCAGTGATGTCTGATCTCTAGTGATGATGGGAGACGTTCTCAGTGATGTCTGATCTCTAGTGATGATAGGAGACGTTCTCAGTGATGTCTGATCTCTAGTGATGATGGGAGACGTTCTCAGTGATGTCTGATCTCTAGTGATGATGGAGACGTTGTCAGTGATGTCTGATCTCTAGTGATGATAGGAGACGTTCTCAGTGATGTCTGATCTCTAGTGATGATGGAGACGTTCTCAGTGATGTCTGATCTCTAGTGATGGTAGGAGACGTTCTCAGTGATGTCTGATCTCTAGTGATGATGGGAGACGTTCTCAGTGATGTCTGATCTCTAGTGATGATAGGAGACGTTCTCAGTGATGTCTGATCTCTAGTGATGATGATGGAGACGTTCTCAGTGATGTCTGATCTCTAGTGATGATGGGAGACGTTCTCAGTGATGTCTGATCTCTAGTGATGATAGGGAGACGTTCTCAGTGATGTCTGATCTCTAGTGATAGGAGACGTTCTCAGTGATGTCTGATCTCTAGTGATGATAGGAGACGTTCTCAGTGATGTCTGATCTCTAGTGATGATGGGAGACGTTCTCAGTGATGTCTGATCTCTAGTGATGATGGGAGACGTTCTCAGTGATGTCTGATCTCTAGTGATGATGGGAGACGTTCTCAGTGATGTCTGATCTCTAGTGATGATGGGAGACGTTCTCAGTGATGTCTGATCTCTAGTGATGATAGGAGACGTTCTCAGTGATGTCTGATCTCTAGTGATGATAGGAGACGTTCTCAGTGATGTCTGATCTCTAGTGATGATAGGAGACGTTCTCAGTGATGTCTGATCTCTAGTGTGATAGGAGACGTTCTCAGTGATGTCTGATCTCTAGTGATGATGGGAGACGTTCTCAGTGATGTCTGATCTCTAGTGATGATGGAGACGTTCTCAGTGATGTCTGATCTCTAGTGATGATAGGAGACGTTCTCAGTGATGTCTGATCTCTAGTGATGATAGGAGACGTTCTCGTGATGTCTGATCTCTAGTGATGATGGGAGACGTTCTCAGTGATGTCTGATCTCTAGTGATGATAGGAGACGTTCTCAGTGATGTCTGATCTCTAGTGATGATGGGAGACGTTTCCAGTGATGTCTGATCTCTAGTGATGATAGGAGACGTTCTCAGTGATGTCTGATCTCTAGTGATGATAGGAGACGTTCTCAGTGATGTCTGATCTCTAGTGATGATGGGAGACGTTCTCAGTGATGTCTGATCTCTAGTGATGATAGAGACGTTCTCAGCGATGTCTGATCTCTAGTGATGATGGGAGACGTTCTCAGTGATGTCTGATCTCTAGTGATGATGGGAGACGTTCTCAGTGATGTCTGATCTCTAGTGATGAAGGAGACGTTCTCAGTGATGTCTGATCTCTAGTGATGAGAGGAGACGTTCTCAGTGATGTCTGATCTCTAGTGATGATGGGAGACGTTCTCAGTGATGTCTGATCTCTAGTGATGATGGGAGACGTTCTCAGTGATGTCTGATCTCTAGTGATGATAGGAGACGTTCTCGGTGATGTCTGATCTCTAGTGATGATAGGAGACGTTCTCGGTGATGTCTGATCTCTAGTGATGATAGGAGACGTTCTCAGTGATGTCACCGCCAATCTCTACTGATGGACTTGTTACGTTGAGAACCTTAGTTTACACCAGGAAGGTAAGAGTCAATTGTGAATTTGAGAATATTCCCAATTTAGAAATGAAAGATGAGTGAGAATATTTCCCATAATCCTCAGTGATTTATTTCGGGCGCTGGTTGTGCGGGGGATTTTCTGTAGAATAGACAGGTGGGTGATAATCTCCATTGTTTGCAGTAATGTTACTATATATAGTGAGAAGATCACACGACCTCGGAGCTGGGATACGAGGACACATTCTGGGGATTAGACCGATCTCTGGGATATCGGCTTCCGGTATTTCTGCATTTGGGAAAGCTGAGTACCACCACGGCGACTACTCTGCAATGTACAGACAAGTAAGATGCCGCACACCTCGCAGCTGACCAGGCCTCACTGAATTGCTATGGCTCAGGCTCTATATTAATATTGTCCCCAGGATACAAATCAGACAGATCCTTGTACGCGGGGACAGATATGAATTATAGGACCAAAAACACAAGTGCAGAAAATCCTGAATGTGCACAAAAAAAAAAAATCAGCTTAAAATCTGAAATTTCCAGTATTTATTAAATCAGAAGATTTACTTATAATAATAATCATTTATATAGCCTATTAAAAGTACATCAATGTTCCTACACATTGTGTCATTCATATTACTACAGTGTCCTCCACCAGTAATGGCTGATAACAGGGAGTAATAGATTGTAGTCACCTGTCCTACAGTCTCCTCCTCCAGTAATGGCTGATAACAGGGAGTAATAGATTGTAGTAATCTGTCCTACAGTCTCCTCCTCCAGTAATGGCTGATAACAGGGAGTAATAGATTGTAGTCACCTGTCCTACAGTCTCCTCCTCCAGTAATGGCTGATAACAGGGAGTAATAGATTGTAGTAATCTGTCCTACAGTCTCCTCCTCCAGTAATGGCTGATAACAGGGAGTAATAGATTGTAGTAACCTGTCCTACAGTCTCCTCCTCCAGTAATGGCTGATAACAGGGAGTAATAGATTGTAGTCACCTGTCCTACAGTCTCCTCCTCCAGTAATGGCTGATAACAGGGAGTAATAGATTGTAGTTACTTGTCCTACAGTCTCCTCCTCCAGTAATGGCTGATAACAGGGAGTAATAGATTGTAGTCACCTGTCCTACAGTCTCCTCCTCCAGTAATGGCTGATAACAGGGAGTAATAGATTGTAGTCACCTGTCCTACAGTCTCTTCCTCCAGTAATGGCTGATAACAGGGAGTAATAATTGCAGTCACTGTCCTACAGTCTCCTCCCCAGTAATGGCTGATAACAGGGAGTAATAGATTGCAGTCACCTGTCCTACAGTCTCCTCCCCAGTAATGGCTGATAACAGGGAGTAATAGATTGTAGTCACCTGTCCTACAGTCTCCTCCCCAGTAATGGCTGATAACAGGGAGTAATAGATTGTAGTCACCTGTCCTACAGTCTCCTCCCCAGTAAAGGCTGATAACAGGGAGTAATAGATTGTAGTCACCTGTCCTACAGTCTCCTCCCCCAGTAATGGCTGATAACAGGGAGTAATAGATTGTAGTCACCTGTCCTACAGTCTCCTCCCCCAGTAAAGGCTGATAACAGGGAGTAATAGATTGTAGTCACCTGTCCTACAGTCTCCTCCCCCAGTAAGGCTGATAACAGGGAGTAATAGATTGTAGTCACCTGTCCTACAGTCTCCTCCCCCAGTAAAGGCTGATAACAGGGAGTAATAGATTGTAGTCACCTGTCCTACAGTCTCCTCCCCAGTAATGGCTGATAACAGGGAGTAATAGATTGTAGTCACCTGTCCTACAGTCTCCTCCTCCAGTAATGGCTGATAACAGGGAGTAATAGATTGTAGTCACCTGTCCTACAGTCTCCTCCCCCAGTAATGGCTGATAACAGGGAGTAATAGATTGTAGTCACCTGTCCTACAGTCTCCTCCCCCAGTAAAGGCTGATAACAGGGAGTAATAGATTGTAGTCACCTGTCCTACAGTCTCCTCCCTCAGTAAAGGCTGATAACAGGGAGTAATAGATTGTAGTCACCTGTCCTACAGTCTCCTCCCCCAGTAATGGCTGATAACAGGGAGTAATAGATTGTAGTCACCTGTCCTACAGTCTCCTCCCCCAGTAAAGGCTGATAACAGGGAGTAATAGATTGTAGTCACCTGTCCTACAGTCTCCTCCCCCAGTAATGGCTGATAACAGGGAGTAATAGATTGTAGTCACCTGTCCTACAGTCTCCTCCCCCAGTAATGGCTGATAACAGGGAGTAATAGATTGTAGTCACCTGTCCTACAGTCTCCTCCCCCAGTAAAGGCTGATAACAGGGAGTAATAGATTGTAGTCACCTGTCCTACAGTCTCCTCCCTCAGTAAAGGCTGATAACAGGGAGTAAATAGTAATTGCCTCCCCCTAAATATAAATATATATGCTTGCTGTTGGTGAATGAAGCTGAGAACCTTTACTGACCCATCACATCTCACAGCTGGGAACTTGTTACAATTACATCCAGCCTAGACAATCCTCTGTGAGATTGATGGTGGGTTTACACACACCAATTTATCTGTTCAATCTCTGAACCAATCTCTGGTTGCAGTGAAATCATGGATACATTGTTCCATGTTGTACACAGCCACAAAATGGAGCAATGTATCCATGATTTCACTGCAACCAGAGATTGGTTCAGATATTGAAAGATAAATTGGTGTGTGTAAACCCACCATATGACATCAGTCATTCACATCTCTCCTGTCCTGATAGTTTGTTACAATGTATCAGTCTGGAGTTCCGCTGTTCAGCGATGAGGATTATATAGATCGGTTACAATGCAACAAACTCTCTGCTGCGAGAAATAAAATAGATCAGGATTGTTTTTTTAGTGTCTGGCTGATAACACAAAGTTGCTGTTAACTTGCAACAACCAGATGTGTTAAAAATGGTGAAGAATTATTATTATTATTAATTATTTATATAGCGCCATTGGTTCCATGGCGCTTTACATAAGAAGTGGGGGGAACAAGGACAAATACAGTACATGTGAACAATCAAGGCTTGCTGATACACGATGGGAATTGATTGAAGGGTGAAATGTATCAGCGACTTTGTGTCACATCCATCGATGGCTTCCATGGTTATCAGTCACTTACCGCTGCCTTGTAGATGTCGTCCATGGTGGGAGGTTGCAGGGAGTAGAGATGAACGCTGCAGCTGGGATGTGAGCGGACTATGAAGCTTATATGTGAAGGGGCTCTGTACGAGGTCCCATCCCTGCACCCGTCCCACCCTTATAGGGAGCACATCAGGGGCCTATTTATACCTCAGCCGAATGCTGCATTGTCCTCAGCTGGGGGACTCGTCACAATGGGATTTTGCCACCATCATCAGGCTGTGAAAGTATCTCAGGCCGGTTTCACACATCCGTGTCACCATGGACGTGTGAGCAAGGCCGTTTGGGGGCGGGGCGTGTACACGTGTCACAGACGTGTGACACAATGTGTGCAGTCCGTGTGCTATCCGTGGGGCCGTGGGAATAGCACACGGACAGCCTGTCACCCGCATACTTACCTCCCTCCAGCGCCGCGCTCCTCTCTCTTCCGGTCCGCTCTTGGCTCAGTGAAGTGAATATTCATGAGCCCTAATGAGCGGCACCGGAAGTGAGAGGAGCAGACACCGCTGGAGCGAGGCGAGTATAAAAATCTTTATTTTCAGGCTTTTTGGATTTGTCCGTGCACACGGATGTGACAGTGTGAGCATCCATGTGCAGAATGTTTTGACAAAAAAAGCGGTCCGTGGCTCTGCAGAAAAACGGACAAGTCGCCGTGTGGAGCACACGGACACGCATGTACTGCACACGGAGACACGGTCCGTGCGTAAACATGGACATGTGTATGGGTCCATAGGGCATCATGTGTCACCCGTGTGTCCGTGCCTCCGGCATGTGTCCGCACGGACCGCACACGTGCCAGAGGCACGGATGTGTGAAACCAGCCTCACTCCAATGTACCATAGCAGAACCAAAAATGTGACGGAACCTCTTTTGGAAGAAGATCTTTCCTCAGTGGAGAGAGGCAGTGTATGGGGTGAGTGCGAGGTCCCTAGCAAATCCACAGGTCGGTGTGTTCATGGAAATGACCCTGACTACAGTTGAAACCAGATATTTCATCAGCATTTAGTACCATTGCCCTTACACTGTATGACTTAGGTGAAATGTTTTGGATCCTTCCACAAGCTTCTCACAATAGTTGGTGGGAATTTGGGCCCATTCCTCCTGACAGAACTGGTGTAACTGAACCATGTTTGTGGGTTGTCTTGCTTGCTTGTCTGGTAGGGATCGCTGGGGCGTCACCAAGTGTGATGGTACCTTACTGATCGCTGGTGAGGTGTCACACGTGCAGATATATTGAACAAAGTCGCGTCGCTGATTGATCACGGCCGGCCGCGACCAATCAGCAATACTGGTGCAGGATTTAAATGATAATGTATATATTTACCCAGAAAATCCTATGTATTCATTGCATAATTCTTAAATCTTCATAAATAAACTACACACATAATCTAGAATAGCCGATGTGTTAGAATCAGGCCACCATCTAGTAATAATAATAATAATAATAATAATAATAATAATCTAATACAGCTGTCTGTATCTTCATAGAGAAGAGCTGCAGTGTAAATAAAATGAACTAATGTAGCAGATGGAAAAGGAATGAGATTTACAGTTATCAGAGACATCGATATGATGTACTGGAGCCAGTGATCATGGCCGTGTCCTGCAAAAATAATACCGTGTATAGCCAGCAGCAGAGGCGTAACTTGATGCTTATGGGCCCCGATGCGAAAGCTCCAAGAGGTCCCCAATTATTGTAAATTTTTAATAGCATTAGTCTTTTCTATAGGTCAAAGGGACTCCCTAGGCTTCAGGGCCAGAGTGCAACTGCAAACCCTTCACCTGTTGTAGTTACGCCCATAGCCAACAGTGAAGATGCCGGTGACCCAAAGGTGCAGCTCGTTTTAGAAACTGGCATCTAATAAGCTGTAATATATTAAATGTCCATAAGGAGGCGATGTAATCCTTATCTGTCAAAGAATATCTGGACTATAATGTCAGGATCAGTAATGCAATGTATGTACACATTGACTCCACCAGCAGAATAGTGAGTGCAGCTCTGGAGGATAATACAGGAGGTAACTCAGGATCAGTAATGCAATGTATGTACACATTGACTCCACCAGCAGAATAGTGAGTGCAGCTCTGGAGTATAATACAGGAGGAAACTCAGGATCAGTAATGTAATGTATGTACACAGTGACTGCACCAGCAGAATAGTGAGTGCAGCTCTGGAGGATAATACAGGAGGTAACTCAGGATCAGTAATGCAATGTATGTACACATTGACTCCACCAGCAGAATAGTGAGTGCAGCTCTGGAGTATAATACAGGAGGTAACTCAGGATCAGTAATGTATGTACACAGTGACTGCACCAGCAGAATAGTGAGTGCAGCTCTGGAGTATAATACAGGAGGTAACTCAGGATCAGTAATGTAATGTATGTACACAGTGACTCCACCAGCAGAATAGTGAGTGCAGCTCTGGAGTATAATACAGGAGGTAACTCAGGATCAGTAATGTAATGTATGTACACAGTGACTGCACCAGCAGAATAGTGAGTGCAGCTCTGGAGGATAATACAGGAGGTAACTCAGGATCAGTAATGTAATGTATGTACACAGTGACTGCCCCAGCAGAATAGTGAGTGCAGCTCTGGAGTATAATACAGGAGGTAACTCAGGATCAGTGATGTAATGTATGTACACAGTGACTGCACCAGCAGAATAGTGAGTGCAGCTCTGGAGTATAATACAAGAGGTAACTCAGGATCAGTAATGTAATGTGTGTACACAGTGACTGCACCAGCAGAATAGTGAGTGCAGCTTTGAGTATAATACAGGAGGTAACTCAGGATCAGTAATGTAATGTATGTACACAGTGACTGCACCAGCAGAATAGTGAGTGCAGCTCTGGAGTATAATACAGGAGGTAACTCAGGATCAGTAATGTAATGTATGTACACAGTGACTCCACCAGCAGAATAGTGAGTGCAGCTCTGGAGTATAATACAGAAGGTAACTCAGGATCAGTAATGTATGTACACAGTGACTGCACCAGCAGAATAGTGAGTGCAGCTCTGGAGGATAATACAGGAGGTAACTCAGGATCAGTAATGTAATGTATGTACACAGTGACTGCACCAGCAGAATAGTGAGTGCAGCTCTGGAGTATAATACAGGAGGTAACTCAGGATCAGTAATGTAATGTATGTACACAGTGACTGCACCAGCAGAATAGTGAGTGCAGCTCTGGAGTATAATACAGGAGGTAACTCAGGATCAGTAATGTAATGTATGTACACTGTGACTGCACCAGCAGAATAGTGAGTGCAGCTCTGGAGTATAATACAGGAGGTAACTCAGGATCAGTAATGTAATGTATGTACACAGTGACTGCACCAGCAGAATAGTGAGTGCAGCTCTGGAGTATAATACAGGAGGTAACTCAGGATCAGTAATGTATTGTATGTACACAGTGACTGCACCAGCAGAATAGTGAGTGCAGCTCTGGAGTATAATACAGGAGGTAACTCAGGATCAGTAATGTAATGTATGTACACAGTGACTGCACCAGCAGAATAGTGAGTGCAGCTCTGGAGTATAATACAGGAGGTAACTCAGGATCAGTAATGTAATGTATGTACACAGTGACTGCACCAGCAGAATAGTGAGTGCAGCTCTGGAGTATAATACAGGAGGTAACTCAGGATCAGTAATGTAATGTATGTACACAGTCACTGCACCAGCAGAATAGTGAGTGCAGCTCTGGAGTATAATACAGGAGGTAACTCAGGATCAGTAATGTAATGTATGTACACAGTCACTCACAATATCTGGGGCTTTAAATGCATGGAGTAGGTCACTCACAATATGTGTGTGGGGGGGGCTTCTCATCCATGGAGGGGTCACTCACAATATGTGGAGGCTTCTCATCCATGGAGGGGGTCACTCACAATTATACCTAAGAACACGGCTGCGAATGAAGAATGGGATCTAAACCTAGAACAACTTCTCCATCATCCAGGACATTGTGGTGATGATACTTTTAACCCATGATGGAGACCAGAACATAAGACAGAAGTGAGAACTAAGTGCCTTGGGGAACAATATATTCACATTTTGCGTCCTTGACCAGGAAACTCACAGATCTCGATCCATTGGGAACCCTGAGGTCAATTCTCAAATAGCGACAAAACCCCAGAAATTGTGATAAACTCTGAGTTCTGATGAGACAAGTTCGGGTCATCAGTCCGGATCTGCCAGAAGCCGCAGAGAAGGGGAGAAGATGGAGAAATCGGGCTCAGAGCTGGGAATATTCAGTGTTTACAGAACCTTCATGTATTTTGTGAATAGAATGTAACAACTGACGGAATGTTCATAATTGTATGACGGTAACCATAGAAACGGCCGACTGAAGGGGGAAAACACTGAAGCTGAAAATTGTTAAAATCAAAATTTGTCTCAGTCTCAAAACTTTTGGCCACAGCTCCACTGATCTTGTTGAGCAGCAGCTGAAAGCAGATTCTAAAGGAGCATAACCTGGGCACTGACACAGGGCTGCAATCTTGTTTGGGCGAGAAGGAGGCAAGGTTAAGTCACCAAGTATATTACAAAAACTCACCACATTGCAGAGGCCGATCAATACTTACATCTACAAATATTTAGAGACCATCACTTCATTTATTTTATTAAGTGACGGTTCCTGCATCCTGCAGACTCATCTCCTCATCTGAGTCCGTCCTCATCTGTTCCTCATCCTTTCTATGTGGTGCTATCCTCTATATCCTCTATACTAGGGATTGTGCATCTGTTGTTTCAATGTATGAGGCGGTGACAGAATCTGGAAACATTAGGTCATTGCTGACTGTAATAATACAGGACTCAGGGTCTGAGCTTCATAAACCCGTGCGCCCCATTGTGGTCAGGAGTCAGTAGAGGGGGGGTCCCTGTTTAGGACCCGAAACAGCAGTTTTTAATTTTGGAGAACTCTCTGCCAATAAAACACCATGCTCTGTGCAGACAATAAACCAGTAGGGGGCAGCATTGAGATGTGATTTCAGGCAGCATAAACGCTTACATGAAGCCACTAGAATAGTGACTGCAGCTCTGGAGGTGACTGGAGGATAAGACATGATGTAACAGCAGAATAGTGACTGCAGCTCTGGAGGTGACTGGAGGATAAGACACAATTATAACAGCAGAATAATAACTGCAGCTCTGTAGGTGGCTGGAGGATAAGACATGATGTAACAGCAGAATAATAACTGCAGCTCTGGAGGGGACTGGAGGATAAGACACAATATAACAGCAGAATAATAACTGCAGCTCTGTAGGTGGCTGGAGGATAAGACATGATGTAACAGCAGAATAATAACTGCAGCTCTGGAGGGGACTGGAGGATAAGACATGATGTAACAGCAGAATAGTGACTGCAGCTCTGGAGGTGACTGGAGGATAAGACACAATATGACAGCAGAATAATAACTGCAGCTCTGTAGGTGGCTGGAGGATAAGACATGATGTAACAGCAGAATAATAACTGCAGCTCTGGAGGGGACTGGAGGATAAGACACAATATAACAGCAGAATAATAACTGCAGCTCTGTAGGTGGCTGGAGGATAAGACATGATGTAACAGCAGAATAATAACTGCAGCTCTGGAGGGGACTGGAGGATAAGACATGATGTAACAGCAGAATAGTGACTGCAGCTCTGGAGGTGACTGGAGGATAAGACACAATATAACAGCAGAATAATAACTGCAGCTCTGTAGGTGGCTGGAGGATAAGACATGATGTAACAGCAGAATAATAACTGCAGCTCTGGAGGGGACTGGAGGATAAGACACAATATAACAGCAGAATAATAACTGCAGCTCTGTAGGTGGCTGGAGGATAAGACATGATGTAACAGCAGAATAATAACTGCAGCTCTGGAGGGGACTGGAGGATAAGACATGATGTAACAGCAGAATAGTGACTGCAGCTCTGGAGGTGACTGGAGGATAAGACACAATATAACAGCAGAATAATAACTGCAGCTCTGTAGGTGGCTGGAGGATAAGACATGATGTAACAGCAGAATAATAACTGCAGCTCTGGAGGGGACTGGAGGATAAGACATGATGTAACAGCAGAATAGTGACTGCAGCTCTGGAGGTGACTGGAGGATAAGACATGATGTGAGTCCCTCCTGTCTGCACCAGTGAATTATTATTAACCTACAGACTAAATATAACTAATGATGTTACATGTTACCCTGAGGGTGTGACTAGAGGGGGAATAATTGAGGCTTTCTCCGCGGTGCAGCGTCCTGGATGTGATTGAGATTTTCCTGAGTGCAGTGAATATTTCGGCCCAGATGTCCTCACTCCTCGGGGACATCACATCATCCGCAGCTGCAGCCGCCACAATACAAGGATTGGGACCAGTTAACGCTGCAGCAGCATGATGGAGTCTGAGCCGTGATGTAGAGGAGACACCGGGGAATCACCGCTGCTCTGATCAGCGGTGACATAATCAGAACACGGAAACCGATGTCTTATGGATCCCGTAACTGCGGCCAAGGATGTCTGCACTACAAATCCCAGCACAGAAATGGAGGGTGTTATAATCCAGGTCATCAGTGACCTGCGTGCACGGCTCAGCAGACACATGATCGGATTAGATACACAGCTCAGCAGAAACATGATAGGATTAGATACACAGCTCATCAGACAGTATCACACATTATAGGATTAGATACACAGCTCATCAGACAGTGTCACACAGGATAGGATTAGATACACAGCTCAGCAGACAGTATCACACAGGATAGGATTAGATACACAGCTCAGCAGACAGTATCACACAGGATAGGATTAGATACACAGCTCAGCAGACAGTATCACACAGGAGAGGATTAGATACACAGCTCAGCAGACAGTATCACACAGGATAGGATTAGATACACAGCTCAGCAGACAGTATCACACAGGAGAGGATTAGATACAGAGCTCAGCAGACAGTATCACACAGGATAGGATTAGATACACAGCTCAGCAGACAGTTTCACACAGGAGAGGATTAGATACACAGCTCAGCAGACAGTATTACACAGGATAGGATTAGATACACAGCTCAGCAGACAGTATCACATAGGAGAGGATTAGATACACAGCTCAGCATACAGTATCACACAGGAGAGGATTAGATACACAGCTCAGCAGACAGTATCACACATTATAGCATTAGGCGGCCGTCACACGGTTCAATATAATGCACGATATCGTTTAAGTGATCTGCGTTTTGATCGCTTCAGCGATATCGTTTGTGCATCGTTACGTACAATGTAAAATCGCTTGATCGTGACATCGCTGATCTGAGCTCCGGACCTCAGATCTAGCGATGAACGATGTCACGATCTGCCTCATCGTGGTGTATGACACCACGATGAACAATCTCCCAGCGGCAGAGCCTATGCTGGGAGATGGTATCTATGGTAAACGTCGGGTTACTAAGCGCCGCGCGGTGCCTAGTTACCCGATGTGTACCATAGTTACCAGCGATCTCGCTGGTCCACATCGCTGGTGAGTCTGTCTGTGTGACATCTCACCAGCGATGTGAGCGATATCGTTAGCGATCGCGCGTGCACGTGATCGCTTACAATATCGCTAGAGATATCTCAGCGTGTGACGGCCGCCTTAGATACACAGCTCAGCAGACAGTATCACACATTATAGCATTAGATACACAGCTCAGCAGACTGTATCACACAGGATAGGATTAGATACACAGCTCAGCAGACAGTATCACACAGGAGAGGATTAGATACACAGCTCAGCAGACAGTATCACAGAGGAGAGGATTAGATACACAGCTCAACAGACAGTATATCACACATTATAGCATTAGATACACAGCTCAGCAGACAGTATATCACACATTATAGCATTAGATACACAGCTCAGCAGACTGTATCACACAGGATAGGATTAGATACAGCTCAGGAGACAGTATCACACAGGATAGGATTAGATACACAGCTCGGCAGACTGTATCACATATGATAGGATTAGATAGACAGCTCAGCAGACAGTGTCACCCATGATAGGATTAGATGCACAGCTCAGCAGACAGTATCACACAGGATAGGATTAGATACACAGCTCAGCAGACAGTATCACACAGGATAGGATTAGATACACAGCTCAGCAGACAGTATCACATATGATAGGATTAGATAGACAGCTCAGTCGACAGTGTCACCCATGATAGGATTAGATACATGGCTCAACAGACAATATCACACTTAATGGGATTAGATACAGTTGTGTCAGTAAACAGTATCAGAAATACTAGTATTAGATACAGTTGGTGAAATAAGTATTGAGCACGCCACCGGAAATATATTTCTAAAAGTGCTATTGATATGAATGTCTCACCAGATGTCAGTAACAACCCATCCAATCCACTTAGGCTGGCTTCACACTGCAGTTTTTCACTGATCAGTGTCCATCAGTCTTTTGGTGCCAAAACCAGGAGAGGAACCAGGAAAGGAACTTGCAGAGAAAAACTATAATTGAAAGATTGACCCCTGTTCTGAGTTTTGGAGACGCTCCTGGTTTTGGCACCAAACACTGATGGACACTGATCAGGGAAAAAACTGCAGTGTGAAGCCAGCCTAGCAACAAACTCACATCGTAGATGTCCATAAATGTGTGATAATGA
Source organism: Allobates femoralis (assembly GCA_033576535.1). Lineage (NCBI taxonomy): Eukaryota > Metazoa > Chordata > Amphibia > Anura > Aromobatidae > Allobates > Allobates femoralis. The sequence continues at coordinate 103,076,690 of JARQOC010000007.1, read as the reverse complement.
GAAATGACATAGGAAAAAAAGTATTGAAAATTTGAAGACAGAAAGGTGCAAAAAGCCCTGGAAAGTCCTAACACCGGCTGATATCAGTAATTAGAAAACAATCCTGACACTTAGTGACAAATAATATCAGCTGGTTCAACTGATGACTGATAAAAAGGAGTCTCATTACCAAGAAGCCACACAAGAAACATCTCATGATGGGTAAAACCAATGAACTGTCTCACAACTGACCTTCACAACCTTATGATGGCATTGATTACAGAAGAATTCCTAATTACTGAAGGATCCAGTGAGTTCTGTTGGGGCCTTTATCCAGAAGTGGAAAGAACATAATTTCACCATAAAGCAGCCACCACCAGGTGCTCAGACAAAGGTGTGAAAAGAATAATCAGAAGAGATGTCCCACAGTCAAGAACGACCTGCAGAGATCTACAGAAAGACCTGGAATCAGCAGGGACAATTGTTTCATAGAAAATAATAAGTAATGCACTCCCCTTCCATGGCCTGTGTGCACGCTCCTGTATGTGCACTCCTGTATGTGCACTGCTGAATGTGCACTGCTGTATGTGCACTGCTGTATGTGCACTGCTGTATGTGCACTGCTGTATGTACGCTCCTGTATGCACGCTCCTGTATGCACGCTCCTGTATGCACGCTCCTGTATTCACGCTCCTGTATGCACGCTCCTGTATTCACGCTCCTGTATGCACACTCCTGTATGCACACTCCTGTATACACGCTCCTGTATTCACGCTCCTTTATGCACACTCCTGTATGTACGCTCCTGTATGTACGCTCCTGTATGCACGCTCCTGTATGCACGCTCCTGTATGCGCACTCCTGTATGCACGCTCCTGTATGCGCACTCCTGTATGCACGCTCCTGTATGTACGCTCCTGTATGCGCGCTCCTGTATGCACGCTCCTGTATGCGCACTCCTGTATGCACGCTCCTGTATGCACGCTCCTGTATGTACGCTCCTGTATGTACGCTCCTGTATGTACGCTCCTGTATGTGCGCTCCTGTATGCGCGCTCCTGTATGCATGCTCCTGTATGCGCGCTCCTGTATGCGCGCTCCTGTATGCGCGCTCCTGTATGCACGCTGCTGTATTTGCACTCCTGTATGTGCACTCCTGTATGCACGCTCCTGTATGTGCACTCCTGTATGCACGCTCCTGTATGTGCACTCCTGTATGCACGCTCCTGTATGCGCACTCCTGTATGCGCACTCCTGTATGCATGCTTCTGTATGCACGCTCCTGTATGCACGCTCCTGTATGTGCACTCCTGTATGCACGCTCCTGTATGTGCACTCCTGTATGTGCACTCCTGTATGCACACTCCTGTATGCACGCTCCTGTATGCACGCTCCTGTATGCACGCTCCTGTATGCGCGCTCCTGTATGCACACTCCTGTATGCGCACTCCTGTATGCGCACTCCTGTATGCACGCTCCTGTATGCACGCTCCTGTATGCACGCTCCTGTATGCGCGCTCCTGTATGCGCACTCCTGTATGCGCACTCCTGTATGCGCACTCCTGTATGCACACTCCTGTATGCACACTCCTGTATGCACGCTCCTGTATGCACGCTCCTGTATGCACGCTCCTGTATGCACGCTCCTGTATGCGCGCTCCTGTATGCGCGCTCCTGTATGCGCGCTCCTGTATGCGCGCTCCTGTATGCACGCTCCTGTATGCACGCTCCTGTATGCGCACTCCTGTATGTGCACTCCTGTATGCACGCTCACCACTAAGGACTCCATTACTGAACAAAAAGCAGGTTCAAGAGCAATTAAAGTTTGGTCAACAATGTCTAGACAAACCTGAGAAATACTGGAGAATATAGCCTGGTCAGATGACACCAGAATTGAACTCTTTGGAGGCCATAAAACACCATATTGGGGGGCCAAAAGGCAAAAACACCAACAACAGTGAAGTGTGGAGGCGGGAACATCATGGTGTGCGGCTGATTTTTGGCAGGTTCAGATTCTCGTATTATCACATCAGAGATTTTCTTTACAGGGAACTGACTGTCACCATGAAAATCCTGTATAATCTGTAATCTGCCTTGTTTATATAAAGGGGAGGTGAGTGCACTGATAGACAGTTTTGTGTTTAAGATTATGTATAATCTCTGCATTCATCATTTAATCCTCTGCCCTTTCCAGGATTTTGAATCCAGTGGGCGGGGCTATCAGTGATTGACAGATATCTCTGCATGTACATAGAAAGTGTCAATCACTGATAAGAGCCGCCCACTGGACTGAAAATCCCAGAAAGTGCAGGAGATTACATGATGAAAGCACAGATTACACTGGATCTGAAATAACAAAACTATATATGAGTGCAAGCTCTGCTGTACTCACTGTGATGGGGACGGGCCATCACTTCACATGTAAATGTGTGTCTGCCGAGCCCTTTCCAACTGCTGGGAGGGTGGCCCAGGGGGCAAATGCATCCCTGCCACCTGGCCCAGCCCATCCCTGGTGCTCACCTGCCCCTGCTCTATAATATGGCGCCTGCAGCATTTTCTTTCACGGTGACAGGTTCCCTTTAAAAGCAGTGAATGGAGATTACAGATGTGGGATCAGTCGCTCTACATTTGGTTGTAATCTTCTCTTTATTTTGGGGTAATCACCAGCTCAGCTGTAATTTGAGGTTTCCTGCACTAATTTCCTTCATTTACCATTCTCTGATGTAAGATCTGAGCGGTGAGAGGTTAATGATGTGAAGAGCAGTCGCTTCTCGCAGTGTGGTCACCCAGCTTTCCTTGGCTCTGACCAGACAGATCTGGCTGGTGATCTACATCAGAGACCATAGCGGATGTCTCACAGCTTTCCCAGAACCCTGAAAGGCAGATTTACCTCCGTTTATTGTGACACTTTCCTTATGGATCAGGAAATACGACGATTTGGGAGATGATACTAGGAGGAAAAAGAATGGCTGTCACTCAACTTTCCTTGGACCCTAAAAGGAAAAAAAAGCCTAAATAATAATAACCCGACCCCATATATTGAGTTTGATGATGATGATGGTGATAGTGAGGATAATAATGATGATGGTGATAGTGAGGATAATAATGATAAGGGTAATAGTGAGGGATGAATGATGATAATGGTGATAGTGATGATGATGATAATGGTGATAGTGAGGATGATGATATGATGATATGTAATGATGATAGTGAGGAATGATGATGATGAAGATAATGTGATGTGGATGATGATGATAATGGTGATAGTGAGGATGATGATGATGATAATAATGTTAGTGTGGATGATGATGATAATGGTGATAGTGATGATAATGATAATGGTGATAGTGAGGATGATGATGGTGATAGTGAGGAGGATGATGATGATGATAATAGTGATAGTGAGGATGATGATGATGGTGATAGTGAGGATGATGATGAAGATAATGGTGTTTAGTGGATGAATGATGATAATAGTGTTAGTGTGGATGATAATGATAATGAGGATAGTGATGATGATGATAATGGTGATAGTGAGGATGATGATGATAATAGTGATAGTGAGGATGATGATGTAAACATGTGTAATAATATCTGTATTTTTAGTTTGCGCCTCACACAGAATCCTAAATTGCAAAAACGACTTTTCGTTGTTATTGGACCTTTCCCAGGATGCATTGTGGTATTTGCCGCCGACCACGAATGGAAATAAATCAGAGTAATGAGAAAGGAGAAAAGGAATGAAAAACGGAGGAAACTGAATTTAAAGGGGACTTCAAAATGCAGTGTCAGGATCCAAGATGAAATCAATGTATCAACAATAGGGATGGTTCTAATATTCACTATTGTTCATATAATCCGGCATCTCCTAATCAAGACTGAAGGGTCTCTGAACACCAAGAACTACACCCCAAGAGCCTAGCCATGGGGCCCTTGGTGAGAGGGGCCCCGAGTTGGTTTCCTCCTGCAGGATTCCCCTTTCTGAATTTAAAGGGGACTTCTGTTTGAGTGCAAAGTCAGGATCCAAAATGATGATTGGTCAGCGGTACCGGACCGCTCAGAATCAATAAGAGAAACAATGTATCATCAGTGGAGAAGGTTCTAATGTCTACTACCAAGAGCTTATCTACAACAGGTGTAGGGGTTGCAACCCCACCCGGGCCCTGGAGCTTAGGGGGCCCCAAAAGTCTCTTTGGCCTATAGAAAAAGACTAATGCTATTAAAGATTTGCAATAATTGGGGGCCCTGTTGGAATTTTTGCATTGGGGCCCATGAGCTTCAGGTAACACTACTGTCCATATAATGAGGCATCTGTTAATCAAATTGGAAGGGTCTCTGACCACCAAGAACTACACCCCAGAGAGAGTGGCCATGGGGCCCTTAGAGAAGGGGCCCCAAACCTGTTTGATTTCTCCTTAGATGGTTGGGTGCAGGATACACCTCTCTGAAATAGTGGGAAGCGAAACAAAGTGGCGCAGGAGGGTGTGCAGGAGACCCTTCTATACCTCGTTTAGAACTTTGCAATGAGTCTCCCCCTCTAAATGAATCATTGCAGCTAACAGCAGCACAGAGGATTTCAGTACTTGATTCCTTTGGCCACCGGAGAAACTTTTTTCTTTTCTTATTTTAGGAGTTAAATTCTGTTTCTGGTCCTGCATCGTAAGACGGCTTGTTCCGCCCGGGGTTCAGGAACGCTGCTATTTTCTTTGAACCCCCAGAGATCGCCTTTATGTAATTCGCTCTGCAGAGTCTGGAAACGGCTGAACAATCCCTGAAATCTGAAGTCGTAAAGAAAGAAAAAAAAAAGAAACTTTGCAGAAATTTAACCGTTTTATGAATGGGGAATAACAGAATAAGTAAATATTGAGCAAAAATGTAACAAAAGTATCGAAAGCCTAAATCCATTCACCTCTGATTCTAGAGGGGGGGGGGGTAAATGTCCTTTATCATACACATATGGGAGTGGAGGGCTCAGATTACAGCTCGGTCCCTTTCTCCTTCTCTTTTCCTCTGGAAACATCTTGATGTTGTGTCTCCACAGAGGAATCATCCACCAGGAATCGTCTCCCAGGACCAGGAATTTGGGGACAATTTTCAGGTTGGTGAAAAACATTGCATCGCCGGAGGTCGCCTGACGTCTTTTTCTTTACCAGGGGGCTGTGGATTTATAGGGGAACATTGCAGAGGAACGGCGCCGGTAAGAGGTCACACATGCTTCACCTAATCAATATATACATACAGATGTAGCAGAGCTGAGATTGCGGTTTGCTATAACTCATGCAATGTGTTGATTTCAAGGTTTGCAAACAGTCCTCATCCATTCCCTATACTAATATAAAGGTTTAATGACAAACTCAGCTCCACTATTCATATAAAGCACAGTCCATGTATTGTGGTTATGGAGGACTTTGTTGTCTTGTCCAATATATAACAGAAGTTGATGGTGAAAGTGGTGACTACAGATGTAGCAATGCTGAGTGTCATTTATGATCCGAAGCTGCTGCATTGACTGTGATGACAATTTCAGCTCTGCTCCATCTGTTAATCCATGTTTATATAATTTAACACTTATAATACATTATAGGTTGCCTCTATCTTATGTTCAACATATTTTTTATTTAAGCTCCTTTAGGTTGCCTCTATTTTATAGTAATTACCTCCTATTATATGAAAGTCTGTTGCCATTTACACATTCAAATGTCATATAAACTTGGTCAATTCACTTGGATTGATTATATACTGAAGCCACCACTAGAGGGAGTTCCTGAGCTTAAGGTATATACAGCAAGGGGGGAGCTCCCCCTAGTGGTGGCTGCACACAGAATTTTATCATGTATCTCTATACACAGGGAGCTCCCCCTAGTGGTGGCTGCAGACAGAATCAAATGTATCTCTGTATATAGAAAGCTCCCCCTAGTGGCGACTGCAGACAGGATCTTATCATGTATCTCTGCATACAGGGAGCTCCCCTAGTGGTGACTGCAGACAGGATCATATCATGTATCTCTGTATACAGGGAGCTCCTCCTAGTGGTGATTACAGACAGGATCTTATCATGTATCTTTGTATACAGGGAGCTCCCCTAGTGGTTACTGCAGACAGAATCTTATCATGTATCTCTGTATACAGGGAGCTCCCCTAGTGGTGATTACAGACAGGATCTTATCATGTATCTTTGTATACAGGGAGCTCCCCCTAGTGGTTACTGCAGACAGAATCTTATCATGTATCTCTGTATACAGGGAGCTCCCCCTAGTGGTGGCTGTAGACAGAATCAAATGTATCTCTGTATACAGGAGCTCCCCCTAGTGGTGACTGCAGACAGAATCTTATCATGTATCTCTTTATACAGGGAGCTCCCCTAGTGGTGACTGCAGACAGGATCATATCATGTATCTCTGTACACAGGGAGCTCCCCCTAGTGGTGACTGCAGATAGGATCTTATCATGTATCTCTGTATACAAGGAGCTCCCCCTAGTGGTGACTGCAGACAGATTCTTATCATGTATCTCTGTATACAGGGAGCTCCCCCTAGTGGTGGCTGCAGACAGAATCAAATGTATCTTTGTATACAGGGAGCCCCCCCCAAGTGGTGGCTGCAGACAGGATCTTATCATGTATCTCTGTATACAGGGAGCTCCCCCAAGTGGGGGCTGCAGACAGAATTTATCATGTATCTCTGTATACAGGGAGCTCCCCCTAGTGGTGACTGCAGACAGAATCTTATCATGTATCTCTGTATACAGGGAGCTCCCCCTAGTGGTGATTGCAGACAGGATCTTATCATGTATCTTTGTATACAGGGAGCTCCCCCTAGTGGTGGCTGCAGACAGATTCTTATCATTTATCTCTGTACACAGGGAGCTCCCCATAGTGGTGACTGCAGACAGGATCTTATCATGTATATTTCTATACAGGGAGCTCCCCTAGTGGTTTTTGTAGACAGGATCTTATCATGTATCTCTGTATACAGTGAGCTCCCCCTAGTGGTGACTGCAGACAGGATCTTATCATGTATCTCTGTATACAGGGAGCTCCCCTAGTGGTGACTGCAGACAGGATCTTATCATGTATCTCTGTATACAGGGAGCTCCCCCTAGTGGTTACTGCAGACATAATCTTATCATGTATCTCTGTATACGGGGAGCTCCCCCTAGTGGTGACTGTGGGAAGGTAGAATTTTCTCATGTATCTGTACTTCTATGCTGTGTATTTGGAGCTCTGTGTCACTCACTTGTGCTATTCTTGCTCCTCTATCCTCAGGCACATTGTCTTGTTCATCTGACTGATACATTTTCATCCATTTGTCTTTGAACATGAGCAGAATAAGCAAAGTTGGATTTTTCGGGGTTTTCCTTTTACTGGTACAATGCACCAAACCTTCCTTGTCTCAGGCCAACTGCTCGAGTGCTGCGTGCCAACCCCTGGAGAATTGTATATTGGAGGTGGTGGAGGGGGGGTCCTGCTGCCCCTCGTGTGCACAGTTCGGGTGCCCCTGTGAAGGTTACCAGTACTACGACTGCATCCATGTTGGATTTCAAGGTGGTAAAGTTCCTGAAGGCGAGTCTTACTTTGTGGACTTTGGCAGCACGGAGTGCTCGTGTCCCTCCGGGGGTGGAAGGATCAACTGCCATTTTATACCATGTCCCGAAATTCCAGCCAATTGCATTGACGTCCTGCAGCCGTCGGACGGCTGTGCCCAGTGCGGTAGGATTGGCTGCGTCCATGGTGAGGACAAGTACGAGGCCGGGCACACCTTTCACATGTCGCCCTGTAAGTTATGCCATTGCCCCAATGTTGGGGGCGAGTTGATGTGCTACGCTCTACCTGAATGTGACATGGAGGAAGGTAACAGCCTCCATCTGCTGGGTACCACCGAGACGGACCCCGAGAGACAATTCGACTACGTCTACAGCCAAGAGCAGGACCCTCAGGAGATTGTGGATAAGAACAATTACAAGAGGAACGCTCTTCAGGACCACTCCATGGTGGACTATGAAGATATCACAGATAAGGTGACCACCTTACCAACCACTACAACTTCCATCATCCTGGTGGAATATACCACTGCCCACTACTCAACTGATCCCACCACCCAACCATCCACCGCCGTCTACCCCTCCGAGAGCAGCTCCACCGTGGCACCCATGGCTTCCACCGAGAGTAGGGTCAATGCCAACACCACCGCCCAACCAGAAGTGGTGGAGCCAAGCACCAGCCCTGCTCCCACCACCCCACATCAACCCACGGAGGAAATTAAAGCCTCGCTGACAGCAAGCGGCACAGAGAAAGGCGAAACCCTGGAATCAGAGACACAAATGACCCAAACGCAGCAGCCGTATCCAGGCCTAAATAAAGATGATTTCCCTGAAGGGGAAAAGGAAGGAAACGACGTCTCGACAACATCGAAAGCAACATCTGTTTACTGGAGCCCAAGTCCCTCAGAGGGGCCACAGGTCACCTCCCCTAGTCTGGGGGCCCCGAAGGACGTTCTCAATCAATCCAGACCACATGATGGTAAGAACCTGTGTATATAAGACGAGGAATGTGAATTGTCTCTTCAGGGAGAGAGTAGATGAACTCTAGCACCACCTATTGAAAGTAGATGAACTCTAGCACCACCAATTGGAAGTAGAACTCTAGCACCACCTATTGGAAGTAGTTGAACTCTAGCACCACCTATTAGAAGTAGATGAACTCAACACCACCTATTAGAAGTAGATGAACTCTAGCACCACCAATTGGAAGTAGATGAACTCTAGCACCACCAATTGGAAGTAGATGAACTCTAGCACCACCAATTGGAAGTAGAACTCTAGCACCACCAATTGGAAGTAGTTGAACTCTAGCACCACCAATTGGAAGTAGTTGAACTCTAGCACCACCTATTGGAAGTAGTTGAACTCTAGCACCACCTATTAGAAGTAGATGAACTCAACACCACCTATTAGAAGTAGATGAACTCTAGCACCACCTATTGGAAGTAGATGAACTCTAGCACCACCTATTGGAAGTAGATGAACTCTAGCACCACCAATTGGAAGTAGATGAACTCTAGCACCACCAATTGGAAGTAGAACTCTAGCACCACCTATTGGAAGTAGTTGAACTCTAGCACCACCTATTAGAAGTAGATGAACTCAACACCACCTATTAGAAGTAGATGAACTCAACACCACCTATTAGAAGTAGATGAACTCTAGCACCACCTATTAGAAGTAGATGAACTCTAGCACCACCTATTAGAAGTAGATGAACTCTAGCACCACCAATTGGAAGTAGATGAACTCTAGCACCACCTATTAGAAGTAGATGAACTCTAGCACCACCTATTGGAAGTAGATGAACTCTAGCACCACCTATTGGAAGTAGATGAACTCTAGCACCACCAATTAGAAGTAGATGAACTCTAGCACCACCTATTGGAAGTAGATGAACTCTAGCACCACCTATTAGAAGTAGATGAACTCTAGCACCACCTATTAGAAGTAGATGAACTCTAGCACCACCTATTGGAAGTAGATGAACTCTAGCACCACCTATTGAAAGTAGATGAACTCTAGCACCACCAATTGGAAGTAGATGAACTCTAGCACCACCAATTGGAAGTAGTTGAACTCTAGCACCACCTATTGGAAGTAGTTGAACTCTAGCACCACCTATTAGAAGTAGATGAACTCAACACCACCTATTAGAAGTAGATGAACTCTAGCACCACCTATTGGAAGTAGATGAACTCTAGCACCACCAATTGGAAGTAGATGAACTCTAGCACCACCAATTGGAAGTAGAACTCTAGCACCACCAATTGGAAGTAGTTGAACTCTAGCACCACCTATTGGAAGTAGTTGAACTCTAGCACCACCTATTAGAAGTAGATGAACTCAACACCACCTATTAGAAGTAGATGAACTCTAGCACCACCTATTAGAAGTAGATGAACTCTAGCACCACCTATTAGAAGTAGATGAACTCTAGCACCACCAATTGGAAGTAGATGAACTCTAGCACCACCTATTAGAAGTAGATGAACTCTAGCACCACCTATTGGAAGTAGATGAACTCTAGCACCACCTATTGGAAGTAGATGAACTCTAGCACCACCAATTAGAAGTAGATGAACTCTAGCACCACCTATTGGAAGTAGATGAACTCTAGCACCACCTATTGGAAGTAGATGAACTCTAGCACCACCAATTAGAAGTAGATGAACTCTAGCACCACCTATTGGAAGTAGATGAACTCTAGCACCACCTATTGGAAGTAGATGAACTCTAGCACCACCTATTAGAAGTAGATGAACTCTAGCACCACCTATTGGAAGTAGATGAACTCTAGCACCACCAATTGGAAGTAGATAAACTCTAGCACCACCAATTGGAAGTAGATGAACTCTAGCACCACCTATTGGAAGTAGAACTCTAGCACCACCAATTGGAAGTAGTTGAACTCTAGCACCACCTATTGGAAGTAGTTGAACTCTAGCACCACCTATTGGAAGTAGTTGAACTCTAGCACCACCTATTGGAAGTAGTTGAACTCTAGCACCACCTATTAGAAGTAGATGAACTCAACACCACCTATTAGAAGTAGATGAACTCTAGCACCACCTATTGGAAGTAGATGAACTCTAGCACCACCAATTGGAAGTAGATGAACTCTAGCACCACCAATTGGAAGTAGAACTCTAGCACCACCAATTGGAAGTAGTTGAACTCTAGCACCACCTATTGGAAGTAGTTGAACTCTAGCACCACCTATTAGAAGTAGATGAACTCTAGCACCACCTATTGGAAGTAGTTGAACTCTAGCACCACCTATTAGAAGTAGATGAACTCAACACCACCTATTAGAAGTAGATGAACTCTAGCACCACCTATTGGAAGTAGATGAACTCTAGCACCACCAATTGGAAGTAGATGAACTCTAGCACCACCAATTGGAAGTAGAACTCTAGCACCACCTATTGGAAGTAGTTGAACTCTAGCACCACCTATTGGAAGTAGTTGAACTCTAGCACCACCTATTAGAAGTAGATGAACTCAGCACCACCTATTAGAAGTAGATGAACTCTAGCACCACCTATTAGAAGTAGATGAACTCTAGCACCACCTATTAGAAGTAGATGAACTCTAGCACCACCAATTGGAAGTAGATGAACTCTAGCACCACCTATTAGAAGTAGATGAACTCTAGCACCACCTATTGGAAGTAGATGAACTCTAGCACCACCTATTGGAAGTAGATGAACTCTAGCACCACCTATTGGAAGTAGATGAACTCTAGCACCACCAATTAGAAGTAGATGAACTCTAGCACCACCTATTGGAAGTAGATGAACTCTAGCACCACCTATTGGAAGTAGATGAACTCTAGCACCACCAATTGGAAGTAGCAATCCTAAAAGTTCTAATTGACTCTTTAACAAGCCTTTTAATATGAGTTAGGATTTGCAGATGCTGCATTTCGGGGTTATTACTCCTTATTGGTGCATCAGTGCAAAGTATGGGATTGGCTATGGTTGTATGAAGGGCTATGACTTAGTAAGGAGAGGGAGACACATTTAGGGTAAGGTTACACTTGTGGCCATGGACTTGACATATGTGCGCCCTGGGACTCTCCAGCCATTCTGGAACTACAACCCCAACATACTGAAATGACTGGAGAGGCTCAGGCTATGAAAGCATTCAGTATAGGAATCCCCAGATCCTCCGTCATCCCTTTGCCCATCCAAAGCTCATTTCACAGACAATATATCCAGTATGTCAGGCTGTATAGGAACCTTTAGACAAGATGGGGTTGGGACATTTGGACATAAAAGGAAAATAATGCAGCCCTTCGAGAGTTAGGTGTTGTATAAGACATGCATAGGTAGCCATTATAAAGATATCAGACTATTGGAGGGGAGGATTCATTGGAGAGCCATGGCGGACCTACACAATGATGAGTGAATGATGATCAGGCAAAGGGCCCTGTACCCGGATGATACCATAGATTCCTTATAGCGCCCCTGTGATTGTGGGCAAACAGATGGCTAAACTCATGAAAACCCTCCATACGTCGAGGTGTCAGCTCTGGGTGTCATAGGCTTGTCTGACATTCGGCTTATGGCCGTCCTTTGTTGTGGAGGTAGATAGGTCTCTGCCACAGGGGTCCGAAACAGAAGAGATTCTGAGGGAGAGAAGTCTGGAGAAGAGAGAGGTCTGGGGGAACAGACGAAGGGGGATAGAGGAATATTGAGGAAGATAGTGGTCTGAAGAAGGTCAGGGGAGTCTGAAGGGGGACAGGTGTGTCTGGAGGAGGACAGGGAAGTCTGGAGGAGGACAGGGGAGTCTGGAGGAGGACAGGGGAGTCTGAAGGCAGACAGGTGTGTCTGGAGGAGGACAGGTGTGTCTGGAGGTGGACAGGGGAGTCTGGAGGAGGACAGGGGAGTCTGGAGGAGGACAGTGGAGTCTGGAGGAGGACAGTGGAGTCTGGAGGAGGACAGTGGAGTCTGGAGGAGGACAGTGGAGTCTGGAGGAGGACAGGGGAGTCTGGAGGAGGACAGTGGAGTCTGGAGGAGGACAGGGGAGTCTGGAGGAGGACAGTGGAGTCTGGAGGAGGACAGTGGAGTCTGGAGGAGGACCGGGGAGTCTGGAGGAGGACCGGGGAGTCTGGAGGAGGACGGGGAGTCTGGAGGAGGACAGTGAAGTCTGGAGGAGGACCGGGGAGTCTGAAGGATGACAGGGGAGTCTGGAGGAGGACCGGGGAGTCTGGAGGAGGACAGTGGAGTCTGGAGGAGGACAGTGGAGTCTGGAGGAAGACAGTGGAGTCTGGAGGAGGACAGGGGAGTCTGGAGGAGGACACGGACGTCTGAAGGTGGACAGTGGAGTCTGGAGGAGGACAGGGGAGTCTAGAGAAGGACAGGGGAGTCTGGAGGAGGACACGGAAGTCTGGAGTGACAGGGGAGTCTGGAGGAGGACAGGGGAGTCTGGAGGAGGACAGTGGAGTCTGGAGGTGGACAGGGGAGTCTGGAGAGGGTCAGGGGAGTCTGGGGAGGGTCAGGGGAAGTCTGGCGGTGGACAGGGGAGTCTGGAGGTGGACAGGGGAGTCTGGAGGTGGACAGGGGAGTCTGGTGGTGGACAGGGGAGTCTGGAAGACAACAGGGGGGTCTGGAGAAGTAAAGGGAGTATGGAGGAAGACAAAGGGATCTGGAGAGGGACAGAGGAGTCTGGAGGGGGATTGAGGAATTTTGAGAAATACTTATTTGATAAAGAAAAGACGGCACTCACCAGATTCGTGTAGCGGTGGTTCTTTATTCCATATTTAGTGGTAATACATAGTGCAGGGAGGGAGTGGCAGGATGGACGACGGCACCGTTTCGCGCTGGTATGCGCTTCGACCGGTCCATGCTTGTATCACCGCTAAATATGGAATAATGAACCACCGCTACACAAATCTGGTGAGTGCCGTCTTTTCTTTATGAAACTTGTCATGGACTTGTTGCCTCTTGGACCAGGCACCAGATTGTGCTCGTTCTGTGTCCAGCATAACCTGAATGCTCAGCAGCAATAACTGTGCTCCATTCCCTCTTCATTTTTGTTTGAGAAATACTTAGTCTGGAGGGGCCTGGAGGAGGACAGGGGAGTCTAAAGGGAGACAGGTGTGTTTGTAGAAGGACAATGGAGTCTGGGGGGAGGACAGGGGAGTCTGGGGGGAGGACAGGGGAGTCTGGGGGGAGGACAGGGAGTCTGGGGGGAGGGAGGGGAGTCTGGGGGGAGGGCAGGGGAATCTGGGGAAGGACAGGGGAGTCTGGGTGCCCTCTTTGGCTGGCCTGTGGGTGCCCTCCTTGGCTGGTCTGCAGGTGCCCTCTTCAGCTGGTCTGCGGGTGCCCTCTTTGGAAGTTTTGTGGGTGCCCTCCTTGGCTGGTCTGTGGGTGCCCTCTTTGGCTGGCCTGTGGATGCCCTCTTTGGCTGGTCTGTGGTGCCCTCCTTGGCTGGCCTGTGGATGCCCTCTTTGGCTGGCCTGTGGGTGCCCTCTTTGGCTGGCCTGTGGGTGCCCTCCTTGGCTGGTCTGTGGGTGCCTCCTTGGCTGGCCTGTGAGTGCCCTCCTTGGCTGGCCTGTGAGTGTCCTCCTTGGCTGGCCTGTGGGTGCCCTCCTTGGCTGGCCTGTGGATGCCCTCTTTGGCTGGTCTGTGGGTGCCCTCTTTGGCTGGCCTGTGGGTGCCCTCTTTGGCTGGCCTGTGGGTGCCCTCTTTGGCTGGCCTGTGGGTGCCCTCTTGGCTGTTTTGTAGATGTACCCCTTGGCTGGCCTGTGGGTGTCCTCTTTGGCTGGCCTGTGGGTGCCCTCTTTGGCTGGCCTGTGGGTGCCCTCTTTGGCTGGTCTGTGGGTGCCCTCTTTGGCTGGCCTGTGGGTGCCCTCCTTGGCTGGCCTGTGGGTGCCCTCTTTGGCTGGTCTGTGGGTGCCCTCTTTGGCTGGCCTGTGGGTGCCCTCTTTGGCTGGCCTGTGGGTGCCCTCTTTGGCTGGCCTGTAGGTGCCCTCTTTGGCTGGCCTGTGGGTGCCCTCTTTGACTGGCCTGTGGGTGCCCTCTTTGGCTGGCCTGTGGGTGCCCTCCTTGGCTGTTTTGTAGATGTACCCCTTGGCTGGTCTGTGGGTGCCCTCTTTGGCTGGTCTGTGGGTGCCCTCTTTGGCTGGCCTGTGGGTGCCCTCTTTGGCTGGTCTGTTGGTGCCCTCTTTGGCTGGCCTGTGGGTGCCCTCTTTGGCTGGCCTGTGGGTGCCCTCTTTGGCTGGCCTGTGGGTGCCCTCTTTGGCTGGCCTGTGGGTGCCCTCTTTGGCTGGCCTGTGGGTGCCCTCTTTGGCTGGCCTGTGGGTGCCCTCTTTGGTTGGCCTGTGGGTGCCTCTTTGGCTGGCCTGTGGGTGCCCTCTTTGGCTGGCCTGTGGGTGCCCTCTTTGGCTGGCCTGTGGGTGCCCTCTTTGGCTGGCCTGTGGGTGCCCTCTTTGGCTGGCCTGTGGGTGCCCTCTTTGGTTGGCCTGTGGGTGCCCTCCTTGGCTGGCCTGTGGGTGCCCTCTTTGGCTGGCTGTGGGTGTCCTCTTTGGCTGGCTGTGGGTGCCTCTTGGCTGGCTGTGGGTGCCCTCTTTGGCTGGCCTGTGGGTGCCCTCTTTGGCTGGCCTGTGGGTGCCCTCTTTGGTGGCCTGTGGGCGCCCTCTTTGGCTGGCCTGTGGGTGCCCTCCTTGGCTGGCCTGTGGGTGCCTCTTTGGCTGGCCTGTGGGTGTCCTCTTTGGCTGGCCTGTGGGTGTCCTCTTTGGCTGGCCTGTGGGTGTCCTCTTTGGCTGGCCTGTGGGTGCCTCTTTGGCTGGCTGTGGGTGCCCTCTTTGGCTGGCTTGTGGGTGCCCTCTTTGGCTGGCCTGTGGGTGCCCTCTTTGGCTGGCCTGTGGGTGCCCTGGCTCTGGGGGCTGTAATTTTCTGGCTCCTCTGGACTTGCTCGGTGCTGATTTCCCTTCTGATTGTTCCTTATCTGATCTCGTCCCAGTGGAAGAATTCTGTGTGGAATTTGTGCTGAGACATTTTGCAGCCACAATGATTCCAGGACACGTTATCTCTGCAGATAATGGCCGTGAGACGTCACCGTCCCGCATGTTAACATCGCCCGCAGTATGGCGGATGTTATCTGGGGGCCACTTAGGCCTTGGAGTGCTGTTAGCGTGGCCCCCAGGAATGTCAGGACAGTCGACTCCATGATGAGGGTTCTTACGTCTTTTTCATATGTCATCGTGCTGGAAAATATCAATGGTGATTGTTATCATCAGCTTCATCTCAGGGGAAAATCAAACAAATTCCATAAGAACATTCATTGTATGAAGATGATACATTGTAACCACGGAGCAAAGATCATTATACAGCACTGCACAACGCACACCGGGACCCCGCTAAAAACCCGAATAACTTCTTAGCGCCGTCACACGTGAGATATCCTTAGCGATTTGTAAGCGATCACAGTGACGCGAATCGCTATACAATATCGTACATCGTGGTGAGATGTCACACAGACAGACTCACCAGCGATGTGGAGCAGCGATCTCGCTCGTACTATGTACACATGGGTAATAGCGCCGCGCTCGCTTAGTTACCCGACGTTACCATAGTTACCATCTCAGCATAGACTCGCGCTGGGAGATGGATCATCGTGGTGTTATACACCACGATGATGCAGATCGTTGCATCGTTCATGCTAGATCTGAGAACCAACCTCAGATCAGCGATGTCACGATCAAGCGTTTACATCGATAAATCGCTTGATTACATCAACGAATCTTGCCGATATCCCCTAAGCATCAAAAGGAGATTCGCTTTAAACGATATCGGGCAAGATATCTGTGATGTGACGGCCCCTTAACATATGTGACTGATATCAGCTCCTCTTATAACACTCCAGTACTGATATAACCCCAGACATTACATATGTGACTGATATCAGCCCTCTTATAACACTCCAGTACTGATATAACCCCAGATATTACATATGTGACTGATATCAGCCCTCTTATAACACTGCAGTACTGATATAACCCCAGACATTACATATGTGACTGATATCAGCTCCTTTATAACACTCCAGTACTGATATAACCCCAGACATTACATATGTGACTGATATCAGCCCCTCTTATAACACTCCAGTACTGATATAACCCCAGATATTACATATGTGACTGATATCAGCCCTCTTATAACACTCCAGTACTGATATAACCCCAGACATTACATATGTGACTGATATCAGCTCCTCTTATAACACTCCAGTACTGATATAACCCCAGACATTACATATGTGACTGATATCAGCTCCTCTTATAACACCCAGTACTGATATAACCCCAGACATTACATATGTGACTGATATCAGCTCCTCTTATAACACCCAGTACTGATATAACCCCAGACATTACATATGTGACTGATATCAGCCCTCTTATAACACTCCAGTACTGATATAACCCCAGACATTACATATGTGACTGATATCAGCCCCTCTTATAACCTCCAGTACTGATATAACCCCAGACATTACATATGTGACTGATATCAGCTCCTCTTATAACACTCCAGTACTGATATATCCCCAGACATTACATATGTGACTGATATCAGCCCTCTTATTACACTCCAGTACTGATATAACCCCAGACATTACATATGTGACTGATATCAGCTCCTCTTATAACACTCCAGTACTGATATAACCCCAGACATTAAATATGTGACTGATATCAGCCCCTCTTATAACACTCCAGTACTGATATAACCCCAGACATTACATATGTGACTGATATCAGCCCCTCTTATAACACTCCAGTACTGATATAACCCCAGACATTACATATGTGACTGATATCAGCTCCTCTTATAACACTCCAGTACTGATATAACCCAGACATTACATATGTGACTGATATCAGCCCTCTTATAACACTCCAGTACTGATATAACCCAGACATTACATATGTGACTGATATCAGCCCTCTTATAACACTCCAGTACTGATATGTTTTGTATTTCAGTATAATCAGGATAATGGCGGCTTCACACTGCAGTCAGGTCCGTTTGGCGATGAACCTGACAGCCCCGGACGGATCTGAACATAGAACCGGAGGGCAATCCGGCCCCATAGACTCCCATGTTAGGGAGGCCGGTTTGCCCTGAATACTGCCGGACAGATGGAAACCGGATGGCTGATAGCTGCCCTCTGGCTCCATCCGGCCCTATAGGATACTATGGGGCCAAAATCTGGTCCAGGGCTGTTCCGGACCGGACCTGACCGCAGTGTGAAGCCGCCCTAATTGATCCTCAAGGTTCAGTGGAATTTACCACTTAATGACTCCGGGATAATAACATTTCATCCGAAAACCATTTCTCACCCCCCTCCACCTTCCCTGGATATCCCCTAATCATCAGGAATATGTGATCTTGGCGGCGTCGGCGCAGTAATGATGGACTCTGCCTCGCGGTCCAGGACGCTCATCACATTATTAATATGGAGCCGCGTCCTCCATCTCACCGCACATCTGGGGTCCCGTATCGACCATGTCGAGCACTCCTGCTCCCATCATCTCTCCACTTTACACCTCAGCTCATTAAAGCAGTCCTATGTAAATAAAGCTAATCACTGTATAATGACTTAGTCATAAATTTCCTATTAACATTCCTCCCCTTTATAAGATCTCTGCTTGCTGTCAGCAATGTTTGTTTTCAGAGGAGGAAAACCCCATCACTTAGTTCTCACAGCTGAGGGTTTGTTTTCATTGTATCCAGTCTGGACAATCCTCTGTGGATTCCACATTGATACATTTCACCTGGGTCGATACTTTGTAACAAATAAGGTATTTTATGTTTGCTGCTTGACTTGTTGATGTAGAAGGCTTTCTGCATCCCCGGCAAAAAAACGGAGGAAAAGCTCAATGACTTTTTGACACGTCTTATGGTCCGTTTTTACATGTATTTTATTTTTCTGTAGTAATTTCAGAGAGAAGGAGAGGAGAGAAGAGAGAGGAGAAAAGAAGAGGGGAGGAAAGCAAAGAGGAAGAAAGAGGAAAGAGGAGGAGAGAAGGAAAAAGAGGGAGGAAAGAGAGAGAAAGAGAGGAAGGAAGAGGAAAGAGAGAGAAGGAGGAGAAGAGAGGAAGAGGAGAAGGGGAGAAAGGAAGAGGAGAAAAGAGAGAGGAAAGAGAGAGAGAAGAGAGAAGGAGAAGAAGAGGGGAGAAAGAAAAAAAAGGAAAGGAAGAGATGGAAGAGAGTGGAAAGAAGATGGAAAGAGAGAGTGAAGGGAGAGGAAGAGAGAGAGAGGAAGAGAAGAGAGAGAAGGTGGAAAGAAGAGGAAGAGGAGAGAAAGAAGAGAGAGAGAATAGAGAAGGGGGAGAGGAGAGGAGAAGGAAGAGGGGAGGAAAAAGCAAGGGAAAGAGAGAAGAGAGGGGGAGGAAAGAGGAGAGAAGGGAGGAAAAGAGGGAGGAAAGAGGAGAGAGGGGGAGGAAAGAGGAGGAAGGGAGGAAAGAAGAGAGGAAAGAGGAGAGAGGGGAGGAAAGAGAGAGAGAGGAAGAGGAGAGAGAAAGAGGAGAGAGGGGAGGAAAGAGAGAGGGAAGAGAGAGGGAGAAAGGAAGAGGGGAGGAAAAGGCAAGAGAGGAAAGAGGGAGAGGAAAGGGGGAGGAAGAGGAGAGAGGGGGAGGAAGAGAGGAGAAAAAGAGAGGGAGAAAGGAAGAGGGGGAGGAAAAAGAAGAGAGGAAAGAGGAGAGGAGAGAGGGGAGGAAGAGGAGAGAGGGGGAGAAAGAGAGAGAATATGAGAGGGAGAAAGGAAGAGGGGGAGGAAAAAGCAAGAGAGGAAAGAAGGGAGAGGAGAGAGGGAGGAAAGAGGAAGAAGGGGAGGAAAGAGAGAGAGAGGGAAAGAGGAGAGAAGAGGGGAAGAAGGAAGAGGGGAGGGGAAAAGAGGAGAAGAGGAAGAGAGGGAGAGGAAGGAGAGGAGGAAAGAGGAGAGAGGGGGAGGAAAGAGAGAGAGGAGGAGAGAGAGAGAGGAGAAGAGAGGGGAAAGTAGAGAGGAAGAGAGAGAAGGGGAGGAAGGAGAGAGAGAGGGGAAGAGAGGAGAGAGGGGAGGAAAGAGAGGAGGAGGAAGAGAGAGGAAGAGGAGAAGAGAGAGGGAGAAAGGAAGAGGGGAAAAGCAAGGAAAGAGAGAGGAAAGAGGAGAGAGAGGGAGAGAGAGAGGAGAGAGAGGGGGAGGAAAGGGGAGGAGAGAGAGAGAGAAGGGGGGAAAGAGAGAGAAAAGAAGAGAGTGGAAGAGGGAGAGAGGAATGAGTGAGAAAGGGGGGAGGAAAGACAGAAAGGAAGAAGCGAGAAAAGTGAGAGAGGGTAGAAAAAGAAAGAGAGGGGAGAAGAAAGGGGAGGGGAAGAGACAAAGGGGGGGAAGAGAGGGAGAAGGGGGAGGAAAAGAGGAGAAGGGGGAGGAAACAAAGAGGTAGAAAGAGAGGGGGAGGAAAGAGAGACGGGAGAAAAGAGAGAGAGGGGGAAGAAGGAGAGAGATAGGAGGTTGGGGAGAGGTGAGAAAAAAGAGAGAGCGTGGTGAGAGGGGTACAAAGAGAAGGAGGGGAGGAAAAAGAGATGAGACGGAGACGAAAGATGCGAGGGCGTAGGAAGGAGAGTGATAGAGTGAAGAGGGGTAGAAAAAGAGCGAGTGGGAAAGAGGGAGAGATGCATCTTCTGGTGCCAAACATCATATCTAACTCTTACCGTTGTGTGACCACTGCGTTGGCTTTTCCTAAATACTTTGAATCAATGGTGACAAAACGCTGCAGATTTATTTTTGCACCAAATCTGCAAGTCAAAAATATCAAATGTGCACAAAAGTCAAATTCTCATTCACTTTGCTGCATAAGGATAGGCATGATTTGTCACAAAAATAATCAAAAAACATTAAAAAAAACCTGCACTGTGTGCACATGACCCTGCAGGGCCGTCACAGACAGAAGGGGCCCCAGGAACCATATTTGGGCCCCTGTGCAGGCCAACAATGTGACTGTGACTGAAGCTGCCTTGGTGGATGTGGCCCCTTGACCTTTTGGGCCCCTGTACGTCCGCCAGGTTACATCAATGAGTGAATATAGTAATAGGAGAACAGTCATGTGATCAAAGGATGGAAAGACAGAAAAACAGAGGAGCAATAGTTAAGTTGTGCAGAGGGGGCCGGTCATTCCTATACCTTGTGCATATTACATACCGGTCTGTAATCACTTTAGGGGTATTTCAAGGTCAATGACACATTAAAGGCGCCATCTTTTTTATTTTTGGCTTGTACCAAGAGTAAGGGTGGAGTGGGGGAGGGGACGGTGCTGCGTACCTGGGTCCTCCTTACATCACACCCCAACTTGCAGCCAATTCCTTGTCCTGATCGGAATCACAGACGTATTTCTTACTTCTCCCATTTCTGACTCATTCTTTCCCGGCCACATCACATTTTAGTGCCTTTTCTTGGCACCGCTGGCGCGGCCGCCCCGAGCCCCGTACGTACAGATGGAGCAGGTTGTAGTGCGGCTATAAAATAGTATTTTCTACTTTATTTCGCTCAATCAGATTTACATTCCAGTAATCTCGTGTCCTAAACTCATCACAATGTAAATAGACAGAAATGACCGTCCATGCCGGAGGAACGGAAGGTGGCAACATCTATTAATTGGCAGCAATAAGTCCATCCCGGTGCTATAAGAGGCGATAACTGTCCTGTGGGAAAGTATCATTTAGTTGTTTGTAGTTTACCAATTTCGCAACTCAGCCAAGATCGGCTGGGGGTTGGTATTCTCACCCTGGGGAGTCACACAATTATTGGGCTCCCCCAGCCTAGGAATATGAACCCGCAACTGCCCCATCATGTCATGCGCCAAATCTTGGTGCTTTACCTGGCTCTTCCCAATTGTCCTGGTGTGGTGGTAATTGGGGTAACATAAGGGGTTAATGACAGCTGAGAATTGACAGCTGTCATCAAGCCCTACATAAACTAAGATAAGAGAAGATATACTTTAAGGGACTATACAGCTATGCTGGAGTAATTATTCTTAAGGCCCTGTTACACGCTGCGATGTTCCAGCGATCCCACCAACGATCGGGGTCACTGGGACATCGCTATCCGATCACTGGTGAGCTGTCACACAGGCAGACTCACCAGCCATCAGTGACCAGCGAGAACGCTGGTAACCAGGGTAAACATCGGGTAACTAGGCAGAGCGCTGCGCTTAGTTACCCGATGTTTGCCCTGGTTACCTGTTCCAGCGTATGCTGTGCGACGCTGGGAGGTCGTTGATCATTGGTCACCCGCTGTCACACACGCCGATGCTGGCCGCCCAGCAGGAGACCAATGATAAAAATATGGTCCTGGCCATTTACCAACGATCAGAGTGTCCACACTGCCCTGGAGCCATGTAGCTAAAAACATTGGCAGCGGTGAGGTTATTTCATATACTTTGCAGAAGCCGCACACTATCGGCTCTGCTATATCCATTCATAACAAGCCGCCGGCTCCTGTCATTTGACAGTGCGGCGTGAACAATTGCTAGTCCGAGGTACTTACGCAAAATGCGTAATGTACATGCCGCTATCCAGGGTGCTGAACGGCTTTTATACAGCAGTTCTATGGGCACCGCACCGCCGTTCAGCACCATAGACAGCGACCAGTACATTACGTATTTTGCGTAAGTACCTCGGACAGCTCCCTATTCAGGGAGCTGTTTAGCAATTGTTCACGCCGCACTGTCAAATGACAGGAGCCGGCGTCTTTTTCTGAATGGATATAGCAGAGCCGACAGTGTGCGGCTTCTGCAAAGTACATGAAATACCCTCAGCGCTGCCAATGTTGTTAGCTACATGGCTCCAGGGGAGTGTGGACACTATCTGGGCCCATCTGGCACACTAACATTAACCCATTAAACACCGGTTTTATATACCCGCTCCTGCAGCTCTGTGCCGACATGTAGCACAGAGCTGCAGGAGCGGCTTTTACATGTAAAATCACGGCCGTATCTTGACTTTTAATAAACTTTGGTACATGACAGCGGCAGGAATAGAAGAAATCTGAAGGAGATCGTTCATCATGGTGTCACACTGTCCTAAGCTGCAGCATTAATTGGACGATGAACGATAGATTTGAGGTCAGGAGCTCATATTTATGATGAACGATCTAACGATTTTTCCTTTAGATATCCGACGTTTACACACAACAATCCTAAAATGAGATCACAAAAGCGTGACGTTTCAACAATATCGTTTCAGATATCGGAGCGTGTGACGTGGCCCTAAATAGAGTAAAGTGAAAAACACTGCTGACATGTCAAAGAGAACCCCTCTAAAGGCAGCTTCACACGCTAGGATATCGTTAACGATACAACGCACTAACGATGTCAGAAATTTCAAGATTGCAACTTTTAATTTTCCACAAAAGTTACAATTACTTTTCCACTTGGCGCAGTGGCTATCAGGGTAACAGAAGGGGTTAATGACAGCTGAGAATTGACAGCTGTCATCAAGCCCTAGATAGACTGAAATAAGATACACTTATGGACTATAAAGCTAAATTGGAGTCATTATTCTTAAGCTGAGGTTACATGTAGCGATGTTCCAGCGACCCGACCAACGATCGGGATTGCTGGAACATCGCTATGAGATTGCTGGTGAGATGCCACACAGGCAGATCTCACCAGCGACCCGACGGTCGCTGGGATCGGTCAGGGTCTTGGGCGCACACTGGGTGTTACTGGTCGTTGCCCCGTCATACATGCCGATGCTTGCGTGACAGCTGCAGATCAACGATTGAACAATGGTCCCGGCCATTCCGCAATGATCGCTACGAGGTCACTGCAACGTCACAAGTTGCTGATGTCGACACGTGTAAACCGGCCTTTAGGCTATTAAAGATTTGCCATAATTGGGGGCCCCGTTGGAGCTCTTGCATCGGGGCCCATGAGCTTCAAGTTACTCCACTGGTTTGAGTTCCTGACGGTGTGGCATTGAGAGGGTTAATCTCACCTCCGGCCCACACTCTTCCCCGATCCTTGAATCTTCTTGTTTTTTCCATTCAGCACCAGACGTCTTTTATAAAACCTAAATCTAATATTCAGGCCTTTGCTGTAAATTGGATATTTTGACCCCTCGGCGCCATGTTGTTCTTGGCCGCTGCATCTTTCCTCCAGTTTCACTTCGTATTTACATTATCCCACGTTCTCTCGGTCGCTGTTACTTCGGGATCCGCCCTCCTCCTCCTCTTCGCCTTCACGGCTTCTGACTTCCAGAAAGATTCTTTATTTTTGCTACATTTTTTCTTCAGTGGGAAAAAAAAAAAAGTATCATATGAATTTTAATTAAAGCAGATCCTCTGCCGGAGAGAAGCGATCAGAGGGTAACAAGAGATGGGAACGCCGGAGAGGGAGGAAAATTCAGGAATAAAGGGGGAAGAGGAGAAAGTAAAAATACAGAACAGAAGGGAAAGATGGCGGAATCCCAATAACTGAAGAAATGTCTGATGTTACCTGGACCGTTCCTGCATCTGTATATAAGATGTGGGTGGGATAGGCGGGGGTATATATAGGCTATAGAGTGTATATATAGGACAGAGGACAGGTTACAGGCATATTAGGGATAGCACAATGGGCAGGGTATGTATGAAGCGTAGAGATATGTATAGGATAATGGGCAATTACAGATAGGGGTTATGGACTGGTTAATGGATCGAGTAGACATGGGCAGTGGTATATATATTTATTGATTGGACAATGGTGGGGGCTCCTATATGTATGAAAAATGGCAATTTATAGGTAGCGATGCTCTATGGACTGGTAATTAGATAGAGCAGAGTGTCCCACGAGGCGTTCACCTCCGATCGCTGCAAGGTCCTTAATCAGCTGACCGGCGGCAACCGATCAGCTGATGTGTCACCAGACCGCATCAGCTGAGGGATTTAAATTGCCCACCAAAACCGATCTGGGCGATTTAAACCGCTAAGCTGATGCTGTCATGTGACACATCAGCTGATCGGTTGCCGCCGGTCAGCTGATTAAGGGTCCGTGCAGCGATCGGTGGTGGATGCCTCACATCGCGGGACACTCGCGGGGAGGTGAGCATTTTTTTTTTTATTTTTTATCCATTGCTTTCTTTTGCCTTTTGCAGTGTATGTAGATACATTGCAAAAGTGAAAGTAACAGTCCCGACACCACTTCCCAGGCTCGGCTCCACCCAGCTCTTTCTGTGTCCGGATCCCTCAAAATCCCGGATCCGGACACAGAAATGGCATCCGGAGGTACAATCCGGTCCTGTCCGTTCCTGTCCGTGTGGTCCTGCAAAAAAAAAATAGGATCCCTGTGGACAGGAACAAAACCGTAGTGTCAACCCAGCCTCACTCCTGGCTTTAGGATAGAAACATTGATGCAAAAATATTGAAGTGTGAATGAGGCCTTGGAGACATCGGACTATGGTTAATGCCACCAAGACGAAGTGCCGAAGTCTGGAGAAATCGGGGTCAGAGCTGGGAATATTCAGTGTTTACAGAATCTTCATGAATTTGTCAATAGAATGTAACAACTGATAGAATGTTCAGAATTGTTTGTCAGTAACCATGGAAACATCCAGCTAATGCATCCTCACCTGTCAGTGTTTCCGCTAGGTGTGACATCTGTTGTTTTTCACACATACCTTTATTGGCCTTTGTGTAGATTTATTTTCAGTAACCGGGCGCTCATCTGCTGAGGTTCCCCCATATCTATGATTAGGGTGCACCACCATAGTTGTAATCAGGGTTACCGGTTAGGGACCCATTCAGATGTTCCGCCCCCTCTGAGCTGAACTTTGCTCACCTCTGGGCAGAGTTATAGATATAGGTAAGGTCAGGGTGTAACTACAACAGGTGCAGGGGATGCAATTGCTCCCGGGCCCTGGAGCCTAGGGGGCCCCAAAAGTCCCTTTGGCCTATAGAAAAAAAACTATTGCTTTTAAAGATTTGCAATAATTGGGGGCCACTTTGGAGCTTTTGCATTGGGTCTGATGAGCTTCCACTGGATAAGGATATGGATCAGGTTATAGGTAAAAGAGGAAAGTAAGTAGCTGACTCCACAGACGTTCCAAAAATAGATGATGGTAGATAACAAAAGTTAATTAAAAAGGGAAAAAGTTGGTTAAAAAGCAGACATGCCTCCTACGCGTTTCAGACCCCATAATGGTCCTTACTCCAATATTAGGTTCGTTAGGACAATGTAGCAGGTACGAGACGTGAGGTTGGCACAGGGCACTTTTAGGACCATTTCATCCAATATTGTACAAATCCTCCTGACTTTGCCCCAGTCTTATGATACTTCCGTCTCTCAGTGACTTTTCCTTTATTTATCAGGATCCTCCAAGTTGCTGGTGGAGACGTGCTGTGCGGCCGGGCAGCAGTGGTCCATTGACTATGGAGAATGTGAAAACATGCCCCTCAGCGACTCCGAGGACTGCAGGTAAGGGATAACACCTAGGTTTACAGGAATCCTCTTATCAGACATCTGATCAGAATGTGGGAAATTCTTCTCTCTGGAGGTGGAAAATGTTTTGTGATGCACAGATAAGAATGATATCCTAATGCAGCACCGTCCATTACCAGCAGAGGGCGACATCCCACACAGGCTCCTCCCATATGACTATCTGAGCTCTCCCTGTCACATGGTGGAAATTCATTTCAAACCTAAATAAAGGAATAGAGACAATTCTAACTGATCCCACATCTGTACCCCCAGACCCAGGAGTGCCCCCCGCACCAAGGATGTGAATATCAGCTCTGAATGGAGTTCCCCTTTAAGCGAGTGTTTTACAGGGCAGAACATTTTTATTTCCTAACGTGAAGAATCTGATCCAACCACCGGAGACGCTCGATAATTGAACACAACTGCTGGTTACAGATGTCTACACGACATTCACCCCTACATCAGGAAATTAGATTATAGAAAGGGCTGGAAGCTTCGGCCGCAGGATGGAGGTTTTACGTTTGTTCATTTCTTTGCTCGTAAAAAGAAACACCCAAAACCGAATAAAAATTCCAAAAAACAAATAAAATCCACTTACAAGAGTTTTCTGAAGCTTTATAAGTGAGAAAACATTCAGGGCAAAGTACAGAAATTTAACCTAGCGGGCACATTGCTGACTTATGGGCACCGTCCCATGTTTTGTAGTCCTCTAATGCTTGGGTAGCTCTGTTCATCCTGACCCTCCTGGTTCAGCACAGTGCTGTCCATCCTGAGCTTCCTGATTCAGCACAGCGCTGTTCATCCTGAGCCTCCTGGTTCAGCACAGTGCTGTCCATCCTGAGCTTCCTGATTCAGCACAGCGCTGTCCATCCTGAGCCTCCTGGTTCAGCACAGCGCTATCCATCCTGGACCTCCTGGTTCAGCACAGCACTGTCCATACTGATCCTCCTGATTCAGCACAGCGCTGTCCATCCTGGGCCTCCTGGTTCAGCACAGCGCTGTCCATCCTGAGCCTCCTGATTCAGCACAGCGCTGTCCATCCTGACCCTTCTAGTTCAGTACAGCGCTGTCCATCCTGACCCTCCTGGTTCAGCACAGTGCTGTCCATCCTGGCCCTCCTGATTCAGCACAGCGCTGTCCATCCTGAGCCTCCTGTTTAGCACAGCGCTGTCCATCCTGAGCCTCCTGATTCAGCACAGTGCTGTCCATCCTGAGCCTCCTGATTCAGCACAGCGCTATCCATCCTGAGCCTCCTGATTCAGCACAGCGCTGTCCATTCTGACCCTCCTGGTTCAGCACAGCGCTGTCCATCCTCGGCCTCCTGTTCAGCACAGCGCTGTCCATTCTGACCCTCCTGGTTCAGCACAGCGCTGTCCATCCTCGGCCTCCTGGTTCAGCACAGCACTGTCCATCCTGACCCTCCTGATTCAGCACAGCGCTGTCCATCCTGACCCTCCTGGTTCAGCACAGCACTGTCCATCCTGGGCCTCCTGGTTCACATGGAGCTCTTTGGATATTCAGCAGATGGAGAACAGATTGAAAACTGATAAAAAAATGGCAACATTGTGTCCACTGAGACCTATGAAGTTATTAGTTAGCTCCGCCTGTTATGTCTCAGCTCCTCCCACTTCAAGGTACAGCAGACTCCTTTTTTTGACTTTTATTAGTTCACATTGGATCTTTATTCTCTACAGAAATGGTGAATTCTGTCTTTAAGGGAGTTTTTTGCCTGTGATGCTCCAGACTGTGTGATGGGATCTGTCGGGTCCTGTAGTTATAGGGGATGAATACTAATTCCTGTATTCCCTCCTTTGTGTCTGTGGGATCTATGGAGGGAGCACAGCGCTGTTCAGACTTTGCCCATTATGATGTCAGTATAGAATTTCACATTAAAGGCGGCGACGTCTGTTATAATGTTGTAGGACACAGATTGCTCGCTGGGAGGGATCCGGGCTGCGATTAGACCCAGATGTGGGAGCCGCTGTGGATCCTGACCTGGGATCTACCATCTGTGTGCGGGGTCCTACCTGCAGCTCCCAGACCCACGAAACACCGTGGCTACAAATTGAGATAAGTCCTACGACATGGTTCATTATAGGGTCAATAATGACTTTTTAGGATTGCTACTTCCAATAGGTGATGCTAGAGTTCAAGTCTACTTCCCTTCTGAAGAGGCATTTTGCATAGTTAAAGGGACATACACATTTAAAAGATTTCCAAGCAGAGAGAGCTAAAATATGTGATCACAGGGAGGATCTCCTTGGGGTTTATATTGTAGTCGCATAGAACAATGTGGCACCACTTATCAATAATTCTGTATATACCTGGAGAGGTGGGGAGGTATTGATGGCATTATAGGGGCAGTCTCATTTGGGGTATACAGGTAGGTGCCTCTCAATGAATGAGAATATCATCAAAAAGTTAAATCTTTTCAGTAAATCACCACATAAAGTGAAACACATCTAGTATATAGAGTCATTACACACAGAGGGATCTATGTCATGTGTTTATTTCTGTTAATGTTGATGATTATGGAAACCCAAAGGTCATTATCTCAGAACATTAAAGTAGGGGGATGAAGGGTCTGAGAGATAATATATGACCTAAATAGGTATCAGAAGCTTCACCTTGTGTGGTTGTGAGAGTCACAACCACTATAAAAGCAGATCACGGCTGCTGCAGTCCCCAGCGTGGTGCGTATAGAGGAGAGAGGATGAAGGGTTAAACATCGCGCTGCCATATTCCACCAGGCACCAGAGGGTAAATATAATATTGATTTATTAGTCAACACATTTCAGGGCTTCCTGGCCTCTTCCTCAGGACAAATCAATATCATATTGTCATGTTTATGGGAGCCCTGAAACGCGTCGACTAATAAATCAATATTATATTCACCCTTTGATGTCTGGTGGAATACAGCAGCACGCTGTTTAACCCTTCATCCTCCCTACTTTAATTTTCTGATATAATAACTGGGTTTTCATTGTCGGTAAGCCATAATCATCAACATAAACAGAAATAAGTGTGGCACCCCTGCAGTCCGGTCGCCACTATTAGTTTGCGGCAACTGGGATCGGCAAGTCCAGTCACCCACAAACATACCCTGGTCCCAGAGCGAGCAGGTGAACCAAGATAGTGGGATGGCTCAGGCAGCTGTGGGACAGCGGGGGGGAGATAGTTGGTGGGTGGGAAGTGAGTGGGAAGCGGTTAGGGAAAGGAAGAGAACAAAGGGAAGACACCACGGGAAGTAGTCAGTAGGAAGAGGACAAAAGACAGAGAAGGCAGAGAGCACGGACTCGGAGGCCTGAACCACGATGAGGCTTATCCCATGTCCCGGGGCTACAGACCGCAGAAAGACACAGGGAGTCCTAGGGGCAGTCAGCGATCCACCCGTGCGCCCGAATCAACTGTGAAGCTTAAGGACAGAGCGAGAACCAGGGGCCCGGCCCTGAAGGTGATGGGAAGGCTCCAAGCTCCAACCACAGAATCGGGGACCACGGGATCTCCAAGAGCTGTGGCCAACTCCTGACACAGCACAGAGAAGGCAGAGAGCACGGACTCGGCGGCCTGAACCACGATGAGGCTTATCCCATGTCCCAGGTCTACAGACCGCAGATAGACAGAGGGAGTCCTAGGGGTGCTGGCAGTCAGCGATCCACCCGTGCGCCCGAATCAACTGTGAAGTGTAAGGACAGAGCGAGAACCAGGGGCCTGGCCCTGAAGGTGATGGGAAGGCTCCAAGCTCCAACCACAGAATCGGGGACCACGGGATCTCCAAGAGCTGTGGCCAACTCCTGACACAGCACAGAGAAGGCAGCCATACTAGGGACAGAGGATACAGGCGGTCACCCAAGAAGGCCCGTGGCTGCTGGATCGGGGCTATGCTTGCGGAGGCGCGTGCAGGAAGGAGGAGAACAGTCAGTGCTGAGAAAGGAAGCCCAAGAGAAAGGAACATTCTTGGACAAGCCATCCTGGTTGCAAAGAACTACCCGGGCCGCCACTGTACTTGCGCTGTAACTTGAAGCCCCCCACTTACTCCACATAGCCCCACCCCCACTCCACATAGCCATGCCCATGTGTGTGTCAAGCTACACCCACTCCATATAGCCATGCCCATGTGTGTGTCAAGCTACACCCACTCCATATAGCCATGCCCACTCCAAATGACCACACCCACTACACATAGCCATGCTCCTTTTTTGTGATGTCACAATAGAATGTAGAATGTTAGCCTAAAAAATTCCGTGTCATGTCACTGCCTGATCATCCGGATCTTATGACTCATAAGAAAAAGAATGTGATTGGATAATTGTCGTTAAATGCTAAGAGAAAAGCATTAGTATGCCTCAATGAGCAAAACTTACAGAAATGGAAGAAAGGGAGGCAAGAATTATAGAAATTAATGTATGTATGTATGCATGTTTGTATGTCCACTAAAGGAATTCACACCATTTTATCTACAATCTTAAAATTTTGCACACACACCCCCAGGGGCAGGCTGGTGCTTCTGATTCCGGGAGGTATAATATACCTGCCAGCCCGAGGTGAGGAGCGGGGGAGGGGGGTGCCACCTGGGCCAGACCGCCCCTGCACGCCCCATTTGACTCAGGGTTTGTAGGGGGGTGTGGATTTGGAGGGGCAGGTTTGGGTGTGCAGGTTTGTTTTTGGGGGGGCGGTTTGAAGGGGTGCAGGTTAAGGGGGATATTTTTAAGGGGGTGGAGGTGCAGGTTTGGGGAGGGTACGGGGGCAGGTTTGGGGGTAGGAGAAGTTTTGGGGTGGGGGCGGGGGGTAGATTTGGTGGGAAGTGTGGATGGGGTGGGTTAGATGGGAGGTGTGGGAGGAGGCAGGATTAATACGCATAGTGGACATACATACACACACAGACATACACTCAGCTTATAACTAAGAACAATTAGGTACTATGCCCGGGTAACGCCGGACTCTACCGCTAGTACTGTATATACCTGGGGAGATGGGGAGAAAGTGATGGCATTATAGGGGCAGCCCCATCTTGGGCATATACATATCGACAGGGGCCGGTCATACTAGAATTCCTATAAAAGCAAGTAGAGACAGTGGAGCCTACATAACCACCTCTATATTATATAGAAAGATACCGGCTCTCAGTGGGACCCCCATCCAGGGGAGTAACTACAATAGATGCAGGGGTTGCAATTGCACCCGGGCCCTGGATCCTAGGGGTCCCCATAAGTCCTTTACACCTACAGAAAATGACTAATGCCATTAAAGATTTGCAATAATTGGGGGCCCTGTTGGAGCTTTTGCATCAGGACACATGAAAATCATGTTATGCCACAGCCCCCATCTATCTATGAGAATATCACTGTCAGGGTGGTGGAGGGTGAGGCAAAACCTTTGCAAAATGAGTTTTCCATTCGTGTGATTGAGGCTTTTCAGCTTTCTTGGACACTTTGTGTTTTATTTCCTCCGTGTTAAGAATCTCTGCTTGCTGTCAGTGAATAGAAACGCTCTTCTTACACTCCGCCTCATAGATATATTCACATGCATCAGATTGTTTGCAACCTTCCTATTATTGCTCCGTCCATGCGAATGGAGTTTGGTGAAAACGATTTACTTGTTGCCAAGACAACCATGTTCTCCTGTATGGAAGGAGCCTGTTACAATGTATCCAGTGCAGACACTCTGATATCCCGACTCCACACTGATACGTTTCAGGGTCTGGTAGCATTTCGATTCCTTACATTTTTTGTGTTCCTACATGGCAGCAAACATTAATCTACATTATAAGAAAACATCAGGACGGGATTTCTTTCTCACAGAGAATTGTTTATTATGATTAAATTGTAACCAGTGTTGTAACTAGAGTTGATGAGCCCAGGTGCAAAATCCCGACCCCCCGATTGTAACAAACCCCCAGCTGTGAGAAGCGTTATGTCAAACAGTGGCGTAACTTGAAGCTCATGGGCCCTGATGCAAAAGCTCCAATGGGGCCCCCAATTATTGCTATTGTCCGGTCACTGATAATTCTGCGGTCTCTATAAATCTTCCTATGTGACTGCAGACTTATCCATCCTCCCAGCGCCTGAACTGTGGGAATAGACCGAAGTTATGTGATATACATGTTCCTGGCCAGAGCCTGACTAGTGGTTGTGGACTCGTTCACTACAAGTGTATGGAGCAAGGCTGCTTTGCTCTAGTCGGACGCTCCAGCTCCATACACTTGTATTGAACAGGCTGGGGCTACTTGTGTTGTTGCCAGGAACATGTATAATGTATAATTGCAGTCCGTTCCTGGCTTAGAAAGCGGCAAACCCTCACAGCGCATTGGAAGGATTGATAAGTCTGCAGTCACACAGAGTGACACATAGGCTGCGGAATTATCATTATAGAACAGACAACTCCTTTATTAGCATAAGTCTTTCTCTACAGGTTAAAGGGACTATTGGGCTCCCCTAGACTCCAGTGCGATTGCAACCCTTGCACCTGTTGTAGTTACACCCTTGACTCTCTATAGACTTGTACAGATCACTGCTGTATCGGGGCCATTTAGGAATTAGTAATTGCTATTTGAGCCATTTCTCTGGTTCCGTCTGTATTTGGGCTCTTCTTTGTTCCATTTGATGTAAGATGTGCAGAGTGGGGGGTCCCTATGATAACACTTTGTTTTCTTTCTCTGTATTTTCCACAATGGCCCCTCTAATGAGCGGCAGGGGCCCCATAGCACCACCATGAAAACAAAGTCTGGAGGTGCAGCTGTTTTTACTATCGCTGCTCCCAGCCAGATGCTGCAGCAATTCAGTGGTCGCTGCCAGGGACAATGCGAGGACCGTACACCTCCACCAATGGCCGTCCCTCCAATATTACCCAACCTGCTCACATTCATAAAAGATTATATTAAAAAAATAAATGGCCTATTGAAAAAAGACTAATGCTGTTAAAGATTTGCAATAATTGGGGGCCCCGTTGGAGCTTTTGCATCAGGGCCCATGAGCTTCACTGTAGGACGGATGACTCCAGACTGCTAGGAGGACTGAGAAGCTGCAGCAGAAAGAGCACAAGTGTATAGGAATTGTTATTTAAGCATTAACCTACAAAGAAGATTCACAGACTGTCTGCAGGTGTCGTAATAGAAAAACCGCTAATAATATGAATGTACAAATCCTTGGGAAATTTTGGATCACGTTTTTTCCCTTGGATATTCACAACATTACAGAATCAAACACGAGAACTGCCAAAAAAGTGACACATTGTAACAAAGATCTTCCTGAGACGAAGCCAAGACGTCTCATCTACATAGTGAAAAATGTTCATCCCTGCAAAGATGAAGGGAGCCAAGAAAATCTGAAACGAGGGATAACAATATAACTACAAATATGCAAAATCTGTCCATATCTGTCATATATTGTACATAGGGGCAGTATTATAGTAGTTATATTCTTGTACATAGGAACAGTATTATAGTAGTTATATCTTGTATATAGGAGCAGTATTATAGTAGTTATATTCTTGTACATAGGGCAGTATTATAGTAGTTATATTCTTGTACATAGGGGCAGTATTATAGTAGTTATATTCTTGTATATAGGGCAGTAACTACATAGATAGGTTATATTCACCCGGTACCTAGGGGCCCATAAGTCTTTAACCTTGAAAATGAGCAATCATTAAGTTTGATATTCCTTTGACTTTGCATCAGACACTATGAAAATCTATGTATATCCACAGCCCCATCTATCTATGAGATTATACTGTCATGGTGAGTGAGCAGAATTTAAAATAGTTTTATTCTGTGATTAGAGCTTCAGCTTTTGAACTTTGTGTTTTATTTCCCTTGTATATAGATTGGCGTAGTGAATAGACGCTCTATTTCTCGTATAGACATATTAATGATAGATTTTAATTCCTATTATTAGCTCGGCAGCAATATTTAAACGATTAGTTAAGAATTCTCTGTAATAAGGAGCTGTTAATGTATCAGTGAGTTATATCCATATGATATTAGGGCAGTAATTTAGATCTTACATTTCTGTTTTACATGGCAGTATTATAGAGTTAATCTACATGTATAGTAGGACGATATTAAGTGTTATATATTCATTGTAAAGGAGCAGATTGATAGCAGGTTAAATCTTGTATAACCAGGGAGAATTATAAAGTTATATTACTTGTATAATATGGAGCAGTTATTGTAGTAGTTATATTCTGTATATAGGATGCAGTTATTATAGTAATGTATAATTCTTGTATATGGCGGCAGTATTATAGTAGTTATATTCTTGTAAAGTAGGAGCAAGTCATTCATAGTAGTTATATTCTTGTATAAGGCTGCGCTTGACATGTATATAGTTATAATTCTTGTTATAAGAGGCATATTATGAAGTAGTTATATCTGCTATAAGGAGAGTATATAGCTCGTAATTATTCTTGTAATAGACACTATTATAGTATTATCTCTCAGTGTAATAGGAGCATATGTATAGCCAGTATTACTTGTACTGGAGTCACTATTATAGTATTTAAATTCTTGTATTGGGGCAGTATTAATAGTATTTATTTCTTATATGGGTCAGTCTGTATTAGCTATTCTTGTATATAGGCAGTATTATAGTAGTTAGATTCTTGATAAGGCAGTATTTTATTTAGTTTATTTCACATGTATATAGGAGCATGATATTAATAGCAGTCTATATTCTTTTATATGTGGCAGTTTATAGATTTACATTCATGGTGCTAGGGACATGCGAGAGTATACTACAATTCTGTATAATGTCACTATTATATAGTTATATTAAGTAATAAGGACTATTAAAGATAATGTCTGTTATAAGAGCAGTAATTATGAGAGTTAATTCTTTTGACATAGGAGCAGTATTATTAGTAGATATCATCTTAGTAATAGAGCAGTAATATAGGTAGTTATAATTGTATATTGGGGCATATTATAGTAGTTAAATTCTTGTATATAGAGCAGTAATTATAGAAGTTATATTCTTGAAATAGGATCAGTATTTACTATAGTTACAAATTCAGAATAACAGGGATGCCATATAAAGTATGTAACAGACCCTAGGAAGCCAGTATTATAGTAGATAATTCTTGATAGGAGCAGTATTATAGTAGTAATAATCTTGTATATAGGCATATTGTAGTTATATTTTGTAATAGGGGCAGTATTATAGTAGTTATATTCTTGTATATAGGGGCAGTATTATAGTAGTTATATCTTGTATATAGGGGCAGTATATAGTAGTTATATCTTGTATATAGGAGCAGTATATAGTAGTTATATCTTGTACATAGGGCAGTATTATAGTAGATATATTCTGTATATAGGGCAGTATTATAGTAGTTATATTCTTGTATATAGGAGCAGTATTATAGTAGTTATATTCTTGTATATAGGACAGTATTATAGTAATATATTCTTGTATATAGAGCAGTATTATAGTAGTTATATTCTTGTATATAGGACAGTATTATAGTAGATATATTCTTGTATATAGGAGCGTATTATAGTAGTTATATTCTTGTATATAGAGCAGTATTATAGTAGTTATATTCTTGTATATAGGGCAGTATTATAGTAGTTATATTCTTGTATATAGGAGCAGTATTATAGTAGTTATATTCTTGTATATAGGAGCAGTATTATAGTAGTTATATTCTTGTATATAGGAGCAGTATTATAGTAGTTATATTCTTGTATATAGGAGCAGTATTATAGTAGTTATATTCTTGTATATAGGAGCAGTATTATAGTAGTTATATTCTTGTATATAGGAGCAGTATTATAGTAGTTATATTCTTGTATATAGGGGCAGTATTATAGTAGTTATATTCTTGTATATAGGAGCAGTATTATAGTAGTTATATTCTTGTATATAGGAGCAGTATTATAGTAGTATATTCTTGTATATAGGAGCAGTATTATAGTAGTTATATTCTTGTATTAGGGGCAGTATTATAGTAGTTATATTCTTGTAATAGGAGCAGTATTATAGTAGTTATATTCTTGTATATAGGAGCAGTATTATAGTAGTTATATTCTTGTATATAGGAGCAGTATTATAGTAGTTATATTCTTGTATATAGGAGCAGTATTATAGTAGTTATATTCTTGTATATAGGAGCAGTATTATAGTAGTTATATTCTTGTATATAGGAGCAGTATTATAGTAGTTATATTCTTGTATATAGGAGCAGTATTATAGTAGTTATATTCTTGTAATAGGGCAGTATTATAGTAGTTATATTCTTGTACATAGGAGCAGTATTATAGTAGTTATATTCTTGTATATAGGAGCAGTATTATAGTAGTTATATTCTTGTATATAGGAGCAGTATTATAGTAGTTATATTCTTGTATATAGGAGCAGTATTATAGTAGTTATATTCTTGTACATAGAGGCAGTATTATAGTAGTTATATTCTTGTACATAGGGGCAGTATTATAGTAGTTATATTCTTGTATATAGGAGCAGTATTATAGTAGTTATATTCTTGTATATAGGAGCAGTATTATAGTAGTTATATTCTTGTATATAGGAGCAGTATTATAGTAGTTATATTCTTGTATATAGGAGCAGTATTATAGTAGTTATATTCTTGTATATAGGAGCAGTATTATAGTAGTTATATTCTTGATATATAGGAGCAGTATTATAGTAGTTATATTCTTGTATATAGGCTAATAGTAGTTATATTTTTACATAAGTAGTTATAGTATTATATTCTTGTATAAGGAGCAGTATTATAGTAGTTATATTCTTGTATATAGGAGCAGTATTATAGTAGTTATATTCTTGTACATAGGAGCAGTATTATAGTAGTTATATTCTTGTATATAGGAGGCAGTATTATAGTAGTTATATTCTTGTACATAGAGCAGTATTATAGTAGTTATATTCTTGTATATAGGAGCAGTATTATAGTAGTTATATTCTTGTATATAGGAGCAGTATTATGATAACTATATCATATAGTAGTTATATTCTTGTATATAGGGCAGTATTATAGTAGTTATATTCTTGTATATGAGGATAGTAGTATTATAGGTATATTATATTCTTGTACATAGGAGCAGTATTATAGTAGTTATATTCTTGTATATAGGGCAGTATTATCTATATTATAATCTGTTATAGACGTTTTACGTAGTTATCCTCGTATAACGTGAGCAGTGATATAGTATTATATTCTTTTTAAAACGTTATATTCACGGAAGTAATTCCTGTATAGCGGGCAGATTAGTAGTTATTCTGATATGCAGCATATACTAGATATATGCCTGTAAGGGCCATTGTAGAGTAATTCTTGAAAGGCCAGAACAATATAAGCCAAGACGTTTTCGTGCGGACCGACAACGTCCCGGGAATGTACCTCTGGAGTCTACGCGAGCAATTGGCCGCGAGGCCATTGCGAGCCGCTACCTCACCCGCCCTAGCATGCCCGAAGCCCCTGTGGCCTGCCAGAGCTCTGTGCCCTTTGCCTCCGCTGTAGCCGACAATGGCCGCCTGTGCCAATCCCAGCCTACCCAGCCGCCCTGTGCCCCTGTGCCCCGCCCACGTGCCTCAGTGTCCCCTCTGCCTCCCGCTCCGAACCTGTGCCACATGCTGATGACAGTGCCCGTGCCTGTGCCCCTGTCACCCCCCATCCCCTGTCCCCAAAGTGCCCCTGTGCCCCGTCACAACAGCCGCAGCCATGCTGATCAGTGTCCCCTGTGCCCTGTGCCCCAATGCCCCTCCAGTGCCCCTGTGCCCCTGTAGCCCCGCTCCCTGTGCCCCTGTGCCCTGTGCCCTGCCCTGTGCCCCTGTGCCCCTGTGCCCCTGTGCCCCAGTGCCCCTGTGCCCCTGCCCCTGTGCCTCTGTGCCGCCCCACCTGTGCCCCTGTGCCCCTGTGCCATTGCCCCTGTGCCCCTGTGCCCCTGTGCCCCAGTGCCCTGTGCCCCTGTGCTCTGGCCCCTGTGCCCCCCTTTTGGCCCCAGTGCCCCTGTGCCCCTGTGCCTCTGTGCCCCTGTGCCTCTGTGCCCCTGTGCCCCTGTGCCCCTGTGCCCCAGTGCCCCTGTGCCCCTGTGCCTCTGTGCCCCTGTGCCCCATTGCCCTGTGGATTACCGCAACCGCGCCGCATATTAACTCGCTGGCTCAGTGCGAGCACTTGCGGCGCGGTTGCGGTAAAACCCATAAGGATTACCGCAACCGCGCCGCATTGCGAGTCGCTGGCTGAGTGCGAGCACTTGCGGCGCGGTTGCGGTAAAACCCATGAGGATTACCGCAACCGCGCCGCATTGCGAGTCGCTGGCTGAGTGCGAGCACTTGCGGCGCGGTTGCGGTCAAACCCATAAGGATTACCGCAATTGCGCCGCAAGTGCCAGTTGCGGCGCGGTTGCGGTAATCCCCATAGAAAGTATAGGGGGACTTGCGGCAGGTGCGGCAAGTGCGGTTTTGCCGCACCTGCCGCAAGTCCCCCTATACTTTCTATGGGGATAACCGCACCGCAGATGCGGTTTTTTAATAAAATAACATAATTTTAATACAAAAAAAGTCACTTAAAATACAAAATAATAAATAAATTTAATAATAATAATCGTAAAAAAAATAATAAAAATAAATAATAAAATAAAAAATAATAATAAAAAAAAAAAAAAATTACATTAAGATATTAATTACATTAATTTATTAAAATATAAGTATTGGACCCCCCCAAAAGTATTGGACCCCCCCAAAAAAATTATGTGACCCCCCCAAAAATCCCCATAGAAAGTATAGGGGACTTGCGGCAGGTGCGGCAAGTGCGGTTTTGCCGCACCTGCCGCAAGTCCCCCTATACTTTGTATGGGGATTACCGCAACCGCACCGCAGATGCGGTTTTTTAATAAAATAACAATTTGAATACAAAAAAAGTCACTTAAAATACAAAATAATAAATAAATGTAATAATAATAATCGTAAAAAAAATAATAAAAATAAATAATAAAATAAAAAATAATAATAAAAAAAAAAAAAAAAAAAAAAATTACATTAAGATATTAATTACATTAATTTATTAAAATATAAGTATTGGACCCCCCCAAAAGTATTGGACCCCCCCAAAAAAATTATGTAACCCCCCCAAAAATCCCCATAGAAAGTATAGGGGGACTTGCGGCAGGTGCGGCAAGTGCGGTTTTGCCGCACCTGCCGCAAGTCCCCCTATACTTTGTATGGGGATTACCGCAAACGCACCGCAGATGCGGTTTTTTAATAAAATAACATAATTTTAATACAAAAAAAATCACTTAAAATACAAAATAATAAATAAATTTAATAATAATAATCGTAAAAAAAAATAATAAAAATAAATAATAAAATAAAAAATAATAATAAAAAAAAACAAAAAAAAAAAATTACATTAAGATATTAATTACATTAATTTATTAAAATATAAGTATTGGACCCCCCCAAAAGTATTGGACCCCCCCAAAAAAATTATGTGACCCCCCCAAAAATCCCCATAGAAAGTATAGGGGGACTTGCGGCAGGTGCGGCAAGTGCGGTTTTGCCGCACCTGCCGCAAGTCCCCCTATACTTTGTATGGGATTACCGCAACCGCACCGCAGATGCGGTTTTTTTAATAAAATAACAATTTGAATACAAAAAAAGTCACTTAAAATACAAAATAATAAATAAATGTAATAATAATAATCGTAAAAAAAATAATAAAAATAAATAATAAAATAAAAAATAATAATAAAAAAAAAAAAAAAAAAAAATTACATTAAGATATTAATTACATTAATTTATTAAAATATAAGTATTGGACCCCCCCAAAAGTATTGGACCCCCCCAAAAAAATTATGTAACCCCCCCAAAAATCCCCATAGAAAGTATAGGGGGACTTGCGGCAGGTGCGGCAAGTGCGGTTTTTGCCGCACCTGCCGCAAGTCCCCCTATACTTTGTATGGGATTACCGCAAACGCACCGCAGATGCGGTTTTTTTAATAAAAATAACATAATTTTAATACAAAAAAAATCACTTAAAATACAAAATAATAAATAAATTTAATAATAATAATCGTAAAAAAAATAATAAAAAATAATTAATAAAATAAAAAATAATAAATAAAAAAAAACATAAAAAAAAAATTACATTAAGATATTAATTAATTAATTTTTAAAATATAAGTATTGACCCCCAAAAGTATTGACCCGCCCAAAAAAATTATGTGACGCCCCCAAAAAAGTAATTGTATCCCCCAAAAAAGTATCTGACACCCCCAAAAAAGTATGTGACCCCCCTAAAAAATATTGTTACCGCCCAAAAAATGAGTTACCCACCAAAAAAAGTATGTACCACCCAAAAAATATAGAACCCCCCCAAAAAAGTATGTCACCGCCCCAAAAAAGTATGTGAACCCACAAAAAGTAATGTGACGCCCCCAAAAACTATTTCACAACAATCACCCCGAAATTCTACACACCAGCTATAACTACTATAATCAAATTAATGCAACATTCTAGACACACTATGCATTTGCATCGGGCATCACACTAGTAGTAGTTATATTCTTGTATATAGGAGCAGTATTATAGTAGTTATATTCTTGTATATAGGAGCAGTATATATTATAGTAGTTATATTCTTGTAATAGGGGCAGTATTATAGTAGGTTATATTCTTGTATATAGGAGCAGTATTATAGTAGTTATATTCTTGTACATAGGGGCATGTAATTTTTATATAGTTTATATTCTTGTATATAGGGCAGTATTATAGTAGTTATAATATTTCTTGTATATAGGAGCAGTATTATAGTAGTTATATTCTTGTAATAGGGGCAGTATTATAGTAGTTATATTCTTGTACATAGGGCAGTATTATAGTAGTTATATTCTTGTATATAGGGCAGTATTATAGTAGTTATATTCCTGTATATAGGGCAGTATTATAGTAGTTATATTCCTGTATATAGGAGCAGTATTATAGTAGTTATATTCTGTATATAGGAGCAGTATTATAGTAGTTATATTCTTGTACATAGAGGCAGTATTATAGTAGTTATATTCTTGTACATAGGAGCAGTATTATAGTAGTTATATTTTGTATATAGGAGCAGTATTATAGTAGTTATATTCTTGTACATAGGAGCAGTATTATAGTAGTTATATTCTCGTACATAAAGGTACTATAATTATTAAATCTAGTAGCTAATCTCTGACATTTCCAGGCTGGCAGAGAGACAATGCTGTATTTCCTACATTAAGGAGAATACTTGTATTGCTGGGATGATCGCAGCCAAAGAGCATGGAATCTGTCTACAGACCGAGAATGATGTCTGTGAAAGATCGCACTTCAAGGTGAGTGACACTGTATCGTGTATGGAGGTGCGGGACTAACCGTGGGTAAATCTAATACTTACTCTGGGACAAAACCATTATTGTATATGTACATACATACAGGGTGGCCATTTATATGGATACACCTGAATAAGATGGGAATGGTTGGTGATATCAACTTCCTGTTTTTGGCACATTAGTATATGGGAGGGGAAAACTTTTCCAGAGGGTGGTGACCATGGCGGCCATTTTGAAGTCGGCCATTTTGGATCCAACTTTATTTTTTTCAATGGGTATATATAATATGTGTGTGTGTGTTAAGTAAGGCTGTGTGCCGAAACGTTGCAGTCCTAGGACTATTAACCCACATGAATTCAATTGGAGGAAGTGCTGCCTTTCATTTTCTCATCTGTATATATAATATGTATATAAATACAAGGAATTTAGCACTGCACTACTGACATAAAGATTAGGTTACAAAATAAGGTACTTGG
This sequence comes from Allobates femoralis, assembly GCA_033576535.1. NCBI lineage: Eukaryota > Metazoa > Chordata > Amphibia > Anura > Aromobatidae > Allobates > Allobates femoralis. The sequence continues at coordinate 103,034,939 of JARQOC010000007.1, read as the reverse complement.
TACACAATTTGTTCAGTTTGTGATAAGCCCAACAGCCACCGACAAGTCGTACCCAGGTGTTGGGATCCTATACTTGAATGCCTCTGTCTGGGCCAATGGCCTTCAATTTAATGGACAGGTAGGATCCAACTATAATTAAAATCATTAAGCCCATGCAAAGCCATTCGAGAACAGGGTCCCAACAGTGGGGTACGCCTTGTTGGTGGCTGTTGGGCTTATCAGAAGTTGACCAATTTGTGTACTAAGTACCATACTTAATTTTTAGCCTGGTTTCTATGGCATTAATGAGTTCAATATTTCTTATCTTCACTGATGACTTTTGTAACATTTCAGTGTGCAGCTGTATTCGGTCTAATTGTATTGATTGGTTCCTTCAGTAGCACCTGTTCACACCTGTCTATTTCTTTGTTGTGTTAGTCGGTTTTTTGATATTCAAATAATCTCTATGCGCAATGTGGTGGCCATCAGTGACACTGCAGGGATGGAGACAGCAGCCATCATTATCCTGGGTTATCCTAATATTCCTCTGCCTCTTCCTCCTTGTTACATTGTAGCTTTGCTGTGACTGTTGTTCGCTGGGTCTGAAGATCAGGAAGGAAGAACATTCCTGTGAGTCCAACCTGAACCTGGGCTACCCCTGTAACCACATGATGATGCTGTGCTGCAATGGAGACGAGCAGTTACTTCCTCCAGAAATCAAAATCCTGCCGAAATCTGAACCAACTCCAGGACCTGAGAAGGGCAAGTATCAAGAAGAGCCCCCCAAATAATACACTGATAGTAAAACAGATAGGAGGAACTCTGCATATAATCTTAATAATAATCTATCAGTTTGTGTCTGCAGCTCCATGCGAGCATGTATTTCCATGGTGGCAGACTACAACCATCCATGTGTTGTCTGTTCTTCCAGTCACCCGTCCATCTCTTACCTCTACTGTCTTCAGGTTATGAGGAAAAATTAGATACAACATTCTGTTACCATGGAGACGCAGAGTTCTGTATTGGAACTTCTGTTTCACATTCTACAGGAGCCTCTCAATGAATGAGAAGATCATCAAAAAGTGACTTTATTTCAGTAATTCAATACATAAAGTGACACACCCATATATTATATAGAGTCATTACACATAGAGTGATCTGTTTCATGTGTTTATTTCAGTAAATGTTGATGATTATGACCTACAGCCAATGAAAACCCAAAGGTCATTATCTCAGAAAATGTAAGTAGGGAGGCTGAAGGGTTAAACACCGCGCTGCCATATTCCTCAAGACATCAAAGGTTTATTATAATATTGATTTATTAATCAACGCATTTCAGGGCTCCCTGACACATGACAATATGATATTGATTTGTCCTGAAGAAGGGGCCACAGAGCCCTGAAACAGGTTGACTAATAAATCAATATTATATTCACCCTTCATCCTCCCTACTCTATATGCACCACACTGCAGCAGCCGTGAGCTGCTTTTATAGTGGTTGTGACTATCACAACCACACAAGGTGAAGCCTCTGATACCTATTTAGGTCATATTTTATCTCTCAGACCCTTCATCCTCCCTACTTTCATTTTCTGAGATAATGAACTTTCCATAATCATCAATATTAACAGAAATAAACACTTGAAATAGATCCCTCTGTGTGTAATCTAATATATAAAGTTGAGTGTGTGTGTATGTGACAAACCATGCCCACTCCATATGACCACACCCACATCACATGACCACACCCACTCCATATGACCACACCCACTCCACATGGACATGCCCACTCCACATAGCCACACTTGCTCCACATAGCCCCCCCCACTCCACAGAGCCAGATAACCATGCCCAACTCCACATAGCCATGCCCCCTCCATTGTGATGCCACAATAAAATGTAGAATGTTAGCTTATAAAATTCCATGTCATGTCACTGCCTGATCATTCTGACCTTATGACTCATAAGAAAAAAATGTGACTGGATGATTGTCGTCACACGCTAAGAGAAAAGCTGAATTACGCCTCAATGAGCAAAACTTACAGAAATGGAAGAAAGGAAGGCAAAAATTACAGAAATTAATGTATGTATGTCCGTCCATTAAAGGAATTCTCACCATTGTATCTACAATCACAACATTTTGCACACACACTCCATTTGACCCAGGGTTTGTAGGGGGCTGTGGATTTGGGGGGTGGGGGGCAGGTTTGGGGGGGCCAGTTTGTAGGGATGCAGGTTAAGGGGGTGAGAGAGAGGGGGCATTTTTTAGGGAGGTGGGGGTGCAGGTTTAGGGAGGGAGTGGGGGGGGCAGGTTTGGGGGTAGGAGAAGTTTCGGTGTGGGACAGGGGGGTGAAGGGTAGATTTGGGGGGAGCGTGGGTGGATGGGGCGGGTTGGGGGAGAGGCAGGATTGCTACCTATAGTGGACATACATACACACACACAGACATACACTCTGCTTATAACTAAGAACAGTTAGTTACTATGCCCGGGTAACGCCGGGCTCTACAGCTAGTATCTCTATATAATATACGAGTGTTTCACTTTATATATTGAATTACTGAAATAACTTTTATTTTTGGTGAAATCCTAATTCATTGAAATGCTCCTGTATAGCAAATGGTTGTAGGAAAGTAAAGTTCTCGGGTCAATCCCCTCACTGATCACAGCAGCAGCGCTCATGAAATGTCACAAATGCTGACATTATGTCTGTATCTTCCATCTTTTCATCCCTGTGTCCAGATATTGATGAGTGTGCCCTGGATACACACACCTGTGGCACAGGTGAGCGCTGTGTGAACACGGTGGGGTCATTCGTGTGCGTTGTGGAGGTGACGTGTGAGAGCGGCTTCATACTAGAAGATGGAGTTTGTCAAGGTGAGTCGTTACCGTTTCATGACTTTGAATGGTTAATAAAGAGTTACAGCCTCAACCTGCGAACAATAAATGTAGAATAAGACCTCTGCTCGCTGTCAGAGAAGATGATCATTGCTCACACTTTGGTCAGGCTCGCACAACCGTATGATAAGTGAAAGGAGCTGACAGCACCCAGACCTGTGTCACTATGGGGTAGTTGAAATGATCGATTTTCTTTCCGTAAGAAAAAAAAAAATCACAGCATGCTCAATTATCTTCCAGACATCAGAGGAGACCAATCCAGTCAAGTCTGATGGTACCGTTACATGCGGCAACATCGCAGGCAACTCACGGGAGTGAGCACGTTTTGGGCACTTTTCCAAAATTGCCTTGTAGATGTCACACAGGCAACTGTGGCAATCGTAGGCAACGCAACTAGGATGCTGAAAGCAACTTTTGTTTGCTGGGTGATGAGCAACCCAGCGAGCGATCCTTAACATTGTAGTGAATAGGGGAAGTTGCTTTCAACATCGCTATTGCGGTGTCACACAGAGCGATGGTACCAGATCGCCTGAGCAGAACATGTTCATAAACCTGACAACTCCGCTCAAGCAACTTATTGAAATCGCCCTGTTACACAGAGAAACTCACTAGCGATGTTGCTTCAACTTGGCTATGCCCCTGAGTTACCGGAGATGTTTCCCCGTGTAACGGTATCTTAAGAGTGTGAGAAAAAAAATGGATTCCACACTTCAACATCCGATATTTACCGATACATTATAATTCTGTAAAATGGGAGATTGTAGATGATTAAAAGCTGCTGATATAAAAAACTAATTGTACATAGATGACAAGTGAGAAACAAATTGGACACATTTTAGGGTACCTTTACACGCCGCGACGGCAGGCTGGATACATCGCGCTACTTCGCGTGCACGAGCACGCTCAAACGGCTACAAACGGTCAACGCACCCTCTTTACACGCCGCGACAAGGTGCGCTACGCCACGCTACATCTATAGCTAGCTACATCGCCGGGTGTCTCAAGTAGCCAGCTGTAGCGTAGCGTACCATGTTTACACACCGCTCCAACAAGCTACTATGGGCGGACCCGGTGCAGCAGGGATAGCACATAGGCGTGCAACAATCTTGGATTACGAGCCGTCCGTACGATGATAGGACAGCGCAATATCATCAGGATTGGCCAGGCATCGCAGGAGGCTGGTTAATACAGCACGCTCGAGTAATTGTGTAGTGTGACTGGTCAGCTCCTTAAATATCCCGCCCTATGCTGCGACTACCAATCATAAAGCAGGAGCGACCTCCAATGATCGCAGATGGGGCGCGGTAACATGGCGACTGTGTCACGCCTTAGATACATGGCAGCCACATCGCCGGGTGTCCAGAGTTGCCTTCCGTTGCTTCTTTACACGCCGATACAGCTCGCTACAATCGGCGATGTTGCCTTAAGTTTATGAGCAGAGACCATAAACAGATGTATCTGTCGCCGGCTGTAGCGTCGCCTCTTCAGACGCCGCTACTACAGGCGATATGGACGCTACAAGCTACAATTGTAGCTTGTAGCGCGATGTATCCAGCCTGCCGTCGCGGCGTGTAAAGGTACCCTTATGGATAAAAATCGGACAGATTTTTCATACTGTTCTGTGACTGTGGACAAAGAAGGTTCAGATCCATTTGATCTACCTTGTTTCCCCTAAAATAAGACGGGGGGGGGGGGGGGGGGTAATATTGCATGCGAACATTGGGGGCGTAGTTCTGCAATCACAGCTGAGGCTTGCGACAACGTATCAATGAAGATAATCTTCTGCTACATTGTATCAATATCGATAGTTGTATAGACAATGTATCACCGTAGATAGTCTGCTACAATGTATTAATATTGATAGTCATGTGTGAAAATGTATTAACATAGTCTTCTGCTACAATGTATCAATATAGATAGTCTTCGGCTACAATGTATCAATATAGATCGGCAATGTATCAATATAGATAGTCTGCTACAATGTATCAATATAGTCTGCTACAATGTATCAATATAGATAGTCTTCGGCTACAATGTATCAATATAGATCGGCAATGTATCAATATAGATAGTCTGCTACAATGTATCAATATAGTCTGCTACAATGTATCAATATAGATAGTCTTCTGCTACAATGTATCAATATAGATAGTCTTCTGCTACAATGTATCAATATAGATAGTATTCTGCGGCAATGTATCAATATAGATAGTCTTCTGCTACAATGTATCAATATAGATGGTCTGCTGCTACAATGTATCAATATAGATGGTCTGCTGCTACAATGTATCAATATAGATAGTCTTCTGCTACAATGTATCAATATAGATGGTCTGCTGCTACAATGTATCAATATAGATAGTCTTCTGCTACAATGTATCAATATAGATAGCCTTCTGCTACAATGCATCAATATAGATGGTCTGCTGCTACAATGTATCAATATAGTCTTCTGCTACTGTACAATGTATCAATATAGATAGTCTTCTGCTACAGTGTATCAGTGCAGATAATCTCCCCCTACACTGTATCAATGTAAACAGTCTAATGTATCAATATAGGTAATCTTCTACAATGTATTAGTGTGAATAATAATAATATATCAGTATAGATAATATTTTGTCACAATGTAGCATGGTGGATGATTCTCTGACCTGGACAGAGTCTGGCAATCAGACATGTGGTCAGGTGTTTGGTAAAACAATTAAAGGGACCTCAAGAAAAGGGGGGGTCGCCTGTTTGACTTTGCTCGGTGCCCCCTCGGTGTATGGCCTTGGCCGGGTCTGTTGCCTGTGTCTTACCTATGACGGACCATTCTCTTCCTCCAGATATTAATGAATGCTCATCCAGCCCGGCCACCTGCAAACAAGGCTTCACCTGTATTAACACCCTGGGTTCATACGTGTGCCAGCGGAAACACCTGAACTGCAACCGAGGGTACAAAGCCAACGAGAATGGGACCATGTGCATTGGTAAGACGGGCCAATATATATGGCTGGATCTGGATACAACAATAAGCCAACCACACTGAGTCCACTCCTAGTCCTGGGCCCCAGAACCTGTACCAAGGGCCCCTCAGCCATTATAGCCCCAGTGGGGCCCCAGGGCTCCAGCACAATCACGCTCTCATATAGCTCCTTTATATACACAGCCTCTAAATCAAGGGTGGACATATCAATGGTGCAACCTGGGCAGCCGCAGAGGGGCCCAAGAGTTAAGGGGCCACCACTATCTCCAAATCAGGAGGAATTAGGATTTTCAGAAGCTCTCGGACTTCAATGGTTCCATATTTTATATATTTATGTAGAAAAAGACTATTACTATTAAAGACTTGCAATAATTTGGGGCCCCGTTGAAGCTTTTGCATCAGGGCCCATGAGCTTCAAGTTATGCTGCTGTTGTTGGCACAGTCAGGTATACCCGGATGTCACATTGTGTCCCTTTGTTGCAGACATTGATGAATGTGTCGGGGGGTCACACAACTGCTCGTCTGAACAGGTCTGTCACAATCTCCCGGGGTCGCACCGCTGTGACTGTAAGGCCGGGTATCGCTTCGACACGTTCAGGAGGAGATGTCTGGGTGTGTATTATGCAGAATGTTATTATAATCCTATATAAACCCCACCATGTACAGCTTCAGCATCTCCTGTTCTTTCAGATGTGAATGAGTGCTGGGTGTACCCGGGGAGGATGTGTCACCACACCTGTGACAATACGGTGGGCTCCTACCGCTGCTCGTGTTTCGCCGGCTTCCAGCTGGGGCAAGATGGGAAACACTGTGAAGGTAAATGTTCACTGTAATTCCTGTGTCAGTCTAAACTTTGTTTTTGTCATTCTATTCACGAACCAGAAAGTTTAGCTTGAAGACTATTGTCTATTGTGATGAGAAACCTCTGACCCTGTAGCTGAAATCTGTGCGGGCTCCATAGGGACTCCATCTATCCCTATACCCGGTACCACTGATGGAGTGGATGAAGTGGTTTGGCTGCATTTCCAGGGTCTTCAGATTGGTGCAGATTGTTCGGGATAATTGTGAATCAACCTGTGATTGTTTTCATGCAGATGTAAATGAATGTGAGCAAAACCCGTGTAACCAGGAGTGCACCAACATCTACGGCTCCTACCAGTGTTACTGCAAGGAGGGTTACAAGCTGGGAGACGACGGCACAACCTGTGAAGGTAACACAGCACTTGTATTAGTACTATTATAGGTGCACTGTATGATACCATTATTGGTGCACTGTATGGTCCTATTATTGGTGCACTGTATGATACTATTATTGGTGCACTGTATGATACTATTATTAGTGCACTGTATGATACTATTATTAGTGCACTGTATGATACTATTATTGGTGCACTGTATGATACAAAAAAAAAAAAAAAAAAAAAAAAAAAAAAAAAAAAAAAAAAAAAAAAAAAAAAAAAAAAAAAAAAAAAAAAAAAAAAAAAAAAAAAAAAAAAAAAAAAAAAAAAAAAAAAAAAAAAAAAAAAAAAAAAAAAAAAAAAAAAAAAAAAAAAAAAAAAAAAAAAAAAAAAAAAAAAAAAAAAAAAAAAAAAAAAAAAAAAAAAAAAAAAAAAAAAAAAAAAAAAAAAAAAAAAAAAAAAAAAAAAAAAAAAAAAAAAAAAAAAAAAAAAAAAAAAAAAAAAAAAAAAAAAAAAAAAAAAAAAAAAAAAAAAAAAAAAAAAAAAAAAAAAAAAAAAAAAAAAAAAAAAAAAAAAAACCCCCCCCCCCCCCCCCCCCCCCCCCCCCCCCCCCCCCCCCCCCCCCCCCCCCCCCCCCCCCCCCCCCCCCCCCCCCCCCCCCCCCCCCCCCCCCCCCCCCCCCCCCCCCCCCCCCCCCCCCCCCCCCCCCCCCCCCCCCCCCCCCTGTAATACTTTTAAAGTTGCCTGTATGTCACTATTATTGGTGCACTGTATGATCCTTTGTGCACGAATGATCTATTATTGGTGGCACGTGATGATACTATTATTGTCTGAACAGTTATGATACAATCATTGGGGCCCACTGTGATGATCTTTTATTAGTGCACGGTATGTACACTTATTGGCACAGTATGATACTTATTGGTGCATCGTAATGATACTATTATTTGCAACCTGATATAAACCATTATTATGCAGCTGTAATTTGTATACTATTAATTGTGAACTGATGATACTGTTAATGTGCACGTATGATACTATTATTGGTGCTCTGTTGATACTATTATTGGTGCCACTGAATGAATTTAGTATTGTGCACTGTAATGATCTATTAATTTGGGTTTTGCACTAGTAGATACTATTATAGTGCAACTGTATGATACTATATTGATGGAATCTGACTGTACTAATTGTGCACTATGTATATCTATTATACGTGCACTGATGATACTGAATATTTGTGCACTGATGAGTACTATATTGGTGCACTTGTATGATACTATTTTGTGCAACCTGTATGTACAATTATTGAGTGGCACGGTAATGATACTATTATATGGCCTGTATGATACTATAAGGTACAACTGTAGATACTTTATATACCTGAAGTAACAAGCACTGTATGATACTATTATTAGTGCACTGTATGATACTATTATTGGTGCACTGTATGTCTATTATTGGTGCACTGTATGATACACTGTATGATAATTATTGGTGGCACTGTATGATACTATATATGCACTGTATGATCATTATTGGTGCACATGATAATGTTATTAATTAGTGCACTGTATGAACTATTATTGGTGCACTGTCATGATACTATTATTAGTGCACGTATGAACGTATTATTGGGTGCACTGTATGATACTATTATGTGCAACTGTATGATAACTATTAATTGGCACTTATGTACTATTATTTGTCACTGTATGAACATTAATTGGTGCATGTATGTACTAATGGTGCAACATGTATAATACTATTATTCGGTGCACTGTATGAACTATTTTCCACTGAAATGAACATTATGGTTGCACTGTATGATACTAAATTTGTTTTGCACATTATGATACTATTATGGAAGTTTAGTGAAGACTATTATAGTGCACTGTATGAAAATTACCCTGTTATACTTAAATCCTGTATGACGTGTGCATAGGAACTGTATGATACTATACCCTGGTCCACTGTATGATATAGCAATGTAATTGGGTGCACTGTATATACTTTAATTGGTGAGACTGTTCGATAATATGTGATGATATACTATTTATTATGCACTGTATGATACTAATTACAGGATGCAAACTGTATAGTATTACTATTATGGGTGCAACTGTAGATACAATTAAGTAGCACTGTATATACTATTATAGTGCACTGTATGATACCATTATTGTGCACTGTATGTCTATATTGGGCACTGTATGATACTATTATTGGTGCACTGTATGATACATTATTAGGCACTGTATGTCTATATTGGTGCACTGTATATACTATTATTAGGCACTGTATGATACTATTATTGGTGCACAGTATGATACTATTATTGTGCCTGTATGAACTATATTGGGCACTGTATGATACTATTATTGGTGACAGTAGATACATTATTGGTGCACGTATATACTATTATGTGCACTGTATATACTATTATTGGTGCACTGTATAATACTATTATTAGTGCACTGTATGATACTATTATTGGGCACGTATGATACTATTATTAGTGCACTGTATGATACTATTATTGGTGCACTGTATGATACTATTATTAGTGCACTGTATGATACTATTATTGGTGCACTGTATGATACTATATTATTGGGGCACTGTATGATACTATTATTAGTGCACTGTATGATACTATTATTGGGTGCACTGTATGATACTATTATTAGTGCACTGTATGATACTATTATTGGTGCACTGTATGATACTATTATTAGTGCACTGTATGATACTATTATTGGTGCACTGTATGATACTATTATTGTGCACTGTATGATACTATTATTGGGGCACTGTATGGTACCTATTATTGGTGCACTGTATGATACTATTATTGGGGCACTGTATGATACCTATTATTGGTGCACTGTATGATACTATTATTGGTGCACTGTATGATACTATTATTGGTGCACTGTATGATACTATTATTGGTGCACTGTATGATACTATTATTGGTGCACTGTATGATACTATTATTGGTGCACATATATACTATTATTGGTGCACTGTATGATACTATTATTGTGCACTGTATTTGACGATTACTATTATTGGTGCACTGTATGATACTATTATTGGTGCACTGTATGATACTATTATTGGTGCACTGTATGATACTATTATTGGTGCACTGTATGATACTATTATTGGTGCACGTATGATACTATTATTGGTGCACTGTATGATACTATTATTGGTGCACTGTATGACACTATTATTGGGCACTGTATGATACTATTATTAGTGCACTGTATGATACTATTATTGGGGCACTGTATGATACTATTATTAGTGCACTGTATAATACTATTATTAGTGCACTGTATGATACTATTATTGGTGCACTGTATGATACTATTATTAGTGCACTGTATGATACTATTATTGGTGCACTGTATGATACTATTATTAGTGCACTGTATGATACTATTATTGGTGCACTGTATGATACTATTATTGGTGCACTGTATGATACTATTATTAGTGCACTGTATGATACTATTATTAGTGCACTGTATGATACTATTATTGGTGCACTGTATGATACTATTATTAGTGCACTGTATGATACTATTATTGGTGCACTGTATGATACTATTATTAGTGCACTGTATGATACTATTATTGGTGCACTGTATGATACTATTATTGGGGCACTGTATGATACTATTATTAGTGCACTGTATGATACTATTATTAGTGCACTGTATGATACTATTATTGGGGCACTGTACGGTTCTATATTGGTGCACTGTATGATACTATTATTAGTGCACTGTACAGTTCTATATTGGTGCACTGTATGATACTATTATTGGTGCACTGTATGATACTATTATTAGTGCACTGTATGATACTATTATTAGTGCACTGTATGATACTATTATTATTGCACTGTATGATACTATTATAGGTGCACTGTATGGTTCTATATGGTGCACTGTATGATACTATTATTGGTGCACTGTATGATACTATTATTGGTGCACTGTGTGATACTATTATTGGTGCACTGTACGGTTCTATATTGGTGCACTGTATGATACTATTATTGGTGCACTGTATGATACTATTATTGGTGCACTGTACGGTTCTATATTGGTGCACTGTATGGTCCTATTATCGACTGTATGCACTGTATGGTAAAGTACTATAACCAGTGATGCCTTGCAATTCCAGATATTGATGAATGTCGGCAGAGTATCGGATCTCTCTGTACTTTCGCTTGTGTCAACACCCCGGGAAGCTACCAATGCGCGTGCCCAGAGCACGGGTACACCATGGCAGCCAATGGGTTAACGTGCAAAGGTAAAAATAACAGGATTGAATTGCATAATGTACAAAATATCCTCCAGCAGCAAACACAACAGAAGAATTAGTCCTCATGACCCAAACCAAACCCAACACAAATCCCCCAATAAGGATTATAGATGCTGCAGCCCCATCTACTGGACGATTCTATGTACTGCAGAAAGATCAGCCTCCTATATACCATTACATGATCGGACAAGTATGAATTATTCTTCCAATCTTTTTGCTTTAACTCTGAGGTTTATTTCAGTTTTTTCTGCCTGTAAACAGCTTTTGCTTTTGGACAAGACTTTAATTGATCTGTTCACACTATGACGTTACATTGTGTTACACTTCCCCTTCTCTTTGTCAGACGTTGATGAGTGTGAAATCGGGACCCACAACTGCACAACATCAGAGGAATGTCACAACGTCCCGGGAAGCCACAAGTGTCTGTCCTTCGACTGTCCAGAAAATTACCGAAGAATCTCCAACAGGTAAGACTGAAAATGTACAGATTATATTACTGAGACCAATGATATATATATATATATAATATATATATTATATATAAGTAACAATAAGCTCATGTGCTCCCCCTAGTGGTGACTGCAGACAGGATCTTATCATGTATCTCTGTATACAGGGAGCTCCCCCTAGTGGTGACTGCAGACAGGATCTTATCATGTATCTCTGTATACAGGGAGCCCCCCCTAGTGGTGACTGCAGACAGGATCTTATCATGTATCTCTGTATACAGGGAGCTCCCCCTAGTGGTGACTGCAGACAGGATCTTATCATGTATCTCTGTATACAGAGAGCTTCCCCTAGTGGTGACTGCAGACAGGATCTTACCATGTATCTCTGTATACAGGGAGCTCCCCCTAGTGGTGACTGCAGACAGGATCTTATCATGTATCTTGTGTATACAGGGAGCTTCCCCTAGTGGTGACTGCAGACAGGATCTTACCATGTATCTCTGTATACAGGGAGCTCCCCCTAGTGGTGACTGCAGACAGGATCTTATCATGTATCTCTGTATACAGGGAGCTCCCCCTAGTGGTGACTGCAGACAGAATCTTATCATGTATCTCTGTATACAGGGAGCTCCCCCTAGTGGTGACTGCAGACAGATTCTTATCATGTATCTCTGTATACAGGGAGCTCCCCCTAGTGGTGGCTGTAGACAGGATCTTATCATGTATCTCTGTATACAGGGAGCTCCCCTAGTGGTGGCTGCAGACAGAATCTTATCATGTATCTCTGTATACAGAGAGCTTCCCCTAGTGGTGACTGCAGACAGGATCTTACCATGTATCTCTGTATACAGAGAGCTTCCCCTAGTGGTGACTGCAGACAGGATCTTATCATGTATCTCTGTATACAGGGAGCTCCCCCTAGTGGTGACTGCAGACAGGATCTTATCATCTATCTCTGTATACAGGGAGCTCCCCCTAGTGGTGACTGCAGACAGGATCTTATCATGTATCTCTGTATACAGGGAGCTCCCCCTAGTGGTGACTGCAGACAGGATCTTATCATGTATCTGTGTATACAGGGAGCTTCCCCTAGTGGTGACTGCAGACAGGATCTTACCATGTATCTCTGTATACAGGGAGCTCCCCCTAGTGGTGACTGCAGACAGATCTTATCATGTATCTCTGTATACAGGGAGCTCCCCCTAGTGGTGACTGCAGACAGAATCTTATCATGTATCTCTGTATACAGGGAGCTCCCCCTAGTGGTGACTGCAGACAGATTCTTATCATGTATCTCTGTATACAGGGAGCTCCCCCTAGTGGTGGCTGTAGACAGGATCTTATCATGTATCTCTGTATACAGGGAGCTCCCCCTAGTGGTGGCTGCAGACAGAATCTTATCATGTATCTCTGTATACAGGGAGCTCCCCCTAGTGGTGACTGCAGACAGGGTCTTATCATGTATCTTTGCATACAGGGAGCTCCCTCTAGTGGTGACTACCGGTAGAATGTTATCATGTATCTCTGTATACAGGGAGCTCCCCTAGTGGTGACTGCAGGCAGAATCTTATCATGTATCTCTGTATACAGGGAGCTCCCCCTAGTGGTGACTACAGTAGAATGGTATCATGTGTCTCTGTATACAGGGAGCTCCCTCTATTGGTGACTACAGACAGAATGTTATCATGTGTCTCTGTATACAGGGAGCTCCCCCAGTGGTGACTGCAGACAGAATCTTATCATGTATCTCTGTATACAGGGAGCTTCCCCTAGTGGTGGCTGCAGACAGGATCTTATCATGTATCTCTGTATACAGGGAGCTCCCCCTAGTGGTGACTGCAGACAGAACCTTATCATGTATCTCTGTATACAGGAGCTCCCCCTAGTGGTGGCTGCAGACAGAATCTTATCATCTATCTCTGTATACAGGGAGCTCCCCCTAGTGGTGGCTGCAGGCAGAATCTTATCATGTATCTCTGTATACAGGGAGCTCCCCCTAGTGGTGACTGCAGGCAGAATCTTATCATGTATCTCTGTATACAGGGAGCTCCCCCTAGTGGTGGCTGCAGACAGAATCTTATCATGTATCTCTGTATACAGGGAGCTCCCCCTAGTGGTGGCTGCAGACAGGATCTTATCATGTATCTCTATATACAGAGAGCTCCCCCTAGTGGTGGCTGCAGACAGAATCTTATCATGTTTCTATATGTCTTTGCAGATAGCGGAGTTCTATCTGTCATAAAGTTGTATTACATAACCAACTGACATAGAATTTTGTCTTTATTTGGAGTGAAATCCAAAATAATAGACATATTCTTTAATTGTGAACCCTTTTAATAGGGCACGTTGATCCTTTCTGTGAAATCTTTACAATTCTATTTTCTGCATCATTTTGTGTAGCTCCGATCAGTGTTACTATTCTGTAATCAGTTACGACAGGGAACGTCTCTGACCTGGGATCAATCCATGATTCCACACCATGACTTTCCACTGTTTCCTTTTGCAGCCTATGTGAGCGGATCACCTGCTATAACTACCAGGACTGTCAGAACACCCCGGTGCGGATCTCCTACCATCGCCTTAGCTTCCCATCCAGCGTGATGGTCCAAGCTCAGATTTTCCGCATCTCCCCCTCTCCAGCCTATGCTGGTGACAGTATCGTCATGGACATCAAGAAAGGAAACGAGGAAAATTACTTCGGTGTCCGGAAATTAAACCCGTACACTGGGATCCTCTACATGAAGAGATCCTTCCGGAAGCCCAAGGATTTCCTGCTGGACTTGGAGATGAAGTTGTATCGCCAGGGGACAGTGACCACCTTCCTTTCTAGGATCTACTTATTTATTACTGCATCTGTCTCCTAATAGAGCTGTCTATAATGAGGACAATGTAATGCTACAAGAGTCATAACCTAAGAAGGTTGGTAATAACGTCACGGAACGTTTCTATTCATATTGCAGCATTTCTGGAGACAGATCAGATTGAGATGTGGGAATGTGACTAATGTACAAACAATGTAACCTCCATAACCCTTAATTATCAGTGTAATATTTATACTCAGGTGATGGGTTGGGGTCTGGTTTGATTATGGAGCAGGTGCTGACATTTTTTCTTGCATTATTCATCTTATAAAGGGCAGGGGCAGGCGGATGGATTTTCGGACACTGGTGCAAAACATGGGATCGCGCTCGGACCAATGTTAGTCTATGGGGTCAGATTTTTGGTCGTACACAGGTCCGAGTTTGATCCAATGTTCAGACGCATTCGGAAGTCAATGAATGCCTGGTCATCATCGGACTGCACTCGGATGACAGCTGAGTGCAGTGCGATTTGAGAAGAAGTAGACATGGAGTTGTCCATCTTCTCTGTGTTCTGACACTTGGATCAAACTCTGATCAGTGATTTATCAGAGTGTCATTAGCATAATTGACTGATTCTCTCGGATAAGAGAAGCCGCCGCCGCCTGTCCCTGCCCAAATTCTGTGGCAATGGGTTCAGTGAGGCACCTCACCGCTCATATATCAGTGATGTCACAATAGGTGCAGGCAGGGGTGTAACTTTAAGATCCTGAGGGGCCCCCAATCATTGCAAATCTTTAATAGCATTAGTCATTTTCTATAGGCCAAAGGGACTTTTGGGGCTCCCTAGGCTCCAGGAATCAAGTGCAGTTGCAACCCCTGTACCTGTTGTAGTTACACCCTTGGGTGCAATGGTCACAATCACACCCGGGCCCTGGAGCCTAGGGGGCCCCAAAGGTTGCTTTGGCCTATAGAAATTTGCAATAATTGGGGGCCCCGTTGGAGCTTTCACATTGGACCCATGAGCTTCAGGTTACACTCCTGGTTACAAGGTTATAAGGTATTTCTCATAAATATTGACCGTATCCTCCAAATGGCAGCTCCCACATGATGGAACTTTCCTTTAAATGTCATGCGTATAATTAATAGTCATTCCCTCTTATATTTTGCATATGTTATGTTTTAGGGCTTTTGCATTTGCTACCTAAGGGGACTGCATGTACCAGATCTGTGGTATTTTATTTATTATGTTTTAATTTATGTAAATGAATGTAACTTTGTTTATTCGCACAAATAAAAAAGGTTATACCATGAAAATGTTGCCAGATGTTGCGAATCGCATAGCAGAGGAAACAATAATCCTTGAAGAACTCAACAAAGAGGCAACACATACCCAAAAAGAGGGGTCAGAATCTCCTGCCGTCACACAAGCATAGTAAACTCATTGTAATGTCTTAAGGCCACTTCACACACACAGATATCTGAGTCCAATATCTGAACAATATCTCTGGTTGCAGTGAAATCATGGATACATTGCTCCATGTTGTACACAGCCACAAAATGGAACTATGTGTCCATGATTTCACTGCAACCAGAGACCTGTTCAGATATTGGACTCAGATATCTGTGTGTGTGAAGTGGCCTTTACCGTTGTGATTAGAGGGCAATAGCTTGTAATCATGCCATTATACTTGGCAGTGGTTGTGTTTCATTTGGTAAGGGTTTACAAACACAAAAAATTAGGGTTCACACTACACCCACACTGAGAAGAACATAATACCTGCAAATGGACATATGGGTAGTGTGTAGGATCATGAGCATGAAAAAACAAACATCATTTCAGATACATTGGAGACGTGCACCATCATTGACTATCACTATCACCTGTATTCACACTGAGGTCTGGACCCGGTCACTCTCTGCCCTTATTCACACTGAGGTCTGGACCCGGTCACTCTCTGCCCTTATTCACACTGAGGTCTGGACCCGGTCACTCTCTGCTCTTATTCACACTGAGGTCTGGACCCGGTCACTCTCTGCTCTTATTCACACTGAGGTCTGGACCCGGTCACTCTCTGCTCTTATTCACACTGAGGTCTGGACCCGGTCACTCTCTGCTCTTATTCACACTGAGGTCTGGACCCGGTCACTCTCTGCTCTTATTCACACTGAGGTCTGGACCCGGTCACTCTCTGTTCTTATTCACACTGAGGTCTTGACCCGGTCACTCTCTCTGCTCTTATTCACACTGAGGTCTGGACCCGGTCACTCTCTGCTCTTATTCACACTGAGGTCTGGACCCGGTCACTCTCTGTTCTTATTCACACTGAGGTCTGGACCCGGTCACTCTCTCTGCTCTTATTCACACTGAGGTCTGGACCCGGTCACTCTCTGCTCTTATTCACACTGAGGTCTGGACCCGGTCACTCTCTCTGCTCTTATTCACACTGAGGTCTGGACCCGGTCACTCTCTGCTCTTATTCACACTGAGGTCTGGACCCGGTCACTCTCTGCTCTTATTCACACTGAGGTCTGGACCCGGTCACTCTCTGCTCTTATTCACACTGAGGTGTGGACCCGGTCACTCTCTGCTCTTATTCACACTGAGGTGTGGACCCGGTCACTCTCTGCTCTTATTCACACTGAGGTCTGGACCCGGTAACTCTCTGTCCTTATTCACACTGAGGTCTGGACCCGGTCACTCTCTGCTCTTATTCACACTGAGGTCTGGACCCGGTCGCTCTCTGCTCTTATTCACACTGAGGTCTGGACCCGGTCACTCTCTGCTCTTATTCACACTGAGGTCTGGACCCGGTCACTCTCTGCTCTTATTCACACTGAGGTCTGGACCCGGTCACTCTCTGCTCTTATTCACACTGAGGTCTGGACCCGGTCACTCTCTGTCATTATTCACACTGAGGTCTGGACCCGGTCACTCTCTGTCATTATTCACACTGAGGTCTGGACCCGGTCACTCTCTGCTCTTATTCACACTGAGGTCTGGACCCGGTCACTCTCTGCTCTTATTCACACTGAGGTCTGGACCCGGTCACTCTCTGCTCTTATTCACACTGAGGTCTGGACCCGGTCACTCTCTCTGCTCTTATTCACACTGAGGTCTGGATCCGTCACTCTCTGCTCTTATTCACACTGAGGTCTGGACCCGGTCACTGTCTGCTCTTATTCACACTGAGGTCTGGATCCGGTCACTCTCTCTGCTCTTATTCACACTGAGGTCTGGACCCGGTCACTCTCTGCTCTTATTCACACTGAGGTCTGGACCCGGTCACTCTCTGCTCTTATTCACACTGAGGTCTGGACCCGGTCACTCTCTGCTCTTATTCACACTGAGGTCTGGACCCGGTCACTGTCTGCTCTTATTCACACTGAGGTATGGACCCGGTCACTCCCTGCTCTTATTCACACTGAGGTCTGGACCCGGTCACTCTCTGCTCTTAGGCGGCCGTCACACGGTGAGATATCTTTAGCGATATTGTAAGCGATCACGTGCACGCGCAATCGCTTACAATATCGCTCACATCGCTGGTGAGATGTCACACAGACAGACTCACCAGCGATGTGGAGCAGCGATCTCGCTCGTTACTATGGTACACATCGGGTAACTAGGCGCCGCGCGTCGCTTAGTTACCCGACGTTTACCATAGTTACCATCTCCCAGCATAGGCGCGGTCGCTGGGAGATGGATCATCGTGGTGTCATACACCACGATGATGCAGATCGTTGCATCGTTCATCGCTAGATCTGAGAACCGAACCTCAGATCAGCGATGTCACGATCAAGCGATTTACCATCGTAAATCGCTTGATTACATGCAACGATATCTTGCCCGATATCGCTTAAGCGATCAAAAAGGAGATCGCTTAAACGATATCGGGCAAGATATCTCACCGTGTGACGGCCGCCTAATTCACACTGAGGTCTGGACCCGGTCACTCTCTGCTCTTATTCACACTGAGGTCTGGACCCGGTCACTCTCTGCTCTTATTCACACTGAGGTCTGGACCCGGTCACTCTCTGCTCTTATTCACACTGAGGTCTGGACCCGGTCACTCTCTGTCCTTGTTCACACTGAGGTCTGGACCCGGTCACTCTCTGCTCTTATTCACACTGAGGTCTGGACCCGGTCACTCTCTGCTCTTATTCACACTGAGGTCTGGGCCCGGTCACTCTCTGCTCTTATTCACACTGAGGTCTGGACCCGGTCACTCTCTGCCCTTATTCACACTGAGGTCTGGACCCGGTCACTCCCTGCCCTTATTCACACTGAGGTCTGGACCCGGTCACTCTCTGCTCTTATTCACACTGAGGTCTGGACCCGGTCACTCTCTGCTCTTATTCACACTGAGGTCTGGACCCGGTCACTCTCTGCTCTTATTCACACTGAGGTCTGGACCCGGTCACTCTCTGCTCTTATTCACACTGAGGTCTGGACCCGGTCACTCTCTGCTCTTATTCACACTGAGGTCTGGACCCGGTCACTCTCTGCCCTTATTCACACTGAGGTCTGGACCCGGTCACTCTCTGCTCTTATTCACACTGAGGTCTGGACCCGGTCACTCTCTGCTCTTATTCACACTGAGGTCTGGACCCGGTCACTCTCTGCTCTTATTCACACTGAGGTCTGGACCCGGTCACTCTCTGCTCTTATTCACACTGAGGTCTGGACCCGGTCACTCTCTGCTCTTATTCACACTGAGGTCTGGACCCGGTCACTCTCTGCTCTTATTCACACTGAGGTCTGGACCCGGTCACTCTCTGCTCTTATTCACACTGAGGTCTGGACCCGGTCACTCTCTGCTCTTATTCACACTGAGGTCTGGACCCGGTCACTCTCTGCTCTTATTCACACTGAGGTCTGGACCCGGTCACTCTCTGCTCTTATTCACACTGAGGTCTGGACCCGGTCACTCTCTGCTCTTATTCACACTGAGGTCTGGACCCGGTCACTCTCTGCTCTTATTCACACTGAGGTCTGGACCCGGTCACTCTCTGCTCTTATTCACACTGAGGTCTGGACCCGGTCACTCTCTGCTCTTATTCACACTGAGGTCTGGACCCGGTCACTCTCTGCTCTTATTCACACTGAGGTCTGGACCCGGTCACTCTCTGCTCTTATTCACACTGAGGTCTGGACCCGGTCACTCTCTGCTCTTATTCACACTGAGGTCTGGACCCGGTCACTCTCTGCTCTTATTCACACTGAGGTCTGGACCCGGTCACTCTCTGCTCTTATTCACACTGAGGTCTGGACCCGTCACTCCTCCTTATTCACACTGAGTCTGGACCCGTCACTCTCTCCTATTCACACTGAGGTCTGGACCCGGTCACTCTCTGCCTTATTCACACTGAGGTCTGGACCCGGTCACTCTCTGCTCTTATTCACACTGAGGTCTGGACCCGGTCACTCTCTGCTCTTATTCACACTGAGGTCTGGACCCGGTCACTCTCTGCTCTTATTCACACTGAGGTCTGGACCCGGTCACTCTCTGCCTTATTCACACTGAGGTCTGGACCCGGTCACTCTCTGCTCTTATTCACACTGAGGTCTGGACCCGGTCACTCTCTGCTCTTATTCACACTGAGGTCTGGACCCGGTCACTCTCTGCTCTTATTCACACTGAGGTCTGGACCCGGTCACTCTCTGCTCTTATTCACACTGAGGTCTGGACCCGGTCACTCTCTGCTCTTATTCACACTGAGGTCTGGACCCGGTCACTCTCTGCTCTTATTCACACTGAGGTCTGGACCCGGTCACTCTCTGCTCTTATTCACACTGAGGTCTGGACCCGGTCACTCTCTGCTCTTATTCACACTGAGGTCTGGACCCGGTCACTCTCTGCTCTTATTCACACTGAGGTCTGGACCCGGTCACTCTCTGCTCTTATTCACACTGAGGTCTGGACCCGGTCACTCTCTGCTCTTATTCACACTGAGGTCTGGACCCGGTCACTCTCTGCTCTTATTCACACTGAGGTCTGGACCCGGTCACTCTCTGTCTTATTCACACTGAGGTCTGGACCCGGTCACTCTCTGCTCTATTCACACTGAGGTCTGGACCCGGTCACTCTCTGCTCTTATTCACACTGAGGTCTGGACCCGGTCACTCTCTGCTCTTATTCACACTGAGGTCTGGACCCGGTCACTCTCTGCTCTTATTCACACTGAGGTCTGGACCCGGTCACTCTCTGCCTTATTCACACTGAGGTCTGGACCCGGTCACTCTCTGCTCTTATTCACACTGAGGTCTGGACCCGGTCACTCTCTGCTCTTATTCACACTGAGGTCTGGACCCGGTCACTCTCTGCTCTTATTCACACTGAGGTCTGGACCCGGTCACTCTCTGCTCTTATTCACACTGAGGTCTGACCCGGTCACTCTCTGCCTCTTATTCACACTGAGGTCTGGACCCGGTCACTCTCTGCTCTTATTCACACTGAGGTCTGGACCCGTCACTCTCTGCTCTTATTCACACTGAGGTCTGGACCCGGTCACTCTCTGCTCTTATTCACACTGAGGTCTGGACCCGGTCACTCTCTGCTCTTATTCACACTGAGTCTGGACCCGGTCACTCTCTGCTCTTATTCACACTGAGGTCTGGACCCGGTCACTCTCTGCTCTTATTCACACTGAGGTCTGGACCCGGTCACTCTCTGCTCTTATTCACACTGAGGTCTGGACCCGGTCACTCTCTGCTCTTATTCACACTGAGGTCTGGACCCGGTCACTCTCTGCTCTTATTCACACTGAGGTCTGGACCCGGTCACTCTCTGCTCTTATTCACACTGAGGTCTGGACCCGGTCACTCTCTGCTCTTATTCACACTGAGGTCTGGACCCGGTCACTCTCTGCTCTTATTCACACTGAGGTCTGGACCCGGTCACTCTCTGCCTTATTCACACTGAGGTCTGGACCCGGTCACTCTCTGCTCTTATTCACACTGAGGTCTGGACCCGGTCACTCTCTGCTCTTATTCACACTGAGGTCTGGACCCGGTCACTCTCTGCTCTTATTCACACTGAGGTCTGGACCCGGTCACTCTCTGCCTTATTCACACTGAGGTCTGGACCCGGTCACTCTCTGCTCCTTATTCACACTGAGGTCTGGACCCGGTCACTCTCTGCCTTATTCACACTGAGGTCTGGACCCGGTCACTCTCTGCCTTATTCACACTGAGGTCTGGACCCCGTCACTCTCTGCCCTTATTCACACTGAGGTCTGGACCCGGTCACTCTCTGCTCTTATTCACACTGAGGTCTGGACCGGTCACTCTCTGCTCTTATTCACACTGAGGTCTGGACCCGGTCACTCTCTGCTCTTATTCACACTGAGGTCTGGACCCGGTCACTCTCTGCTCTTATTCACACTGAGGTCTGGACCCGGTCACTCTCTGCTCTTATTCACACTGAGGTCTGGACCCGGTCACTCTCTGCTCTTATTCACACTGAGGTCTGGACCCGGTCACTCTCTGCTCTTATTCACACTGAGGTCTGGACCCGGTCACTCTCTGCTCTTATTCACACTGAGGTCTGGACCCGGTCACTCTCTGCTCTTATTCACACTGAGGTCTGGACCCGGTCACTCTCTGCTCTTATTCACACTGAGGTCTGGACCCGGTCACTCTCTGCTCTTATTCACACTGAGGTCTGGACCCGGTCACTCTCTGCTCTTATTCACACTGAGGTCTGGACCCGGTCACTCTCTGCTCTTATTCACACTGAGGTCTGGACCCGGTCACTCTCTGCTCTTATTCACACTGAGGTCTGGACCCGGTCACTCTCTGCTCTTATTCACACTGAGGTCTGGACCCGGTCACTCTCTGCTCTTATTCACACTGAGGTCTGGACCCGGTCACTCTCTGCTCTTATTCACACTGAGGTCTGGACCCGGTCACTCTCTGCTCTTATTCACACTGAGGTCTGGACCCGGTCACTCTCTGTCTTATTCACACTGAGGTCTGGACCCGGTCACTCTCTGCTCTTATTCACACTGAGGTCTGGACCCGGTCACTCTCTGCTCTTATTCACACTGAGGTCTGGACCCGGTCACTCTCTGCTCTTATTCACACTGAGGTCTGGACCCGGTCACTCTCTGCCTTATTCACACTGAGGTCTGGACCCGGTCACTCTCTGCTCTTATTCACACTGAGGTCTGGACCCGGTCACTCTCTGCTCTTATTCACACTGAGGTCTGGACCCGGTCACTCTCTGCTCTTATTCACACTGAGGTCTGGACCCGGTCACTCTCTGCTCTTATTCACACTGAGGTCTGGACCCGGTCACTCTCTGTCCTTATTCACACTGAGGTCTGGACCCGGTCACTCTCTGCTCTTATTCACACTGAGGTCTGGACCCGGTCACTCTCTGTCCTTATTCACACTGAGGTCTGGACCCGGTCACTCTCTGCTCTTATTCACACTGAGGTCTGGACCCGGTCACTCTCTGCTCTTATTCACACTGAGGTCTGGACCCGGTCACTCTCTGCTCTTATTCACACTGAGGTCTGGACCCGGTGACTCTCTGCTCTTATTCACACTGAGGTCTGGACCCGGTCACTCTCTGCTCTTATTCACACTGAGGTCTGGACCCGGTCACTCTCT
This sequence comes from Allobates femoralis, assembly GCA_033576535.1. Taxonomy (NCBI): domain Eukaryota; kingdom Metazoa; phylum Chordata; class Amphibia; order Anura; family Aromobatidae; genus Allobates; species Allobates femoralis. The sequence goes on along the minus strand of JARQOC010000007.1, from coordinate 103,011,710 downwards.
GTTCTTATTCACACTGAGGTCTGGACCCGGTCACTCTCTGTCCTTATTCACACTGAGGTCTGGACCCGGTCACTCTCTGTCATTATTCACACTGAGGTCTGGACCCGGTCACTCTCTGCTCTTATTCACACTGAGGTCTGGACCCGGTCACTCTCTGCCCTTATTCACACTGAGGTCTGGACCCGGTCACTCCCTGCTCTTATTCACACTGAGGTCTGGACCCGGTCACTCTCTGCTCTTATTCACACTGAGGTCTGGACCCGGTCACTCTCTGCCCTTATTCACACTGAGGTCTGGACCCGGTCGCTCTCTGCCCTTATTCACACTGAGGTCTGGACCCGGTCGCTCTCTGCTCTTATTCACACTGAGGTCTGGACCCGGTCACTCTCTGCTCTTATTCACACTGAGGTCTGGACCCGGTCACTCTCTGCTCTTATTCACACTGAGGTCTGGACCCGGTCACTCTCTGCTCTTATTCACACTGAGGTCTGGACCCGGTCACTCTCTGCTCTTATTCACACTGAGGTCTGGACCCGGTCACTCTCTGCTCTTATTCACACTGAGGTCTGGACCCGGTCACTCTCTGCTCTTATTCACACTGAGGTCTGGACCCGGTCACTCTCTGTCATTATTCACACTGAGGTCTGGACCCGGTCACTCTCTGCTCTTATTCACACTGAGGTCTGGACCCGATCACTCTCTGCTCTTATTCACGCTGAGGTCTGGACCCGGTCACTCTCTGCTCTTATTCACACTGAGGTCTGGACCCGATCACTCTCTGCTCTTATTCACGCTGAGGTCTGGACCCGGTCACTCTCTGCTCTTATTCACACTGAGGTCTGGACCTGGTCACTCTCTGCTCTTATTCACACTGAGGTCTGGACCTGGTCACTCTCTGCTCTTATTCACACTGAGGTCTGGACCCGGTCACTCTCTGCTCTTATTCACACTGAGGTCTGGACCCGGTCACTCTTTGATGTGAACCATTAATTACAGTATTAATATCAGAGGTTATACTGGCCCCAGTGTTGCCCCCATGACACAGCAGATAATAGGGGGGTAACAGGAATCTCTTGTATTATTGTATAAATATTTAGGAATCAGAACTGAATTCTGTAAATATTGATAAATGTAACAATCTGAACATTCCATTAGCTCCTCCTATAACTCCGCCCCTTGGTGACGTTCTCGCAGCGGATTTGATGACGCAGGGTGAGAAGTTGTAGTGGGCGGGGCCTGAAGTGATTGACAGGAAGCGGCTCCGGGCTCCATTGTGAGGAAAAGGCGGCGCCGGTACCGGGATGTGAGGCCTCGACCGCCGGGAGAACAGGGCGAGGACGGCGGGTCAGGATGAGCTCCAAGGCCGGAGCGGAGCGGGAGAGTGAGTGCGGGGGCCTCTGGGATGTGAGGACCCCATATCAGAGGCACCGAGTGTGAGGGAGCGGGGTGTGAGGTGAGGGGAGCGGGCTGTATGGGAGCGGGCTGTATGGGAGCGGGCTGTAAGGGAGCGGGCTGTGAGGGAGCGGGGTGTGAGGTGAGGGAGCGGGGTGTGAGGTGAGGGGAGCGGGCTGTAAGGGAAGCGGGCTGTGAGGGAGCGGGGTGTGAGGTGAGGGAGCGGGGTGTGAGGTGAGGAGCGGGGTGTGAGGTGAGGGGAGCGGGCTGTAAGGGAAGCGGGCTGTGAGGGAGCGGGGTGTGAGGTGAGGGAGCGGGGTGTGAGGTGAGGGAGCGGGGTGTGAGGTGAGGGGAGCGGGCTGTATGGGAGCGGGCTGTATGGGAGCGGGCTGTAAGGGAGCGGGCTGTGAGGGAGCGGGGTGTGAGGTGAGGGGAGCGGGCTGTATGGGAGCGGGCTGTAAGGGAGCGGGCTGTGAGGGAGCGGGGGTGTGAGGTGAGGGAGCGGGGTGTGAGGTGAGGGGAGCGGGCTGTAAGGGAAGCGGGCTGTGAGGGAGCGGGGTGTGAGGTGAGGGAGCGGGGTGTGAGGTGAGGGGAGCGGGCTGTAAGGGAAGCGGGCTGTGAGGGAGCGGGGTGTGAGGTGAGGGGAGCGGGGTGGGACGTGTAAGGGAGCGGGCTGTAAGGGAGCGGGGTGGGACGTGTGAGGGAGCGGGGTGGACGTGTGAGGGAGCGGGGTGTGGAGGTGAGGGAGCGGGGTGGGACGTGTGAGGGAGCGGGGTGTGAGGTGAGGGAGCTGGGTGTGAGGTGAGGAGCGGGGAGGGACTGTGTGAGGGAGCGGGGAGGGACGTGTGAGGGAGCGGGGAGGGTCGTGTGAGGGAGCGGGGTGGGACGTGTGAGGGAGCGGGGTGGGACGTGTGAGGGAGCGGGGTGATGTGCCGCACAGTGTGAGGGAGCGGGGTGGGACGTGTAAGGGAGCGGGCTGTGAAAGAGCGGGGTGGGACGTGTGAGGGAGCGGGGTGGGACGTGTGAGGGAGCGGGTGGGACGTGTGAGGGAGCGGGGTGGGACGTGTGAGGGAGCGGGGTGGGACGTGTGGGAGTGGGGTGGGACGTGTGAGGGAGCGGGCTGTGAGGGAGCGGGGTGTGAGGTGAGGGAGCGGGGTGGGAGGTGTGCCGCACGGTGTGAGGGAGCGGGGTGGGACGTGCCGCGCGGTTTCAGAGGATTGGATGCAATTGTAACAAGCCCTCAGCGGTGAACTAGCCCTTCATTGCAGTGGTCCTCTGTGGATGCTGTATCCTCCGTCTATATATAAATACAATTTCTGTATCCGTTTCCTCTGTCTGGTAGCTGACTCCAGCGTCCGCCATCTTGCGCTGCAGAGGAGCAGAGGCGACATCCCCCCCATCGACCAGGAGGTGCTGAACGACCTGGAGGTCCTCACCCAGGAGGTGGCGCTGAAAGTCGATCAGATGATGAAGAGTTTGAGCGGCACAATCCAGAATGTGAGTCTGTACCTGAGGCCACGGCCTGTGCTGATCCAATCAATGACGTCTATGTAGAAATGATGGGGGCCCCACAGCAGAATTCGTAATTGCTGCCCCCCAAACACTGTATGATGTCTCTACTGTACTCCCTTCATCTACCCCAATAATGAATGGTGACCCCCAACACTGTATGATCCCCATCTGTGACCCCACACAGCCTTCAATGCAGGACAATGGGTTTATATACAGTATACTGGCCCCAATAGCCCTCCAATCTACCCCCACACAAACCTTCACACTGTATAATTGCTTGTATACAGTATAAGGGCCATCAAATAGCCTATAATGCTCCATATAGCATAACGCCACCTCTATAATCCTCCTCCATGTTGCATAATGTTGCCTCTATAATGCACCCAATAGCCCTCTGACCAGTGTACACTCACTGATTGATTACTTGCCTCTCCTTGGTCCCTGCTGCTCTGCCCCTCTGCCCGTCACTGCTGGGCGCCGCTGTACCGAGCTCTTCGCGGCCTGATGTGCTGAGACGTCGGAGTGCGGGCACAGCGGGAGAAGAGCTCCGTATTTTTATTACTCTCGATTCTATCAGCGTATACAATGCCAGTAGAATTGAAAGTGCGATGATTTTGGCCATGGGCCCTGGTGCCTACACTGACACGGGGCCCCTTTGACACATGGGCTCCATAGCGGTCTGCGGGCTTGGTGATACCCCACTACTTGCGCCCCTGTGGATGATCCACCCCTGTGCGTGTCCCTAGCGGCTCCTCTCACTGCTCAGAGCTGATGACTCATTTATTTCAGATGACGGCGCTCAGCGTGGGATACATCCAGACATACAGGGATTCTGTGGACAGTCTCGGGGAGTCCGTGGATATGAGCATCAAGGTAAGAGACAGAATAGAAAGAGCTGCGCCCCTCCCCCATGTCTGCGGTGTCAAATAAAATGACAATCTTGGAATATGTTTAAAATTCTGCATTGTGCTGTTCCTCTATCATTCCTCCTAGAAAGGTGTGAATGAATCTCTTCAGTGATCGGGGATTTTAAGGGATTGTCAAATGTTAAATAACTGATCCTGAGTTACCTCCTGTATTATACTCCAGAGCTGCACTCACTATTCTGCTGGTGTAGTCACTGTGTACATACATTACATTACTGATCCTGAGTTACCTCCTGTATTATCCTCCAGAGCTGCACTCACTATTCTGCTGGTGCAGTCACTGTGTACATACATTACATTACTGATCCTGAGTTACCTCCTGTATTATACTCCAGAGCTGCACTCACTATTCTGCTGGTGCAGTCACTGTGTACATACATTACATTACTGATCCTGAGTTACCTCCTGTATTATACTCCACAGCTGCACTCACTATTCTGCTGGTGCAGTCACTGTGTGCATACATTACATTACTGATCCTGAGTTATCTCCTGTATTATACTCCACAGCTGCACTCACTATTCTGCTGGTGCAGTCACTGTGTGCATACATTACATTACTGATCCTGAGTTATCTCCTGTATTATACTCCACAGCTGCACTCACTATTCTGCTGGAGCAGTCGCTGTGTACATACATTACATTACTGATCCTGAGTTACCCCCTGTATTATACTCCAGAGCTGCACTCACTATTCTGCTGGAGCAGTCGCTGTGTACATACAGTGCCTACAAATAGTATTCAACCCCCTGCAGATTTAGGTGGTTTGATAAGATGCCAATAAGTTAGAGCCTTCAAACTGCCAACGAGAGTAGGATTTATTAACAGAAGCATAAATCTTACAAACCAAAAAGTTATGTTGCTCAGTTGAATTTTAATAAATTTTAAACATAAAAGTGTGGGTCAATTATTATTCAACCCCTCAAACCACCAGAATTCTGTTTGGTCCCCCTAAAGTATTAAGAAGTAGTTCAGGCACAAAGAACAATGAGCTTCACATGTGTGGATTAATTATCTCTTTTGCCAGCCTTTTCTGACTATTTAAGACCCTCCCCAAACTTGTGAACAGCACTCATACATGGTCAACATGGGAAAGACAAAGGAGCATTCCAAGGCCATCAGAGACAAGATCGTGGAGGGTCACAAGGCTGGCAAGGGGTACAAAACCCTTTCCAAGGAGTTGGGCCTACCTGTCTCCACTGTGGGGAGCATCATCCGGAAGTGGAAGGCTTATGGAACTACTGTTAGCCTTCCACGGCCTGGACAGCCTTTGAAAGTTTCCTCCCGTGCCGAGGCCAGGCTTGTCCGAAGAGTCAAGGCTAACCCAAGGACAACAAGGAAGGAGCTCCGGGAAGATCTCATGGCAGTGGGGACATTGGTTTCAGTCAATACCATAAGTAACGTACTCCACCGCAATGGTCTCCGTTCCAGACGAGCCCGTAAGGTTCCTTTACTTTCAAAGCGTCATGTCAAGGCTCGTCTACAGTTTGCTCATGATCACTTGGAGGACTCTGAGACAGACTGGTTCAAGGTTCTATGGTCTGATGAGACCAAGATCGAGATCTTTGGTGCCAACCACACACGTGACGCTTGGAGACTGGATGGCACTGCATACGACCCCAAGAATACCATCCCTACAGTCAAGCATGGTGGTGGCAGCATCATGCTGTGGGGCTGTTTCTCAGCCAAGGGGCCTGGCCATCTGGCCCGCATCCATTGGAAGATGGATAGCACGGCCTACCTGGAGATTTTGGCCAAGAACCTCCGCTCCTCCATCAAGGATCTTAAGATGGGTCGTAATTTCATCTTCCAACAAGACCCAAAGCACACAGCCAAGAAAACCAAGGCCTGGTTCAAGAGGGAAGAAATCAAGGTGATGGAGTGGCCTAGTCAGTCTCCTGACCTTAACCCAATTGAAAACTTGTGGAAGGAGCTCAAGATTAAAGTCCACATGAGACACCCAGAGAACCTAGATAACTTGGAGAAGATCTGCATGGAGGAGTGGGCCAAGATAACTCCAGAGACCTGTGCGGGCCTGATCAGGTCTTATAAAAGACGATTATTAGCTGTGATTGCAAACAAGGGTTATTCCACAAAATATTATACCTAGGGTTGAATAATAATTGACCCACACTTTTATGTTTAAAATTTATTAAAATTCAACTGAGCAACATAACTTTTTGGTGTGTAAGATTTCTGCTTCTGTTAATAAATCCTACTCTCGTTTGCAGTTTGAAGGCTCTTTGGCATCTTATCAAACCACCTAAATCTGCAGGGGTTGAATACTACTTGTAGGCACTGTACATTACTGATCCGGAGTTACCTCCTGTATTATACTCCAGAGCTGCACTCACTATTCTGCTGGTGCAGTCACTGTGTACATACATTACATTACTGATCCTGAGTTACCTCCTGTATTATACTCCAGAGCTGCACTCACTATTCTGCTGATGCAGTCACTGTGTACATACATTACATTACTGATCCTGAGTTACCTCCTGTATTATACTCCAGAGCTGCACTCACTATTCTGCTGGTGCAGTCACTGTGTACATATATTACATTACTGATCCTGAGTTACCTCCTGTATTATCCTCCAGAGCTGCACTCACTATTCTGCTGGTGCAGTCACTGTGTACATACATTACATTACTGATCCTGAGTTACCTCCTGTATTATCCTCCAGAGCTGCACTCACTATTCTGCTGGTGCAGTCACTGTGTACATATATTACATTACTGATCCTGAGTTACCTCCTGTATTATACTCCAGAGCTGCACTCACTATTCTACTGGTGCAGTCACTGTGTACATACATTACATTGCCGATCCTGAGTTACCTCCTGTATTATCCTCCAGAGCTGCACGCCCTGTTATCTTTATATTCTGTCTTCTTGTCTCCTCAGGGGATGTACACGCTGATGGCTCGCTGTGAGGAGTTGGATCGCTCCATGCAGCCCATTCACGCTTTGGCCAAGCAGATCCGGGATATTAAGCGCACGCTAGAAATGTTTGAGGCATTGTGTAAATAGGTTATTGATAACGAGGATTCTATTTTTAATAAATATATTATTGCATCAATGATGAGTGAGTACTGATTGGTCTGTATACTGAGGGGAAGCTGTGGGCACCAGGTCCATAATCGGCTCATTCTGGGCCTCCTGGTTCATGAATGGGAGGGAAGCGTCGGGAGTTCCGCAAGATGGGGGGAGGGAAGCGTCGGGGGTTCCGCAGGATAGGGGGAAGAAGGGAAGCGTCGGGAGTGCTGCAGGATTGGGGGGAGGGAAGTGTTGGGGGTTCCGCAGGATAGGGGGGATGTTTGAGTTCTACAGATTTGTATCTGGGCACCAGAGGGCACTGATACTGGGGAGGGAGGGGGAGTTGGGGACACTGAGCACCGAACATTTTCAGGGTGACTTCCCCTTTAAGACAATGCAACAATGTGATTAATTCCATTTATTTTGACAGTTTAAAGTTACAGAAACATCAATACAAAAGAAAAATATAATAAATGAGGAAACTGATCTCATTGGCACAACAACCCGCGACCTCCAGGAATAGCGCGTCACGCGGCTTCTGTCGACCAATAGTGAAGAATAAGACGGAGGAATGATCAGGTGACGCCGCTGTAAACGCAGATGAAGGGGGAGGAGTCCATAGCCGGAATCTGTATATAAAGCATAGGGGGGAGGCGGGGCTTCTAGGTCAGGGTCTCTCCTTTAGTGACCTGTATATAATAAACAGAAAGAGAAACACATGAAGACGAAAAACAGAAGCGAGGCCTGGAGTTACCAGACATGAACACAGGGGGCGCCACACATGCAGAAGAGCGCAGCCACGAGCACACACCAAAATACTCATCACCATGGAAATACCTGTCTGTGGGGAGGGGGCGGAGCTACAGCTCTGTTCATCCTGAGCCTCCTGCTTCATGAATAGAATGCCAGAACTGCAGTGAAGACTGACACGCAGAAAAAATGGGGAGGGAGGGGGATGGAGCTCTATATGTGCGATGTATCTATATCTCATGCATTCACTGCTGCACTAGGCTGTTGCTTCATAGGATTTACATATTAATTTCTCGTAGTAATGATGTCTTTGTAGATCGTCCACGTGTAAATCTGCCATGATAGACGCTGAATAGGGACGACTCCAAATCTGAGCGACATTTTGGGGGAGACGCCACATTTCTCGAGCCTTGATGAAGCCGTCATTGCTTATTTTATCATGCCAATGGATACATTCATTTGATTAGATTTTCTTGTTTAATCCTCATTCTCATTTTGAATTTACTATATAAAATTGTGCTGAAAATTGTCTGATTTTCGGGGCCATTTTTCGATACTTTTTGATGTTGGATTCGTGCAGTTAAAGGGAACCTGTCACCTGGATCTACCCCTCTCTCTCATCACTAGCTGTCCCTGCACCTTCCTAGCTGCTCCTGAACCAATCCTCTCTGACCTAAAGGGGCCCTATAACGATTTAGAAAAATGAATTTGAACTTACATATGGTCTCCATCTAGGAGACTGGAAAGGCGGGCCTCCGGGCTCCGGAATCCCCTCCTCGCTGTGTTCTTTTGGAATCTCCCGCTGTAATGCCCGACACATCATATCCAGCCCTTTGCATTGCGGGCCTAATCACGTGACTGGCTCGGGTTCAATATGCGCATACGCCGGATCACGTGATTAGGCCCACAATGCATCGGGCAGATCACGTGATTAGGCCCACAATGCATCGGGCAGATCACGTGATTAGGCCCACAATGCATCGGGCAGATCACGTGATTAGGCCCACAATGCATCGGGTCAGACATGACGTTCTGGCCCGGGCATTACAGCAGGAGTTTCCAAAAGGAGGCGGCAAAGCACCAGGAGGGACGACGCCCAGCGGGACGTGCTGGAACACAGCGAGGAGGGGGATTATGGAGCCCGGAGCACGCCTTTCCAGTCTCCTAGATGGGGACCATATGCAAATTCTAATTCATTTAGGTCAGAGAGGGATGGTTAGGAAGGTGCAGGGACAGCTAGTGATGGGAGAGAGTGGTAGATCCAGGTGACAGGTTTCCTTTAAGGTAGAACAGTTTAATGGCAAATATGGTTAAGATTTATAGATTTAGGCTATGTGCCCACTGTGCTTATATTTTTGGTCTTCGCTAATGAGGAGACACACACCCCGGTGAGCCCACTATGATCCACGGCGATTCTCCCTCTGTTCATCGGAAGATAGTGTTTATCGATCTTCCAGATCCTGCGCACCATGTGATAGGCTGAGTCACATGGCGGAAGGTCCTGGAAGATCAATAATCACAGTATCTTCTGATGCACAGAGGGAGAATCGCCAGGGAGGGCGAGAGCATTGCAGCGTTTTTGTTTTGGAATCGTTGTGAAAACATACCAATCCATTTGTGGTGCTTTTTTTGGGGGGGTTAGAATGGAGTCTAGGGGGAAACAGCCCAAATAACAGGCATGTTAATTGCAGGGACAGACATGTGGGTACAGCTTCTTGGAAAATCACAGACTGTAATGTTAAAGCTGTGGGTGCTGCGTCGTTGGCACAGTGGGCACAAAGCCTTAAAGCAGAATCGTCATTTTAATTCACTTTCCCATCACAGACAGGAGAGGGCGGAGATTCTGATGGATGAAGGAGGGGCTAAATGCGGAGCTCCTCCCTCTTCTTCTGCATAGTCAGTCATCTATGTAGAAAGAGGGAGGAGCTCTGCCTTTAGCCCCTTCTCCCCATCATCGACTGCTGTGGTTACTGATGAGGTTCTATCTTCACTGAACATAAATTTGACCTCAGAATTGCAAATATTGACTATGACCAATCAACTGTGACAGAGGACTGAGCAGACTTGTCTGATCAGATACATTACAAAGCTGCTTATTTTCATGCTTATGATTGATTAAATAAAAGATAAATCGACAGTTCCCCTTTAAGCCTTGATTCTATGAAGGTGTGGAAGTTATCAAGAAGAGCAGACCAGACTAGTCTGTAACCATGGAAACGCAGAAGTCCACCCGCAGAGGAGCTGGTGCATGACAACCTGTAATGGCCACTTTACACACACCAACTTCTGACCAACTTCTGAACAACTTGCTGGTTGCAGTGAAATTATGGACACATTGCTCCATTTTGTGGCTGTGTACAATGGAACAATGTGTCCATAATTTCACTGCAACCAGTAAGTTGTTCAGAAGTTGGACAGATAAGTTGGTGTGTGTAAAGTGGCCATTACACAGCTGCTTCATTGTCTAGTGAAGATGCAAATAAAACACCAAACCCAAAATCCAAAAGTGTTTCCATCCTTCAGTCCTCGCCCTCGCTACAATAAAAGAACAGCAAAGGTAAGAGGTTTATTATAATCAGCAGCACAGACAATAGATAGAAAAGCAATTCCTTAATATGTACAAGCACAAACCCTGGGATCTGAGTGCTGCTGACAGAGCCACTAATGGCTTAACTTGTCTGTGTGACTATAAAGGGGTCCTCCACCCATGAGAATGGGGGGGCCACAGTGCGAGACAATGATATGTACTGAAAGATATCATACTGCACTCAACGCTCTATCTGTGGCAGATGGAGCCGCCAACGGCAGCCCAATCAGCCAACAGTGGCCAGACCTACCCACGGCGGCTGGCTCCATCAACAGTGGCCCAATCAGCCGACAGCAGCCTGATCTAGCCATAGTGGCCGGACCCTTCGACAGCACCTGGATCCACCAACAGCGGCCAGATATGCAAACGGTAGCAGACGCACCACACAACAAAGGAGAAAAGGATATGGAGATCAATCAGGTGGGGTCATCAGATAAGATCGGTTTCTCCATCTCCAAATCAATGATTGTAACAAAAGATCCATCAACTGCAGCTTCAGACTCCAGGCAGCAATCAATACAAATGTCAAAAAGCAAAAATAATTGATATAGTAAGATGACCGCGGATACAGCGACTGATCCCTGAAAACATGATCAGCAGACCCGACCACCAATCAGCTTCTCATCCCCGGTCCTGGATATAGTTAAGGTCTAATAACTAGAAACATAATATTACTATAAAGGTGGAGAGGCAGATACATAATTATATCAGGAATGTCAGCAGATGCAGATTGTTCTAAACTGCAGCAATGGTGACTTAAATAGCCAGTAACATTTATACTTCCCCCTCCCTGATTGAGTAATGTGCAGCCGCTTCCTACTCCATATTATGGTGAAGATGGGACTCGGCTGCTCCGATGCTTCCCCTCCCCGGAGCTGATCCAGCAAATCATATAGAGAATGTGGGGGAGGGGGGGATATGCCACACAAAGGGTTAATATCAGGCAAGAAGAAGAGTCCAACACAACAGAAAGCGCAAAAAGTGACAACCACTCCAGCAGCGAAGAGGATGAGACCATGCGGGGCAGCGGAGGGGGGGGGGGGTTCATGCAGCACAACAGTTATTCTGCGGGGTCACCACCATTCCAGAGGGCGGCAGAAAATCAAAAGAAAAATGAAAGTGAGATTCAGAGCAAGAGGCGAACGCAACACTAACGATAAGAGACTGCGGCGGACCCCGGAGAGGCAGCGCCCCCGTGTGAGGTCATCACTGGGCACATCCCACCCCCCAAATAGAACTACTCTGGAATTGATTGTTGCCTTCACTTTACAGCAGAAGATCACACACTGATACATCGGCAGCGGGGCCAGATCTGATCATTTCTGCTTCCTTTCCCCTTTATAAATAAAGGAGTAAACGAGGTGGGGTGTGGGCTACGGGGTGAAGTGCGGACTGCGGGGTGGGGTGCGGGCTGCAGGCTGTGGGGTGAAGTGCGGACTGTGGGGTGGGGGCTGCGGGATGAAGTGCGGACTGCGGGGTGAGGTGCGGGCTGCAGGCTGTGGGGTGAAGTGCAGACTGCGGGGTGGGGTGCAGGCTGCAGGGTGGGGTCTGCGGGGGTTACAATTTTTATTTCGGTCGTGTGATCGCTTCTTCTTTAGATCCCAACATCACAGGAGCAAGTGCAGCTAAAATCACCATCTCCTATGAAGCCAGCAGGAAATAATGGACTTCAAGGGGTTATTGGCTGAAGCCCTAGGTCAGCTCCACCCACTGCGGGGGGGAGGGGGGGTAGCCCCATGTCAGGAGGAGCCGGGGTTTTGCCCCATGTCATCAGAGGGTAGGGGGGAGTTTCACCCCATAATCAGGAGAGGGCTGAGGGGGTGTCACCCCATGTCAAAGAGGGGCCAGTGGAGGGGGGGTGGAATTTCGCCCCCATGTCAGTGAGGGGTTGGGATTGGACACCGTTTCTCTTCATTGTTCTGTTCCCATCTGGGACTGAATGAGTGACACAAGGACCAGGAGTCCCAGCAGGGGGCGGCTCTGTGCCCAGGATGAATATTGGGGCCCCCGGTTGTCTCCACCCCAGAATTAAATCCCTCTGATACAATGTAACATGGAGGAGACATCGCTGCTGTGCTCCGGCCGCTGCCACCACAGACAGGTCATGCAGGACGGAGGGACGCGGGGGCAGTGCAGGACGTACCCGCGCCTCAATGTACTCGATCCGCCGCTCCAGAGCCGTCAGCTTCTCGTTTAATGTCGCCAGTCGTGATCGGCAGGACATGTCTGCAAAAGAGAAGACGGTCAACATCCGGACACAACGGACCCCCCCCCCACAGCCCTGAGCAACCGGGGACCGCCCCCCAGCTCCACACCCCCGAGCAACAAGAGACAGCCACCCCCCAGCTCCACACCCCCGAGCAACAAGAGACAGCCACCCCCCAGCTCCACACCCCCGAGCAACAAGAGACAGCCCCCCAGCTCAACACCCCTGAGCAACCAGAGACAGCCCCCCCCCCCCAGCTCAACACCCCCGAGCAACCAGAGACAGCCCCCCCACCACCAACACTCCACACCCCTGAGCAACAAGAGATAGCCCCCCCACCACCACCACTCCACACCCCTGAGCAACAAGAGACAGCCCCCCCACCACCACCACTCCACACCCCCGAGCAACAAGAGACAGCCCCCCCCCCCCACCCCCAAGCAACAAGAGACAGCCCCCCCCCCAGCAACACAGAGCAACAAGAGACAGCCCCCCCCCCCCCCCCGAGCAACAAGAGAAGCCCCACACCCTCCACCCCCGACAATGAGGGCCCACACAGATGTCCCGCTTATAATGTACACCGCCTCTGACACATGAACAGATCACTGACCACCCTGTATTTGCCTCCCTGTACAGATATCACCATTGTGTGGCCCCGCCCTCCAGCTGATATCGCGATATTCACCGAACGAGTTGAGGAAGTCGGCGATCTTCTTGATGCTGCTGGTGATCACCTCGATGTACTCGCGGTTCGCCCAGTCCTGGTGGATCTCCCTCTGCACCGGGTCCTCCTGACTCGCCATCTTCCGTCTCCTCTGATCCCCGGCAGCGCCACCTGCTGGAGCCGCCGTCACACACGTCACTTCCGGGCAGCGGCCGCCATCTTTGTATGGGGCACGTTCTAATCCGCCATCTGTGAACCGGGCAAGACTGAGGCAAGAAGAGGCCGGAGTACGGGAGGCGAGAGCGGCCACAACACCGCGGAGCGCGAGCTAGAGCACAGGAGATACACAGCTCAGATACACAGCTCAGATACACAGCTCAGATATAGCTCAGATACACAGCTCAGATACAGCTCAGATACACAGATCAGATACACAGCGCAGATACACAGCCCAGATACACAGCCCAGATACACAGCTCAGATACACAGATCAGATACACAGATCAGATACACAGCTCAGATACACAGCCCAGATATAGCTCAGATACACAGCCCAGATACACAGCTCAGATACACAGCTCAGATACACAGATCAGATACACAGCTCAGATACACAGCAGAAAAGTCAGATACACAGCCACAGATACCAGCTCAGATACACAGCTCAGATACAGCTCAGATACACAGCTCAGATACACAGCCCAGATACACAGCCCAGATACACAGCCAGATACACAGCTCAGATACACAGCGTCAGATACACAGCTCAGATACACAGCTCAGATACAGCTCAGATACACAGCTCAGATACACAGCCAGATACACAGCTCAGATACACAGTCAGATACAGCTCAGATACACATCTAGTACACCAGATCACAGCCAGATACAGTCATACACACTGGATACATCTAGATACACAGCTCAGCAGACAGTATCACACAGGACTAGATTAGATACACAGTCAGTACATAGCCAACAGATCGGTTAGATACACAGCTCAGCAGACAGTATCACACAGGATAGGATTAGATACACAGCTCAGCAGACAGTATCACACAGGATAGGATTAGATACACAGTCAGCAGACAGTATCACACAGGATAGGATTAGATACAAGCTCAGCAGACAGTATCACACAGGATAGGATTAGATACAGCTCAGCAGACAGTATCACACAGGATAGGATTAGATACACAGCTCAGCAGACAGTATCACACAGGATAGGATTAGATACAAGCTCAGCAGACAGTATCACACATGATAGGATTAGATACACAGCTCAGTAGACAGTATCACACAGGATAGGATTAGATACACAGCTCAGAGACAGTATCACACAAGATAGGATTAGATACACAGCTCAGCAGACAGTATCACATATGATAGGATTAGATACACAGCTCAGCAGACAGTCATCACACAGGATAGGATTAGATACACAGCTCAGCAGACAGTATCACACAGGATAGGATTAGATACACAGCTCAGCAGACAGTATCACATGTGATAGGATTAGATACACAGCTCAGCAGACAGTATCACACAGGATAGGATTAGATACACAGCTCAGCAGACAGTATACACATGGATAGGATTAGATACACAGCTCAGCAGACAGTATCACACAGGATAGGATTAGATACACAGCTCAGCAGACAGTATCACACAGGATAGGATTAGATACACAGCTCAGCAGACAGTATCACACAGGATAGGATTAGATACACAGCTCAGCAGACAGTATCACACAGGATGGGATTAGATACACAGCTCAGCAGACAGTATCACACATGATAGGATTAGATACACAGCTCAGAGACAGTATCACACAGGATAGGATTAGATACACAGCTCAGCAGACAGTATCACACAGGATAGGATTAGATACACAGCTCAGCAGACAGTATTACACAGGATAGGATTAGATACACAGCTCAGCAGACAGTATCACACAGGATAGGATTAGATACACAGCTCAGCAGACAGTATCACACAGGATGGATTAGATACAAGCATCAGCAGACAGTATCACACAGGATAGGATTAGATCACAGCTCAGCAGACAGTATCACACAGGATAGGATTAGATACACAGCTCAGCAGACAGTATCACACAGGATAGGATTAGATACACAGCTCAGCAGACAGTATCACACAGGATAGGATTAGATACACAGCTCAGCAGACAGTATCACATGTGATAGGATTAGATACACAGCTCAGCAGACAGTATCACACAGGATAGGATTAGATACACAGCTCAGCAGACAGTATCACACAGGATAGGATTAGATACACTACAGCTCACGTAGGACTAGTATCACACCAGGATATAAGGATTATGATACACAGATTCAGTCAGTAGCAGTATCACACAGGATAGGATTAGATACACAGCTCAGCAGACAGTATCACACATGATAGGATTAGATACACAGCTCAGCAGACAGTATCACACAGGAGAGGATTAGATACACAGCTCAGCAGACAGTATCACACAGGATAAGATTAGATACACAGCTCAGCAGACAGTATCACACAGGATAGGATTAGATACACAGCTCCGCAGACAGTATCACACAGGATAGGATTAGATACAAGCACAGCAGACAGTATTACACAGGAGAGGATTAGATGCACAGCTCAGCAGACAGTATCACACAGGATGGGATTAGATACACAGCTCAGCAGACAGTATCACACAGGATGGGATTAGATACACAGCTCAGCAGACAGTATCACACAGGATAGGATTAGATACACAGCTCAGCAGACAGTATCACATGTGATAGGATTAGATACACAGCTCAGCAGACAGTATCACACAGGATAGGATTAGATACACAGCTCAGCAGACAGTATCACACATGATAGGATTAGATACACAGCTCAGTAGACAGTATCACACAGGATAGGATTAGATACACAGCTCAGCAGACAGTATCACACAGGATAGGATTAGATACACAGCTCAGCAGACAGTATCACACAGGATAGGATTAGATACAAGCACAGCAGACAGTATTACACAGGAGAGGATTAGATGCACAGCTCAGCAGACAGTATCACACAGGATAGGATTAGATACAGCTCAGCAGACAGTATCACACAGGATAGGATTAGATACACAGCTCAGCAGACAGTATCACACAGGATAGGATTAGATACACAGCTCAACAGACAGTATCACACAGGATAGGATTAGATACACAGCTCAGCAGACAGTATCACACAGGATGGGATTAGATACACAGCTCAGCAGACAGTATCACACAGGATAGGATTGGATACTGTCTGCTGTGTATCACACATATAGCAAACTTTTAGAAGGAAAGTCGGAGGCTGCATTCACACATTACGTATTTTGCCGCGTTTTTTTACGCGCGCTTTTCAAAATACGCACTGTGCCTTTTGTCTGCCTGCAAAGTGAATGGGAAATTTACTTTGCAGTGCAGACATTGCGTAAAAATACGCAGTGCGTTTTCCGGGAGAAAACGCAGCTCCGTAAACAATTGATATGTCAATTGTTTACGCAGCTACTTCTGCGTATTCTCCCAGAGGGGAGGAAGAATCCTGCTTCCTCCTCCCCTCTGTGACAGCTGTGGCCGCCCATTAGATTTCACAGTATTAATACACACTGTTAAGTCTAAATTAAACTAAAGCAAGTGTGTGAAAAATAAAAAACAATGAATACTTCACCTCTCCGACGCCTTCTCCCGGTGTCTGGTCTCCGGTTGTAAGTCAGATCTCGTGTGACAAGACCTGTGGTGATGTCAGGGGGCACTCGCGGTCATGTGATACCACATGACCGCGAGCAGCCAATCAGCGATGGGACCGCCCCGGGAACGCCCCCCCTTTTTATTTTTCACACACTTGCTTTAGTTTAATTTAGACTTCACAGTGTGTATTAATACACTGTGAAGTCTAATGGGGGCCACAGCTGTCACAGAGGGGAGGAGGAAGCAGGATTCTTCCTCCTCTCTGTGACATCACTGCGCTTTCTGGGGGAAAGAAAGCGCAGTGTGTGAATGGTCCTGCGTATTTTGCTGCGCTTTTTTAGCGGCCAAAAAACGCGGCAAAAAGCGCGTGTAAAAAAGCGCAGCAAAATACGCAAATGTGTGAACGTAGCCTTAAGGCGCTTTTCACGTCGCAATATCGCAATGCAATAAAAAGTCACGTGGTACAGGTGTTGCAGTTGATATCGTTCTTGTGTTGTGTGGTGTAAATGAGCAACGCAACTCAAAAACGATGCAACTACGATATCGTTTGTGGATTGTGCAGCTCTGCAACCGTGCAATATTGGCTGGGCGATCTGGCAGGATCGTGCTGTGTGACAGCGCAACTTCCCCCATTCACTCCAATGTTATTTGGTCGTTCCCTGAGTTTCTCAGACACAGTGTGCAAGAGGGGTGTACTACATCATAGCTGCGTTGCCTGCCGATATCTCCCTGTGTGACATCTCCTATGCGATTGTGGACAATTGCCAAAAACGTGCGCGCTCCGTGAATTGTATGCGATATTGGAACGATGTTGAAAGTATAAAGTGTCCTTAAGGGTACCGTCACATGTTGCAACATTGCATGCAATTTCACTGGCAACTTACTGGTTGCAGTGAAATCATGGACACATTGTTCTATCTTGTTGCTGTATATAAATGTAACAATGTGTCCATGATTTCACTGCAACCAGTAAGTTGCCAGTGAAATTGCATGCAATGTTGCGACTGTAACGGTACCTTTAAGGAAGCGATACAACCTTCAATAATTTCAGTATTTTATCACAAAAGTTTATTAAATAACAAGAAACACAAGAAAAGTCACAAAAACATTTAAAAACAATAAAGAATAGCCTAGAATCAGATTCCCCTGACGAAGCCGGCAGGCGCAGGCAGCGTAACGCGTGGGGACGCCGCACCGCCTGCCATTATCCTGCTCAAACTCTGGTAACTCCGGTCCTGACTGGTGCCATATCTAGAATAGGATTTTATCCTTATAATGATTGACTACGGTACAGATAGATGTAGATCTCTATGGGCTGCTGTGGATGGGGAGTAACTGCTATCACCACCATTAGTTTATGGGGGGCAATTTCATACCCCCTATATACTCTCCTGGAGGAAATGTATATTGCGGGGTCACTCCTTGGTCATAGTCAGATATTACCTGTCTGGGTTTACAATATTCTCATGGAATCTACGCCTGAATCAGATCAGCCAGTTATAGATCTAATGGATCCCTGCTCAGAACATCAGTGGATCCCAGCAATGTCACTTATATATAGGCTGCACTTACTGGGTCATTGATCGATCCTTTTTCTGGACTGTTCTATACCATTTTCTCCCTAGAGACACAAAGTATCTATCTATCCTCATCATCTAATGCCCTCACTGCATTTCATTACATAACTCAGATATCTGTTACCTTTATTTGGATGGTGCCAATAATAATAATATTTATAATAATTGATAACTCACAGACTGTGACCAGTTTTCCCTTCTCTCCCTGGGAATTATTTTTGTCCAAGTGGAGATTTATAGCTGATTCTGTTTTTTATTGTTTTTTAAATGTTTTTGTGACTTTTCTTGTGTTTTTTGTTATTTAATAAACTTTTGTGATAAAATACTGAAATTATTGAAGGTTGTGTATCGCTTTCTTAACACTTTCCTTCTAAAATGTTGCTAATCTTAGGATCCCTACCATTCCTCCATATGATTAGTGGTGCCCTCCCTATACTCTATATTTGACTGTGTATCACACATGATAGGATTAGATACACAGCTCAGCAGACAGTCTCACACAGGACAGGATTAGATACACAGCTCAGCAGACGTATCACACATGAAGGATTAGATACACAGCTCAGCAGACAGTATCACACAGGAGAGGATTAGATACACAGCTCAGCAGACAGTATCACACAGAATAGGATTAGATACACAGCTACAGACAGTATCACACAGGATAGGATTAGATACACAGCACAGCAGACAGTATCACACAGGATAGGATTAGATACACAGCTCAGCAGACAGTATCACACAGGATAGGATTAGATACACAGCTCAGCAGACAGTATCACACAGGAGAGGATTAGATACACAGCTCAGCAGACAGTATCACACAGATAGGATTAGATACACAGCTCAGCAGACAGTATCACACAGGATAGGATTAGATACACAGCTCAGCAGACAGTATCACACAGGAGAGGATTATAAATCACAGACAACAACAGAGAGGATTAGATACACAGCTCAGCAGACAGTATCACACAGGAGAGGATTAGATACACAGCTCAGCAGACAGTATCACACAGGAGAGGATTAGATACACAGCTCAGCAGACAGTATCACACAGGGGATTATTAATACAACAGCTTTGCAGACAGTATCACATCAGGGTAGGATTAGATACACTGCTCAGCAGACAGTATCACACAGATAGGATTAGAGTACAACACTCAGCAGACAGTATTTACACAGGATAGGATTAGATACACAGCTCACAGACAGTATCACACAGATAGGATTAGATACACATCTCAGCAGACAGTATCACTACAGATAGGATTAGATACACAGCTCAGCAGACAGTATCACACAGGAGAGGATTAGATACACAGTTCAGCAGACATATCACATATGATAGGATTAGATACACAGCTCAGCAGACAGTATCACACAGGATAGGATTAGAACAAGCTCAGCAGACAGTATAACCACATGAATAGCTGCTCGGGGACGTGTTCATCCTTCAATATAAATTGGGAGAGGATTTTATTTTGGCAAAAATAAATGAAATCCGTATTCATAAACATTAGAGGATTCTTCCATTGATCCGTTCTGTTGGATTTGGTTTTTATTTGTGATCAGGTTTTTGCCCTTTAATCAGAGCAGCTGATGAAGGTGCAGAGACCCTGACTCCAGTGATGTCACTTACTGAGCTGCCTGCTGTAGTTTCATCAGCAGAATATCATTAGAGGACAAAGAATCCTCTGCCATGTATTCCTTTATAGCCATGAGCTGTATAAAACCTCAGCCCACCACTGATAGGCAGCTTTCTGTCTGTGCACAGTGTACACAACTGTCAATCAGTGGTGTGGGCGGGGTTATACAGACCTGTCAATCAGTGGTGTGTGTGGGGTTATACACACTGTCAATCAGTGGTGTGGGCAGGATTATACACAGCTGTCAATCAGTGGTGTGGGCGGGGTTATACAGAGCTGTCAATCAGTGGTGTGGGCAGGATTATACACAGCTGTCAATCAGTGGTGTGGGCAGGATTATACACAGCTGTCAATCATGGTGTGGGCAGGGTTATACAGAGCTGTCATCAGTGGTGTGGGTGGGTTATACACACTGTCAATCAGTGGTGTGGGTGGGGTTATACAGAGCTGTCAATCAGTGTGTGGGTGGGGTTATACACACTGTCAATCAGTGGTGTGGGTGGGTTATACACACTGACAATCAGTGGTGTGGGCGGGTTATACAGAGCTGTCAATCAGTGGTGTGGGCGGGTTATACACACTGACAATCAGTGGTGTGGTGGGGTTATACACAGATGTCATTCATGGTGTGGCGGGTTATACACACTGACAATCATGGTGTGGGTGGGTTATACACAGATGTCATTCAGTGGTGTGGGTGGTATTATACAGAGCGTCAATTAGTGTTGTGTGCGGGGTCATACAGAGCTGTCAATCAGTAGTGTGGGTGGGTTATACAGAGATGTCAATCAGTGGTGTGGGCGGGGTTATACAGAGCTGTCAATCAGTGGTGTGGGCGGGGTTATACAGAGCTCAGCATTCAAAGAATGTAAATTTGCATCAAACAAAACTGATTTAATCAAAATGACAGAAAGCAGCTCAGTAAGTGACACATCGCTGGAACCAGGGTCTCTTTCTTTCTCTACATTAAGCTGCTCTCAGATGGGGGAGGAAATCCCTGGTGACAGATTTCCTTTAACCCTCGCTCAGCTGGGCGGTCTCTGACAGTTTCCACACGGCTTCTACTTCTTGACTCACGAATGTCGTTCAGGTGCATCATATCCCATCATGATTTGGTGCAGTCTCCTCAGAGCATGATGGGAGTTGTCCTCCAGACGGTGACAAAACTACACAATGAGTCCCAGAGCCAAATCCATCCATCGACCGGGGCCTGTGCCCTGATACACTGTAACGCCTCCTCCTCAGTGTATATACTGATCCCTCTGTGTCAGTCCTGACTGCTCGTCTCACATTCTCTCCTTGTTTCTTTATTAAATATAATGGAGGAGGTGAAGCCTCCTGCAGCCTCCGGAGGAGCAGTGTGGGGACAGCCGTGTCTGTGTGATCAGGGCATGTGGGAACAGCCGTGTCTGTGTGATCAGAGCAGTGTGGGGACAGCCGTGTCTTGTGATCAGGGGGCAGTGTGGGGACAGCCGTGTCTGTGTGATCAGGGCAGCGTGGGACAGCCGTGTCTGTGTGATCAGGGGCAGTGTGGGGACAGCCGTGTCTGTGTGATCAGGAGCAGTGTGGGGACAGCCGTGTCTGTGTGATCAGGGTCCTACTCAGGTTTAGTCCAGCACAACACGTGTCATTTTTGCAGTTGACAGATAGGGATGTTTGATTCTATCTTTGCCTTATCTGATCTGGAGGTATAAATCAGCAGTACCACTTATCTCCAGAAGACAGCGCTACAAACCTACTCACCTATCTGCAGCATGGATGTGCTAAAATGAATCTGTCAGCAACATAATATAGGTTAAAAAACCCTGAATCTAACAATGTAGCACATAGATTACTGGATGCATCCGCTCTCACACAATCAAAAGGATTTAGTATTAACTATGTAGCAAAGCTGGGAGAACAAACACCAGGCTCTGTATATACAATGTCTATAGACAGAGAGCTGCCCCCGCCCACACCAGGCTCTGTATATACAATGTCTATAGACAGAGCTGCCCCCGCCCACACCAGGCTCTGTATATACAATGTCTACAGACAGAGCTGCCCCCGCCCACACCAGGCTCTGTATATACAATGTCTATAGACAGAGAGCTGCCCCCGCCCACACCAGGCTCTGTATATACAATGTCTACAGTGAGAGCTGCCCCCCCCCCACACCAGGCTCTGTATGTACAATATCTATAGACAGAGAGCTGCCCCCACCCACACCAGCTCTGTATGTACAATGTCTATAGAGAGCTGCCCCCGCCCACATCAGGCTCTGTATGTACAATGTCTATAGACAGAGCTGCCCCCGCCCACCCCAGGCTTGTCTATACAATATCTATAGACAGAGAGCTGCCCCCGCCCACACCAGGCTCTGTATATACAATGTCTACAGTGAGAGCTGCCCCCCCCCCACACCAGGCTCTGTATGTACAATGTCTATAGACAGAGAGCTGCCCCCACCCACACCAGCTCTGTATGTACAATGTCTATAGAGAGCTGCCCCCGCCCACATCAGGCTCTGTATGTACAATGTCTATAGACAGAGAGCTGCCCCCCCCACCCCAGGCTTTGTCTATACAATATCTATAGACAGAGAGCTGCCCCCGCCCACACCAGGCTCTGTATATACAATGTCTACAGTGAGAGCTGCCCCCCCCCACACCAGGCTCTGTATGTACAATATCTATAGACAGAGAGCTGCCCCCACCCACACCAGCTCTGTATGTACAATGTCTATAGAGAGCTGCCCCTGCCCACACCAGGCTCTGTATATACAATGTCTATAGACAGAGAGCTGCCCCTACCCACACCAGGCTCTGTATGTACAATGTCTATAGACAGAGAGCTGCCCCTACCCACACCAGGCTCTGTATATACAATGTCTATAGACAGAGCTGCCCCCACCCACACCAGGCTCTGTATATACAATGTCTATAGACAGAGCTGTCCCCGCCCACACCAGGCTCTGTATATACAATGTCTATAGACAGAAGCTGCCCCCGCCCACACCAGGCTCTGTATGTACAATGTCTATAGACATAGAGCTGCCTCTGACCACAGCAGGCTCTGTATATACAATGTCTATAGACAGAGAGCTGCCCCTACCCACACCAGGCTCTGTATATACAATGTGTATAGATAGAGAGCTGCCCCCGCCCACACCAGGTTCTCTATGTACAATGTCTATAGACAGAGAGCTGCCCCCGCCCACACCAGGCTCTGTATATACAATGTCTATAGACAGAGCTGCCCCCACCCACACCAGGCTCTGTATATACAATGTCTATAGACAGAGAGCTGCCCTCACCCCACACCAGGCTCTGTATATACAATGTCTATAGACAGAGAGCTGCCCCCGTCCCACACCAGGCTCTGTATGTACAATGTCTATAGACAGAGAGCTGCCCCGTCCACACCAGGCTCTGTATATACAATGTCTATAGACAGAGCTGCCCCCACCCACACCAGACTCTGTATATACAATGTCTATAGGCAGAGATCTGCCCTCGCCCACACAAGGCTCTGTATGTACAATGTCTATAGACAGAGCTGCCTCTGACCACAGCAGGCTCTGTATATACAATGTCTATAGACAGAGAGCTGCCCCTACCCACACCAGGCTCTGTATATACAATGTCTATAGAGAGAGAGCTGCCCCCGCCCACACCAGGCTCTGTATGTACAATGTCTATAGGCAGAGATCTGCCCCCGCCCACACAAGGCTCTGTATGTACAATGTCTATAGAGAGCTGCCCCCACCCACACCAGGCTCTGTATATACAATGTCTATAGACAGAGAGCTGCCCCTGCCCACACCAGGCTCTGTATGTACAATGTCTATAGACAGAGCTGCCTCTGCCCACACCAGGCTCTGTATATACAATGTCTATAGACAGAGAGCTGCCCCTGCCCACACCAGGCTCTGTATATACACAATGTCTATAGACAGAGAGCTGCTCCTGCCCACACCAGGTTTTCTATAGATATTGTGCATTGACTGCAAGTAGTCAATCACAGTAGGGAAGGGGGGGTGTCATACTGCCCTGTGTGTGACTTTCTAATCGTGTAATGGTAATCACTAGGTAATAAGTCTTTAGTTTAAGTAAACAACAGCATATACTCTGATGAAGGTCATAGTTGCTTTTTTTTTTTTAACAATCCCTGCAGCACGCTGTCCTCATTTTACAAAAACAAAAACCTCCTGGCAGATCCTCTTTATCTAAAGGCCGGGTTACATGCAGCAACATCGCTACCGCTGTCGCTGCAACTTAAAACGTTTTTGTGACGTTGCTGTGTGTGACATCCCTCATTGATGAGCTCGCTGATCGTTGTGGAATGGCAGGGACCATATTTCAGTCGCTGGTCTCCCGCATGCATCGGCAACGACCAACGATCCCCAGTCTGTGCCCGACACCCTGACCGATCCCAGCGACCGTTGGGTGTCAGCGCATCGCTGGGTGATCGCTGGCGAGATCTGCCTGTCTGGCATCTCACCGGCGATCCCAATCGTTGGTCGGGTCCTGTTTCCGTTTTGAGGAAGAACAGACCAGGATTGTTTTTAGCCTCCAGTGTGTCCCTGTGGTGCCGGACTGGTCATAAATGGCCTCCGATTCTGCCAGTTCAGTCCCGGATTCGTTTCGGTCCTGCGGGTGGAGGCGTTTGACAGTAAAGAAATATAAACTTTTATTAAAATACATTGGCCGATACAATATTGAAAGGAGACAGTGATCACAGTACGATGTAGTGTGTGATAGACGTTCACGACTATAGACTCTGCGGCGCCCCCCGGTGGGGACTGTTATGCACTCGCCGATACAACTTTACTCAGGCCGGAGAAGTAGGATTTTTCGCGCTCGCTCATCACCTCGAAGTGCAGCGGCTGCCGGCAGAAGTTACATTCGGCGGTGGAGTGCGGCTTCAGGTCCAGACCCACCTCCTTCCAGGTGATCAGCAACTTGTCTGTGGGGCAAAAGGAAAAAAGTGAGATGATCTGCGGCCGGCCCGTGTCTACTAAGCAGATCAGGCCACTACTAAACTGTGACAACTCCATGGACCAAGACCTTCCATCTCCGTGAAGGCAGAATGCTAGGTGCAACCATCTCAGACAGGGAATGGAGACAAGGACATGGGGTGGAGGGGGGGGCAGTACACCTTTAATAGATCTGCCCTATGTGCTGTCAGAGGCAGATGATGGCTGATTAAATCAGCCATCATGTGCGGGGATGAATGCAGTTCTGCATGCAAGTCCACATCAAACTCAGGGAGTCGATACATGTTGTGAAGTGTTATATGAACATTTTGGCGCAGTTCCTGGTCCTGCCGGATACGTACCTAGGAAGTAGCTCATCATCTGCGGTGTGTGGTGCGGGGTGGGTGCGATCCTAAGTAGCTCCTCTCCGCGCGGCACCGTGGGGTAATTAATGGCCTGGACGTAGATGTCGTATTTACTCATCAGCTGGTCACAGATTTCTGTATTTTTTGCAGCGTCGGAAACCTGCAGAGAAAGATGAAGGACAGGGATAGTTATCTCATATGATACTCTGGCATCATCCGATCATGTCGGATTAAAGGAAGTTATCCAACACATTCCCTGTGCAACGTGCGGCTACTTGAGCCCTGATCCAAGCAGATTTCTAATACAACAATATTCTGGATAACTGGACTTTTCTTAAGTCGCAATCCTTAGTTGACATTGTGTAATCAGACCCCCCTCCCCAGTTCCAACAGCCCCCGGCCAGGCGTGTAACTAAACAGGTGCAGGGGTGCAATCACACCCGGGCCCTGGAGTCTAGGGGGCCCAGAAGTCCCTATGGCCTATAGAAAAAGATTAACCTATTAAAGATTTGTAATAATTGGGCGAGTTTTTGCATCGAGGCCTCTCATCTTCAGGTTACGCCACTGCCCCCGGCCTTACCCTGATGGGGATGATGTGGCTGGGGCAGTGCACCACAGGCAGCCCGGCGTCCATCAGCATCTGTCGCAGCAGCTTGACGTTGCGCTGGTGCTGGCGTCTCAGTGCCTGCCCTTCTTCACTCTTCAGCACCCGGACAGACGCCATGGCTCCGGCCAGCAGCATTGGTGGTAGGGACGTGGTGAAGATGAAGCCGGCAGCGTAGGAGCGGACCGTGTCGATCAGCGCGCTGGTGCTGGCGATGTAACCTCCGACGCAGCCGAACGCTTTACCTGAAGAATAAGAGCAGCCGAGCGGTGAACGGAGCGGAGTCACAGGAATCTGCCGCATTCTAAGAACGACGTCATTCCGGTGTAACAACTTACCCAGAGTGCCGGAGATCATGTCCATCTTACTCATGACTCCATCGCGATCTCCGATCCCGCCGCCCCGGGCGCCGTATAACCCGACCGCGTGCACTTCATCCACAAAGGTGATGGCTCCGTATTCATGCGCCACGTCGCACATCTCCTCAAGGGGACAGACGGCGCCTGCAATGAACGATCATTAAGACGTTACCCATACAAGGAACAAGGATTTATGAGCAAACAGAGAACAGCAGATGAGGAGAGGATTCATATCAGCGTATGTTTACCTGGAACACACACCCCTCCCCGAGCGGGGCATATGGAGGCAATAGCGGGTGACACCATGAAAGTTACTCCCTGCCAAGAGCTGGACAAGGACTAAAGACTACTGGACGTAGATCAGCATGGAGAGCCGGATAGATCAACATTATATGTTGTTTTATTAGAGATTGCTTCACAGTCAGTTTGTTTAAGGTAGACCAATTGAAACAATGTGTCATCCTAGTTAGCCTCCCTGGACTCCAATGTAATCAGACCTGCAATAAAATTCATTATCCTGTATCTTGTTGGGGAAGGGGGGGGTTGTGAGTTTTTGAATTGAATGTACCTGATGGTTGAGGGGTTGGGTGTGATTATCTTTGCCCAAGTAAAAGGCTAA
This sequence comes from Allobates femoralis, assembly GCA_033576535.1. Taxonomy (NCBI): domain Eukaryota; kingdom Metazoa; phylum Chordata; class Amphibia; order Anura; family Aromobatidae; genus Allobates; species Allobates femoralis. The sequence continues at coordinate 102,984,785 of JARQOC010000007.1, read as the reverse complement.
TGCTAAGAAAAAGCCAGAAAAGAAGAAGACTGGGGGGCAGTTAGTTGGTGCTGTGACTTGGAAGGGAGAGGACCGGTGCTGCAGCCAGGTATCGGCAACCATGGTTAGGCTGTAGAGACTGGAGCTGGATACATGAGCTATGGTTGGGATATTCACCATCTGGTTTTGGGGAACTATCCTAAGGACTAATGTTGTCGGCTGGAGTGGGATACTCGTGCTATGGTTCGTGATAGCCATCGTTTAGCGGAGCACAGGCTATGACTGCAGACCAGACTAGAGAAACATGCAAACTGTAGGCCAACCAAAATTTGGGAGACAGTGGCTATCGCCTGGTGGTGTGGGCATTGCATTGTGGCCATCTACTCGGAATTGCTGCAAGACTGGATGAAAGAGTTACACTTGTTGCATCGTTAACCTGCCTAGGTGATTAACAACAACCTCAGCTCCTTACACTCCCCTCTATGACCCACAGAACCCTGCACCCAGAGGCCTCCAGGCGCTGCCCTTCCCCCATTGCCAGGAAGGAACTGGACCATGAAGCTGTAGGACGCGGCACACACTCACCATCCATGGAGTGGACGGTCTCGAAGGCCACGATCTTGGGGATGGAGGGGTCGGAGTTCTTCAGTAGCTCCCGGAGGTGATCCACGTCATTGTGCCGGAAGATGTACTTGGGTACGCGGCTATTGCGGATCCCCTGGATCATGGAGGCGTGATTACCAGAGTCCGAGTAGATCTCACAACCTGGAAGATCAAGATTTAAAGTCACATGACAACACCGAAAGAAGGAACAAGCTGACTGCAAGCTACTGCTCCCTGCTATCAGCCCAGATCAATTCTCTTATGTTTTACATCACAAAGAATCAGCTGTGATCCCCAGCTGTAATGTCTGTATACTCTTATATTCTGTGATCCCCGGCTGTAATGTCTGTATACTCTTATATTCTGTGATCCCTGGCTATAATGTCTGTATTCTCTTATATTCTGTGATCCCTGCTGTAATGTCTGTATACTCTTATATTCTGTGATCCCGGCTGTAATGTCTGTATACTCTTATATTCTGTGATCCCCAGCTGTAATGTCTGTATACTCTTATATTCGTGATCCCGGTTGTAATGTCTGTATACTCTTATATCTGTGATCCCCGTGTAATGTCTGTATACTCTATATATCTGTGATCCCCGGCTGTAATGTCTGTATACTCTCATATTCTGTGATCCCGGCTGTAGTGTCTGTATACTCTTATATTCTGTGATCCCCGGCTGTATGTCTGTATACTCATATTCTGTGATCCCCGGCTGTAATGTCTGTATACTCTTATATTCTGTGATCCCCGGCTGTAATGTCTGTATGCTCTTATATTCTGTGATCTCCGGCTGTAATGTCTGTATACTCTTATATTCTGTGATCCCCGGCTGTAATGTCTGTATACTCTTATATTCTGTGATCCCCGGCTGTAATGTCTGTATACTCTTATATTCTGTGATCCTTGGCTGTAATGTCTGTATACTCTTATATTCTGTGATCCCCGGCTGTAATGTCTGTATACTCTTATATTCTGTGATCCTTGGCTGTAATGTCTGTATACTCTTATATTCTGTGATCCCCGGCTGTAATGTCTGTATACTCTCTCACTCCCTCACTTACCGGGCAGCATCTTGGCCAGAGTGAAGAGTGTGGAGTCGTTCGCCACGAAACACGAGGAGAAGAGCAGCGCGGCGTCTTTCCCGTGCAGGTCGGCGAGCTCGTGCTCCAGGTCCACATGGAATTTACTGGTGCCCGAGATGTTCCTGGTGCCGCCCGCTCCGGCCCCGTGATGCTTAAGAGTCTCCCTATAGGAATATACAAGAGGGGATAAGTAAATGCTTCTTAAAGGGGAAGTCCATAAAGCAATCTGTGTTGGGTAACCTTGCACTGTGCAATGTTTGCATCACTGAGGTGTCGCCCTGCGGGGAGCGGCCTTGTTCCTTTCCTTGTAAAATGTGGAGGAAACAATGAGAAAATGAGTCAATATTCTGTCTATAGATGATCTTGCTTAACCTGTGGATCAACAGCTGTTGTGAAACTACAACTCCCAACATGACACAACAAAATGCAAATACCGCGGAGGAGGAAGACAGCAATCAATGGCCACAGGTAACGTGTGATCCGGGAGGTGGGGATGGGCCATTTAAATATATTGTAATCCCCCGATCAGGAGGTTCTGGAATAATCCCCTCCAGAGACCGAACACAGGGGAAGCAAATCCAGGAATATTGGATACAATATACATAACAGGAGCAAAGTGTATCCAGCTGATCTATCCAGGTGCTGTCCATCAGGTCCCCTGCCTCCCTTCCCCCCCCCTCCCCCCCCAAATCAGCCATCGGGTTCCCCCTCCCGCCATCAGATCCCTTCCGCCTCATTGGGTCCCCTCTCCTTCCCCCCCCCCACCCCAGCCATTAGGTCCCCCCACCATGGGGTCCCCTCCCCTACACCGGAGATAAAGTACCCTTCCCCATGTCATCGGGTCCCCTCCATCACCCCCATGGGGTCCCCTCTCATCCCCAAGGGGTACCATCATCCCCCCCCCCCCACATCAGCCATCGGGTCCCCTTCTCTCCCATGGGGTGGTTCCCCACCGACCGCATCAGCTACTGGGTTCCCCTCTCCTTCCCCCCCCCCCCTCCCAATCAGGTCCCATCTCCTCATCCCCCCCACATCAGCCATCGGGTTCCTTCCTTCCCCATGGGGTCACCCCCCACCTACCGCATCAGCCATCGAGTCTCCTCTCCCCCCATGGGGTCCAACCCGTCAGCCATGGGGTGTCCCTTCCCCAGCCATCAGACACCTGATGAACCCTCCAAATTAAAGTGCCATTCCATTTTCTAGCGGGCGGACCATGTGCAGAACAAAAATTGAAAACTTAAAAGTTCAGCTTCACATTATAGAAAATATTCGGTAATTGCTTAAATAGCAACAACGAGAAGACAACTCCCTTTACCATTGAGTGATTGTCCCTAGCTGACGTCTGCTGCAGACACAAATCCGGACCCGATTTATGGTCCAGAGTCAAGAAGAAGCAAACTCCATTCGAGGACTCGCGCCTTTATAGGGAATTGCTATTTAAGCAGTTTCCTTTCACACAGACTTGGGTATTACCTGGGTCTCGGCCTCTTATAGAATCCGGACAATTGTGTCTGTGTGTGACCAGGTCTGATGACAACACCTCGCCCAGTTACCTAAGCCGGGGGAGAGGGGGCGAGCCGAAATAGGAGAAACACAAGACGTGACCCAGATCAGGAGCAGATTCAGGTCAGGACATAATCACGTCTCCTTTATCCTATATGAATGGAGGAAATGTCTTCTGTTCTATACCGTACAGCCCGGGATTAGTGCAGCACAAAGGGCGTCTAATCGTGCGGCCCCCGGGGGCCCGATCTATATTCTGTGTTATAGGTCACATGGCGGAGACGAGGGCCGCGGAACCGATCACCTACATGGAAGCAACTCACTGTCTGGTATTAAACATTTTAGTCTCGATTATTATTTTTTTTTTAACCACCTACAGTAATTTTGTACATTTTAATTAACCCCTTCACCCCCGGGCAATTTTCTGTTTTTTTCCTCCCCTTCATCCATAACGTTTTATTTCTCCGTCACTATAGACATACGATTCCTTGTTATTTTTGCAGGACGAGTTGTACTTTTTGAGTGACATCATTCATTTTACCATATAGTGGACAGGAAAACGGGAAAAACTCCAAGTGCAAGTGAAATTGGTAACACTGACGTGTCGGTATGATGTCTGGGGTCAGTCTATATGGTAACACTGAGGTGTCGGTATGATGTCTGGGGTCAGTACTATATGGTAACACTGAGGTGTCAGTATGATGTCTGGGGTCAGTACTATATGGTAACACTGAGGTGTCGGTATGATGTCTGGGGTCAGTGCTATATGGTAACACTGAGGTGTCGGTATGATGTCTGGGGTCAGTACTATATGGTAACACTGAGGTGTCAGTATGATGTCTGGGGTCAGTACTATATGGTAACACTGACGTGTCTGTATGATGTCTCGGTCAGTACTATATGGTAACACTGAGGTGTCGGTATGATGTCTGGGGTCAGTACTATATGGTAACACTGAGGTGTCGGTATGATGTCTGGGGTCAGTACTATATGGTAACACTGAGGTGTCGGTATGATGTCAGGGGTCAGTACTATATGGTAACACTGATGTGTCGGTATGATGTCTGGGGTCAGTACTATATGGTAACACTGAGGTGTCGGTATGATGTCTGGGGTCAGTACTATATGGTAACACTGAGGTGTCGGGTATGATGTCTGGGGTCAGTACTATATGGTAACACTGACGTGTCGGTTGATGTCTGTGGTCAGTACTATATGGTAACACTGAGTGTCGGTATGATGTCTGGGGTCTGTACTATATGGTAACACTGAGGTGTCGGTATGATGTCTGGGGTCAGTACTATATGGTAACACTGAGGTGTCGGTATGATGTCTGGGGTCAGTACTATATGGTAACACTGAGGTGTCGGTATGATGTCTGGGTCAGTACTATATGGTAACACTGAGGTGTCGGTATGATGTCTGGGGTCAGTACTATATGGTAACACTGAGGTGTCGGTATGATGTCTGGGGTCAGTACTATATGGTAACACTGAGGTGTCGGTATGATGTCTGGGGTCAGTACTATATGGTAACACTGAGGTGTCGGTATGATGTCTGGGGTCAGTACTATATGGTAACACTGAGGTGTCGGTATGATGTCTGGGGTCAGTACTATATGGTAACACTGAGGTGTCGGTGTGATGTCTGGGGTCAGTACTATATGGTAACACTGAGGTGTCGGTATGATGCCTCAGGTCAGTACTATATGGTAACACTGAGGTGTCGGTATGATGTCTGGGGTCAGTACTATATGGTAACACTGAGGTGTCGGTATGATGTCTGGGGTCAGTACTATATGGTAACACTGAGGTGTCGGTATGATGTCTGGGGTCAGTACTATATGGTAACACTGAGGTGTCGGTATGATGTCTGGGGTCAGTACTATATGGTAACACTGAGGTGTCGGTATGATGTCTGGGGTCAGTACTATATGGTAACACTGAGGTGTCGGTATGATGTCTGGGGTCAGTACTATATGGTAACACTGAGGTGTCGGTATGATGTCTGGGGTCAGTACTATATGGTAACACTGAGGTGTCGGTATGATGTCTGGGGTCAGTACTATATGGTAACACTGAGGGTCGGTATGATGTCTGGGGTCAGTACTATATGGTAACACTGAGGTGTCGGTATGATGTCTGGGGTCAGTACTATATGGTAACATGAGGTGTCGGTATGATGTCTGGGGTCAGTACTATATGGTAACACTGAGGTGTCGGTATGATGTCTGGGTCAGTACTATATGGTAACACTGACGTGTCAGTATGATGTCTGGGGTCAGTACTATATGGTAACACTGAGTGTCGGTATGATGTCTGGGGTCAGTACTATATGTAACACTCAGGTGTCGGTATGATGTCTGGGGTCAGTACTATATGGTAACACTGATATGTTGGTATGATGTCTGGGGTCAGTACTATATGGTAACCTGATGTGTCGGTATGATGTCTGGGGTCAGTGACTATATGGTAACACTGAGTGTCGGTATGATGTCTGGGGTCAGTACATACGGTAACACTGAGGTGTCGGTATGATGTCTGGGGTCAGTACTATACGGTAACACTGAGTGTTAGTATGATGTCTGGGGTCAGTACTATAGGTAACACTGAGGTGTCAGTATGATGTCTGGGGTCAGTACTATATGGTAACACTAGGTGTCGGTATGATGTCTGGGTCAGTACTATATGGTAACACTGACTGTCGGTATGAAGCCTGGGTCAGTACTATATGGTAACCACTGACATGTCGGTATGATGTCTTGGGGTCAGTACTATATGGTAACCCTGAGGTGTCGGTATAATGTCTGGGGTCAGTACTATATGGTAACACTGAGGTGTCGGTATGATGTCTGGGGTCAGTACTATATGGTAACACTGAGGTGTCAGTATGATGTCTGGTGTCAGTACTATATGGTAACACTGAGGTGTCGGTATGATGTCTGGTGTCAGTACTATATGGCAACACTGACGGTGTCGGTATGATGTCTGGGGTCAGTACTATATGGTAACACTGAGGTGTCAGGTATGATGTCTCGGTCAGTACTATATGGTAACACTGAGGTGTCAGTATGATGTCTGGGGTCAGTACTATATGGTAACACTGAGGTGTCGGTATGATGTCTGGGGTCTAAACTATATGGTAACACTGAGTGTCGGTATGATGTCTGGGGTCAGTACTATATGGTAACACTGATGTGTCGGTATGATGTCTGGGGTCAGTACTATATGGTAACACTGAGGTGTCGGTATGATGTCTGGGGTCAGTACTATATGGTAACCGACGAGTGTCGGTATGATGTCTGGGGTCAGTACTATATGGTAACACTGAGGTGTCGGTATGATGTCTGGGGTCAGTATATATGGTAACACGACTGTCGGTATGATGCTCAGATCTGTACAAATCCATAGACATCAAACATGTTACTTTTACTGTTCTCTCAAGTGTGAAAAAAATCAATTCTCATTACGCCATTTAATCAATCAAAATAATGTGTTTTATATTGATAGATCGGACATTTCTGAATGCAGCAATAAAAATGTGTAGATTTTTTTTTAATAGGGCAAAAGGGGCGAGATTTGAACATTTATTTATATTTTACTGTAGTATCTATCTTCTATATCTATAGATCACCTGTATCATACACAGCAGTGCACCGGCACAGCCATGTATAGCTGAATCACAGTCTCCTATGAACGCTGGCCCATTCACAGGAGGATCATGATGTCTGCCATGGGGAGGGGGTAAGGTTAGTTCAGCAGATCCCCAGCTTTCATGACGATCTATCGGTGCCCTGTGATCTCGTGTCAGGTGGGATCAATGAACATTTCCTGTTGCGTGTTAAATCCACCGTCAGTGATTGACAGCTGCATTTAACAGGTTTAAAGCTGCAAGATTAAATATCGGATCCACCCACGTTTTTAAGAGACACTTGATGGCTGATTAAGTCAACAGCAGATTCTGATAGACGGCCGGGCTGCACATGGTGCACTGCCCCAGACACAACATCCCCATCAGGGTAAGGCCGGGCGTAGCACGTGTATCCAGCTCCAGCCGGCCATCAAGTGTGGGAAAAGATGCGAGCTCAGTATGTGAACCTGCATCAAAGGCAGCGACACCACCAATGATGCAAACATACGTCACCAGTCATGAGTGAGTAAAGGGACGATAAAGACTTTCAGGATTGCTACTTCCAATAGGTGGCTCTAGAGTTCGTTCTTTGCATATTTGTTCTAAAAAACACAGACTAAAACAATGTTAACTGTAGTCACCCTGAATGCATCTTTAGTGCTCAGAGACTCCAGACTCCGGAATGGTAACTATAGAATGTCTGCAGTGATACATTGTATCAAGATCACCAGATAGAAAGGTCGAGTGCCCGTCAGCGTAGAGACATGGAGCGGCGTCAGACATGTGCACAGAGGATCCTCCTAATGTGGGCAGGAGCAGGGGTGTAACTACAACAGGTGCAGGGGTTGCAATCGCACCGGGCCCTGGAACCTTGGGGGGCCCCAAAAGTCTCTTTGGCCTATAGAAAAAGACTAATGCTATTGAACACTTGCAACAGTTGGAGCTTTCACATCGGGGCCCACGAGCTTCCAGTTGCGCCACTGGGCAGGAGTGTTGTGTACTGACGGTCAGAGTGGCCCCTGACTGATCTACAGGTTAGGATATCAGCACCCCTTTAAGAAATCCCCAGCAGTTAAACTCACACGACGGCTCCGACCACCTTCGGATGGCGGCTCATCCCCAGGTAGTCGTTGCTGCACCAGACCGACACCGTCTTCTTACTGATCAGCGAGTCTGAGTAGTCGTCGGCCATGGGGAAGACCTGAGCGCGGCGGTTCACGGTCTTGAACACGCGGTAGGTGTGGTCACTCTTCTTTTCTTCTATTTTTTTCTCAAAAAAGTTGTCGTATTGGAAAGTGCGAACGGCTGGGAACAAAATATAATATATAAGTGCAACAATATTACACAATGGGGTCACCGGGGTGTATGGCACCCCCACATCATAAGAGTCACCAGTATATAGTCACACTAAGACTAGGAAGAATTAAGTCTTATGTCTATATTCATTGTTTCAATTTCTCCAATTACAGCCTGCAGTATAAAGCATGGAGGATATATATGATGAGGATAGGAGAAGCATAATCACATGCATAGTCATGATCTCCCCCATACTTTACACTGCAGGCTTCACCCAGACATAAATAAGGCTTGCACAGTTCAGGGCTCTTTTGTGGAGTCAGGGAGGGGTGAAGGACGGACAGTTACTTTTTGGCATATTATCCTGGAGGAGGTGAGACACCAGCTCGGGCTTCTGGAATTGCTCCAGGACTCTTATCTTCCTCTCCGGCAGGGCTCAGACATGGCCAGCTCCTCCACAAGAGGCGGCTTCTGATCTGAAATGTACAGAGCGAGAATGATCGTCAAACAAGAAAATCCACCGACAAATATGCAAGAAGAATAGAAGGCGATACGTGAGCTGAGCCCATGGAGGGGGGGGGGGGTGTATGGGGGGGGTGGAGTCTGGTTCATACAGTCATAGCTTCCTTATCAGAAGGGAGCGGCCAAGGATCCGGGAGGAGAAAGCATTGTCCCCTACATCTAACAATGCCTAAGGGAGGAGGGGTGAGCAAGAGGCAGCCATACCAGGTCCCAACAGGAGGAGCGGGGGCAGACATAATACATATCGATCAGCCATACCAGATCCTGATGGGCGGAGGGGCAGCCATACCAGATCCTGATGGGCGGGGAGGGGGGGGGGGGCACGCCATACCAGATCCTAATGGGCGGGGAAGGGGGGGGGGTGGGAGTCATACCAGATCCCTGATGGGCGGGGGGGGGGATTCATACCAGATCCGATGGGCGGGGGGGGGAGGAGTCCATACCAGATCCTGATGGGCGGGGAGGGGGGGGGGAGCCATACCAGATCCTGATGGGCGGGGAGGGGGGGGGGGGGGAGCCATACCAGATCCTGATGGGCGGGGAGGGGGGGGGGGGTCCCTACCAGATCCTGATGGGCGGGGAGGGGGGGGGGGGGTGGAGCCATACCAGATCCTGATGGGGGGAAGGGGGGGGGGGGTGAGGTGCGGCCATACCAGATCTTTATGTGTGGGGAGGGGGCAGCAAGGGGTGGCTACACTGCAACTTGATGGTAGCAGTAACTGCGCCATATTGATACTTGCCCAACCGCTACCTTACCCAGAAAATGGAAAGGAAGCGAGTGTCTACAATGGCTGACCACATGGCGGTGTCTGCAGGTTAATAGAAGCAGATGGTACCTTTCCTCCGGCTCCGCACCTCGCGCACGTCCTCCTGCAGGGCGAGGCTGGCCTTACGGAGGACGCTGCTGCTCTCCTGGCTCAGCTCTCCGGCCAGGAAGGGGCATTTGGAGGCGCTCTGCCCGCTGTCGGTCTGGTCAGCTGGTGCCTGGGACGCGGGGCAGGAGATGGCCACTGCCGGGGGCTCCGCATCTGGGGGAGAAACACAAACATTATGGATTACTGGAGGTTGAGATCTGTCCAATCATCCATTATGGCGGGACCTGAGACATGTCGGATTATCGGACGCCATAGAGAAGGCTACACCCGCCAGTGCGCAGAGGGTTTATCAGGTTTCCAGGCAACGATTAAATGGAATTTTACAGACTAAAGTCTGACAATCTTGATAAAACATTTGTTACATCAGAGAATGACAAAGCAATAAAATCTGGGAGACGATCCAGAGAGGACGGAACGTTCTGGAAAACAAACACTGAACAAATATAAACTAGAAAACTCGCTTCACCCCCGACCCTGGAGAGTTCAGAGATTAGTCTAATCTGGATCCAAGAAGACGATGATCCCTGGCGCACCTCAGCGGGCGTGATCCTGCCAGATCCCGAGGGCAGAGGGTGAACTCCGTGCGCCCATACAGCGCCAGGAATACAACACGGCTGAAAGGTTCTAGAACAAGTGCCGGATTATCAAACGCTGGATTACAAAGGGTTATAGCACAACTCTTTATAATCCATCATCCGATAATCCAGAAAGTCTGATAGTCCGTCACACAAGAAGATCAGTTCTAGACCTGTGAGGTTCTGATGACAGGGTGAATGGTATATTGTGATAATAAACAGACAATGGTGATCTATAGGTTACCTATAGGCAGATCACCCTTGTTTATTAGCAAGAACAGAACTGACCCTTCATTTCTACTATTTCTCGGATTACGAGATGCACTCTTCCTCCCAAAAATGTGTATAACAATCCGGCAGTGGGTCCCCGGGGGTGCTGGCGGGCGGTGGCACGGGGTCACAGGAGGCAGTCACCACTGCATGGCGATGGCAGGAGATAGGCGATGCTGCGGGCATTGTAAGTAAGGGTCAGCGGTGGGGATTCAAAGACATGGCAGCCGGAGGCGGCACATGCGCAGTTTAGGTTTAGCTCAATGATGTACCGAGATCTCAAATCTGCGCATGCGCCGCCTCTTGGGGCCGTTTTCTTTAACTCTACTGCCGGGAGATCAATGGCGCAGGCGGCAGCGCATGCACAGAGGAGATCTCGGCTCGTCATTGACCTAAGAGCTCAACCAGCGGAAGTGCCACCCCCGGACGCCAGGTCTTGAATCCCCGCACTGCTGACAAGTACTTTGCACCGGCACCTATGATCCCACCAATGCCAGATTAAGAGAATTACCTATAGATTGTATGGACCTTTCATCAGTCCCGGGATTTACGAAACGATGATCTATCTATTCCACCCCTTCTCGTGTACAGACCCATGGAGTTAATGGTGCTTTGGAAATTATCAGATTCCCCTTAAATCTGTCCAAAAATTGTCAGCAGGTGTTTGCTACCCATCTGACAGCAGTATGATATAGAGCCAGAGACCCTGATTCCAGCGATGTGTCACTTACTGAGCTGCTTGCTGTCATTTTGATTTAGCACGCCATGAGTTGGATTACCTGGCAGCCAAATAGTCCTGCAATGATAATCTCCAGATGATAAAACTGTGATTTTATCAATACTACACTGAGCAGCTCAGTAAGTGACACATCACTGGAATCAGGATCACTCTCCCTACATTATGCTGCTCTCAGATGGGATGGCATAAGCCGGGTGATCCTTAGATCTTTCTAAACATACACGAGTCGGGTTGAATCAGGATTTGCATTGACTGGCCTTATTCCAGATTGCAAGATGCTGGATTAAAGGAATTTTATTATTGATTTATTCATTTATTAGGGGACAAACGTTAATCCTACTCCTCAACCAATCATAGAACAGACGATTGGGGTGGATATTTGCTGTCGGGTGATGACAGATCCCGATCGATCAGTGATCTTCGGAGGAGAGTAATGGGATAATCGCTTATTTACAGCCTGACGATGGTGAAGAGCGACTGCGCTGGGCGAGGACATTCCGGAGTCCAAGGCCTAGAGGACAAAGGGTGAAACGGCTGTATATATACATAATATATCATATACTGAAGGTCAGGAAGGATCCTGGAAGGATCAGGGTGGGGGAGGGGACCCAAATTAATGGGACTGGCACCTCACTGCCCAATAATACACCCGGGGCGGGGTATATGACTGCACACAGGGGTTTATTTTAGAGTGCAGGAATGTCATGTGATCACTAATATACATTAGGAAACTGCACATATAGCAACTCCATAAAGAAACCTATAAGAGCCCAGTATACGATGATGGGGCAGAGAGGATGCTGGGAGTTCACCTCCCCACAGAGGACAATGATGAGGACGTGAATTCTATTAGATCAGAGGGAGTTTTCAGTTATATTAGGGAATTTCTATTTATGCATTTTCCCCTATAATCTGTGGTGTAAACAGGGGCGTAACTAAACAGGTGCAGTGGCTGCAATCACACCCGGGGCCCTGGAGCCTGGGGGGCCCCAAAAGTCCCTTTGGCCTATAGAAAAAGACTATTGCTATTAAAGATTTCCAATAATTGGGGCCCCGTGAGCTTCATGTTACCCTACAGGGTGTAACTACAACTCTCAGCATCCCACACTCAGGCCACTGCTGGCTCTTACTCTGATTGCTGCTGCTGCTGGACGTCTCCTTGGTCTCCTGGCGGTGAGCGGCGGAGGTGCTCAGTTGGGCGCTGGACAGGGGTCTGGGCGCCATCATCACAGGGCAGTTCTGGGCATAAGAGATCAGAGATTTTCCGGCTTTCTGGAGGAAAGTCTGAGAGACCCTGGAGAGGAAGGGGCAGCGGCGGACGATGGCCTCCATGGTGATCACTGGATCTATGAGGAGACAAGTCAAGATCAGAGACACAAATCACTACAAACACCAGGGAGTGCGCAAAAACGGGCGCGAGGGGGGCTCAAAGGAGGCGAAGGCGGGAGGGGGCTCAAAGGGGGACGAAGGAGAGGGGGGGCTCAAAGGGGAACGAAGGAGAGGGGGGGCTCAGGGGACGAAGGAGAGGGGCTCAAGGGGACGAAGAGAGAAGGGGGGGCCTCAAAGGGGAACGAAGAGAGAGGGGGGCTCAAAGGGGAACGAAGGAGAGGAAAGGGGGGGCTCAAAGGGGAACGAAGGAGACGGGGGCTCAAGGGGACGAAGGAGAGGGGGCTCAAAGGGGAGAAGGAGAGGGGGCTCAAAGGGGAACGAAGGAGAGGGGGGGCTCAAAGGGGAACGAAGGAGAGGGGGGGCTCAAAGGGGAACGAAGGAGAGGGGGGGCTCAAAGGGGAACGAAGGAGAGGGGGGGCTCAAAGGGGAACGAAGGAGAGGGGGGCTCAAAGGGGAACGAAGGAGAGGGGGGCTCAAAGGGAACGAAGGAGAGGGGGGGCTCAAAGGGAACGAAGGAGAGGGGGGCTCAAGGGAACGAAGGAGAGGGGGGGCTCAAAGGGGAACGAAGGAGGGGGGGGGGCTCTACAGATTGACATAATTTACATTTGTAGAATAAATAGTTAAGTTCTCGCTCATAGATCAAAAATTATCGACTGACTATCTATCTACATATATAATATCTCACAGGCGAGAGTTTGTGACAATTGCACTTGTCCTGTCCTGACAGTTTGTTACAATGTGTCAGTGCAGTAAAAGACATGCAAGATTGTTCAGATTGTAGCAAACTCTCAGCTGTGAGACGTTCTTATGACTGGACTGATGATCCGCTGACTAACAGCAGGCAGAGCTCTGGTGTCTACACAGGGTCTCTGGGAAGTCTCATGTTAGTTCACCGCAGGGGCCAGACGCAATACTGACGCAGAAGTGAGAATCCTCTCAATCTTCCCAGAACTTCACTTTGTATCATTTAATAGTAAAAATTTATTACAAACAATAAACAAAGTTTCTGATGTTTTGCAGGACATTAACCCTCAAGCGCCTGGGACAAAGAATCACCGCAGATCTGCAGCAGTGTAAGGAGACGTCATCTACACACGGGTCAGCAAAAACTGCAAATATCGCCAACAACGGCTGCAGCGTGGGAACGAGGGCGGGATGTGATGGGAGGGGTACAGAAGGAGTCTCAGAGGCCTGAACAAGAGTGAGGGTGGGGGGGGAGGTCGTCTTCTATGGAGCTTCAATATAGCAGAGAAATAAAAAGGACTAAATACAGTGAAAAAGGAAAATAAATTAAAAAAAATGTAATAAAAAGAAATTAATTTTTTTTTTAAATATATATATATAATTATAAAGTAAAAAAATAAAATACAGGAAAAAAAAAAAATTTATATTTAAAAATCAAATATAAAAAGATGGATAAAAAGAAAAAAAAAAAGAAACAATAAAATAGAAGAATAAAAGTAAATAAAAATGTAGAAATAAATTAAAATAAAAAGAGAAGAAATTTAAAAAAAACATGGAAAAATGTAAAATTAAAAATAGAGAAAAAAATTTAATAACAAATATTAAATTAAATATAAAAATGTAATAAAATTAAGACAAAAAAATAAAAAAAAAGGGGAAAAAAATAAAGCAAAAGATAAAATAAAGAAAATAACAAAATGTAAAAAGATAAAGAAATTAAAATTATAATATATAAAAAATAATAATTTAAAGAAAAGGAAAAAAACTTAAATAAAAAAGGAAAAAAAAAGCAAAAACAAAATAGAGAAAAAAGAATAAAAAAAAAATATTTACAAAATGAAGAGAAAAAAAGAAAAAGAAAATATAAAAAAATAAACAAAATGAAAAAAATATATATAAAAAACTAAAGGGTAAAAAAGAAAATAACTAGAGACAGACATAGATCCAGTGAGGAGCATTTGTGACCTCCAGGATCCTGCACTGAGGAGCGGCCACCTACAGGACCACAGGTCCCAGCACAGGCGGCGGAGGGGACTCACAGTGTCGGTGTCGGTCGGAGCAGGGAGCGGTCGTTGATCCTCTCCGGTCGTGTCTCTCTGTGGCGGAGCCCCGCAATGTCACCTGGTGATGTCAGGTCTTCCGGCTGAGCCCTCACCGTGAGCTACGACCCTATTGGTCCACCCTCAGACCAAGCCCCATCCACTAACCAATCAGGCTACAGTCTACAGATGACTGACGTTCATTCTAACCAATCAACATGAATTCCCGGTAAGACGAATTCTACTTGACGTCAAACATTCCTTGCGTTCTAACCACGCCCACTTAAAGGGCTACACACGTTGTGGGTTCTCGTCTCTGATCATTAGTTGGAATCTTATATTTGACAGATAAACGAGACACAAGAAACGCAACAAAGATCCCAGAATAAACTGCGAGAGACAGGGGGGAACTACAGCACACCCGGGCCCTGGAGCCTAGGGGGCCCCAAAAGTCACTTTGCCCCATAGAAAAAGACCAATGCTATTAAAGATTTGTAATAATTGGGGGCCCCGCTGGAGCTGTCACCTCGGGGCCCCTGAGCTTCACGTTACGCCGCTGCCAATTGAGTTAAGTGTTGGCTACATAAAATAAACCACAGAAAAGCAGCGTGTGAACAGGACCTCATCACTCGTCTCCAGACTACAAGACGTTCATCAGTTTTCTTCTCCAGGGTCTGATCTTGTTACCCCGGGGGGCTGCAGCGTGTATCCATCACACAGGAATACAGGAGCGAAAGGATAGGGTCACACTGAGGAGACACGGGGGTCAGTGGGTGCTCTCCTCTGTGGAGACACGGGGGTCAGTGGGGGCTCTCCTCTGTGAAGACACGGGGGTCAGTGGGTGCTCTCCTCTGTGAAGACACGGGGGTCAGTGGGTGCTCTCCTCTGTGGAGACACGGGGGTCAGTGGGTGCTCTCCTCTGTGGAGACACGGGGGTCAGTGGGTGCTCTCCTCTGTGGAGACACGGGGGTCAGTGGGTGCTCTCCTCTGTGGAGACACGGAGGTCAGTAGGTGATCTCCTCTGTGGAGACACGGGGGTCAGTGGGTGCTCTTCTCTGTGGAGACACGGGGGTCAGTGGGTGCTCTCCTCTGTAGAGAGATGGGGGTCAGTGGGTGCTCTCCCCTGTGGAGACACGGGGGTCAGTGGGTGCTCTCCTCTGTGGAGACACGGGGGTCAGTGGGTGCTCTCCTCTGTGGAGACACGAGGGTCAGTGGGTGCTCTCCTCTGTGGAGACACAGGGGTCAGTGGGGGCTCTCCTCTGTGGAGACACGGGGGTCAGTGGGTGCTCTCCTCTGTGGAGACACGAGGGTCAGTGGGTGCTCTCCACTGTAGAGACACGGGGGTCAGTGGGTGCTCTCCTCTGTGGAGACACGGGGGTCAGTGGGTGCTCTCCTCTGTGGAGACACGGGGGTCAGTGGGGGCTCTCCTCTGTGGAGACACGGGGGTCAGTGGGTGCTCTCCTCTGTGGAGACACGGGGGTCAGTGGGTGCTCTCCTCTGTGGAGACACGGGGGTCAGTGGGTGCTCTCCTCTGTGGAGACACGGAGGTCAGTAGGTGATCTCCTCTGTGGAGACACGGGGGTCAGTGGGTGCTCTTCTCTGTGGAGACACGGGGGTCAGTGGGTGCTCTCCTCTGTAGAGAGATGGGGGTCAGTGGGTGCTCTCCCCTGTGGAGACACGGGGGTCAGTGGGTGCTCTCCTCTGTGGAGACACGGGGGTCAGTGGGTGCTCTCCTCTGTGGAGACACGAGGGTCAGTGGGTGCTCTCCTCTGTGGAGACACAGGGGTCAGTGGGGGCTCTCCTCTGTGGAGACACGGGGGTCAGTGGGTGCTCTCCTCTGTGGAGACACGAGGGTCAGTGGGTGCTCTCCACTGTAGAGACACGGGGGTCAGTGGGTGCTCTCCTCTGTGGAGACACGGGGTCAGTGGGTGCTCTCCTCTGTGGAGACACGGGGGTCAGTGGGGGCTCTCCTCTGTGGAGACACGGGGGTCAGTGGGTGCTCTCCTCTGTGGAGACACGGGGGTCAGTGGGGGCTCTCCTCTGTGGAGACACGGGGGTCAGTGGGTGCTCTCCTCTGTGGAGACACGGGGGTCAGTGGGTGCTCTCCTCTGTAGAGACACTGGGGTCAGTGGGTGCTCTCCTCTGTGGAGACACGGGGGTCAGTGGGTGCTCTCCTCTGTGGAGACACGGGGGTCAGTGGGTGCTCTCCTCTGTGGAGACACGGGGGTCAGTGGGTGCTCTCCTCTGTGGAGACACGGGGGTCAGTGGGGGCTCTCCTCTGTGGAGACACGGGGGTCAGTGGGGGCTCTCCTCAGTGGAGACACGGGGTCAGTGGGTGCTCTCTCCTCTGCGGAGACACGGGGGTCAGTGGGGGCTCTCCTCAGTGGAGACACGGGGGTCAGTGGGTGCTCTCTCCTCTGCGGAGACACGGGGGTCAGTGGGGGCTCTCCTCAGTGGAGACACGGGGGTCAGTGGGTGCTCTCCTCTGTGGAGACACGGGGGTCAGTGGGTGCTCTCCTCTGTGGAGACACGGGGGTCAGTGGGGGCTCTCCTCAGTGGAGACACGGGGGTCAGTGGGTGCTCTCTCCTCTGCGGAGACACGGGGGTCAGTGGGGGCTCTCCTCAGTGGAGACACGGGGGTCAGTGGGTGCTCTCTCCTCTGCGGAGACACGGGGGTCAGTGGGGGCTCTCCTCAGTGGAGACACGGGGGTCAGTGGGTGCTCTCCTCTGTGGAGACACGGGGGTCAGTGGGTGCTCTCCTCTGTGGAGACACGGGGGTCAGTGGGTGCTCTCCTCTGTGGAGACACGGGGGTCAGTGGGTGCTCTCCTCTATGGAGACACGGGGGTCAGTGGGTGCTCTCCTCTGTGGAGACACAGGGGTCACTGGGTGCTCTCCTCTGTGGAGACACAGGGTCAGTGGGTGCTCTCCTCTGTGGAGACACGGGGTCAGTGGGTGCTCTCCTCTGTGGAGACACGGGGGTCAGTGGGTGTGACGCACACCAGGGGCCAGGGTTACTCCCGGTTTAGACAGGCGATTCTTCTCCTTCCTTGTCACGGGTGGACCGCGCCTGCCGGTAGTGGGGCCCGGTGTAGTGCAGATCAAAATTGAGGACGTCTTACGGGAACAGATTAAAGGGGGGTTTAATTTGTTTTCTTCGTGACGCCACCTATGAGTAGATTCGGTAAGGGCTACCGACGCTGCGGAACCTCCCGGGGTGATGGACAGCAGCAAGATGTTACGCTCCCCACAGGCTGAGCGGTGATCCCCGGGGGCTGGAGCTGCTCAAGATGTTGTGCGGCAGCTGCGGTTACCTTTAGTTCATGACGGACAGTTCATAAGGAGACACGGACACAGTTAGTCTCTGCAACGGTTCTTTACTGTAACCAGCAGGCAGTACATGGCTTACAGTGGTTGAGTAGAAGACCGGGTGACTCAGCAGTGATAGTGCTCCTCAGAGATCCGCAGTGTACCTCCTCTCTACCTCCTTAGCTTCTCTTGCCAGCGTCGCCCAGGAATACCAGGTCGGGTACGGGGAGGCTGCTTCAATGCCCTATCCATGATGTACGTTCTGGATGCTTTGGGGAGCCTTGGATCCCTCAGTGGGTACACCGCTGGTTAGACGACTGGAAACTGGCTGGTGGTGGGGTGCTCCTATAAAGCTGCTCCTCCACGGGGCTGGTTCGCGTGGCAGAGGTGAACTGCTGCCAGCTTCGGTACCAGTGAACCGGCTGTAAGTTGTGGGCTCGGGAGTCTTTTGGGAACCCGTGTAGATATGCCCATTCCCGGTGGTTAAGGCCTCAGGTGCTGACACCCGACCGGTGACGGCCCAGGGGCCCGCACGGAGTGCGGAGCCCCCGCTCCACTCCAAGTTCTGTGTTCTAGGTTCTAGATTCCAGACTAGACTCTGACTAGACTATTGTGTGTTCTCTTACACTACCCTAACACTCCACCCACCAGGACCTATGATTGGTCCTCTGTTCTAGGTGTTGTATGTTGGGTTGGATCTCTGAGTTAACCATTGCACTGCTTTGTCTAGAGAATATTGCGGCTGCAATACTCCCTTGTGACGCACTCGTTGCGGGGCGCCACACTCCCCCTTGGTTAAATCAGCTTGTCCCCAAGCGTCAAACTACTCACATTACAGAGGTTTTTACATTTTTATACATATATATGACACACTTTTATTAAAATAGAAAAACAGGTAAAGATATGCTTTGGTGATATAAGCAAAGAAACAGGTAATCACTTTGTGCGGACCCGGCGGGCGGTCGGCTGTACTTTAACTAGAGTCCAGGCTGTAGCCGCAAGATCACACGGTCAGTGATTAACGGGAACAGAGTCATTGATGAAGTTCAAGTTTTAAAGTCACTGGCTCTGAGGGTGATGGCGCACCCGGATAGCGAACCACCCATCTGCACAAGCGTAGCGCTCATAGGTGATTATATCGCCCCGGTATAGGTCGCGATCGGGATGTCCTCTTGGCAAGTTGGACTCAACGTCCCGGCGCCCCACAAACACCTCCTCATTCAAACCCACCTCCCAAGCGAACCCCCACCCGGTATGTAAGTTAAAGGTGGAAATTCTACCTTCACGGCGGAGTTCATCAGGCAGCGGCGGCTGGCGGCGAGCCTCGGCACGGGCCTGCATGTTGGCGCGTTCTCGGGCTTGCCACTCCTCTCGTCGTCTCTGGCGTACATCTCCGTCGTTACGGCTCGGGGTGTAAAGATGAGTAATGGAGCTGGTGGTTTGGCGGGAAGCGTGAACTTGGCGGGCTGTCTGTATCGGAACCCGGTGGAACGGCACAGGGGAAGGTGTCGGCAGTGCACCCGACCAGTGTACCCGAGCTGTGTGCCCGGAAGGAAGTTCCTTGCTGTCTCCCCAAGCGAACCCGGTGTCGAAATCCTCAGCGGTGCTGTGGGTCTCGTCGTCATCCGCTCCGACCTCTTCCTCGATGACCACATCAGGCTGCTCGATGATGAAAGACGTTAAAGCTTGTTCCGTTGTACAACAGGGCGGTGGTGCTGCGGATCCTTCCGTAGGGACGTCCTGCAGGGCTTCCAGGCTGCCTGCCTCTTCATCTGTTTCCGCAGGTAAAGGTGTTTCAATCCCGGTTACCCGGTAGGCCTCGGCAATGGCAAGGGAAGCCTCCGGTACGGGGATAAAACAGGCGACTGTCTCTGTAGTGGTGAAACATGTCGCGGGTTCCTCAGTGGGAACCTGGTAGAGATCTAATTCTTCCATGGAGCGTGTTATGAGCTCCGGCTCAAGAACGGAATCGGTTGCGATGTTGGTCGCTGGAACGGGTCGAGTTGCGGCCTCCACCGGAATGACACAGTCTATTGGCTCAGGTGACGGAGCAGGACAGGTGGTAGGCGAGGGTGAGGCGGTCGAGAAGCTGGTGACGTCGTCGGGGTTTGGAGAAGCTGCACCCGGTCGGCTCTGCTGCATCGCATGGTGTAGTCGTCTGCCTAGGGTCGCGCTCCAGCTACGGATCGTCCATTCCACTGTCTCTAGTAACCGCACCCGGAGGTCTTGTAGAGCCTCTAGCCAGAAGTCGGGGCTGCCGTCTATAGTAAGGGCAGGATCCGGACCCGGTTGGCTGATGGCTGCTCTGGCCTCCGCCTCGACCTCCCGCATCAGGTCTTGGAGTCTCATGCTGGCCATTCTTCTTGGAGGGAAACCACACCCGTTCAACCGGTAAGACGTTCTGGTTGAGCTGGTCAGGAATTCCGTCTGTGTGTCTATGTCTGACACTCCCATCTCCTCTGGGCTTTTGTAGTCCAATCGTGGGAAAAGTCTTTGGGGTCCGCCCCCATGGTTGATTCGAGCAATCAGGGCGGACAAAGAGTTTGGCGCCTTTTGTCTTTAGCCCTCCCACAGTGAGGGGGGGGTTGACTCACTCCTGGGCTTCACGTGGCAGCTTCTTGTGGCGGGAACGCCATCTTGGGCGCCATCTTGACCCAATGGTGTAAAGGCGGGAAAGTTCTTTTAGGGACGAACAAAGTCCAATTGTAGACAATAAAGTCCAGTTTAAGCACAATATACCCGTTGGGTAACGGGCCTGCTCGTATCCTGTTCGTGACGCCATTTTCTGACGCACACCAGGGGCCAGGGTTACTCCCGGTTTATACAGGCGATTCTTCTCCTTCCTTGTCACGGGTGGACCGCGCCTGCCGGTAGTGGGGCCCGGTGTAGTGCAGATCAAAATTGAGGACGTCTTACGGGAACAGATTAAAGGGGGGTTTAATTTGTTTTCTTCGTGACGCCACCTATGAGTAGATTCGGTAAGGGCTACCGACGCTGCGGAACCTCCCGGGTGATGGACAGCAGCAAGATGTTACGCTCCCCACAGGCTGAGCGGTGATCCCCGGGGGCTGGAGCTGCTCAAGATGTTGTGCGGCAGCTGCGGTTACCTTTAGTTCATGACGGACAGTTCATAAGGAGACACGGACACAGTTAGTCTCTGCAACGGTTCTTTACTGTAACCAGCAGGCAGTACATGGCTTACAGTGGTTGAGTAGAAGACCGGGTAGACTCAGCAGTGATAGTGCTCCTCAGAGATCCGCAGTGTACCTCCTTTCTACCTCCTTAGCTTCTCTTGCCAGCGTCGCCCAGGAATACCAGATCGGGTACGGGGAGGCTGCTTCAATGCCCTATCCATGATGTACGTTCTGGATTCTTTGGGGAACCTTGGGTCCCTCGGTGGGTACACCGCTGGTTAGACGACTGGAAACTGGCTGGTGGTGGGGTGCTCCTATAAAGCTGCTCCTCCACGGGGCTGGTTCGCGTGGCAGAGGTGAACTGCTGCCAGCTTCGGTACCAGTGAACCGGCTGTAAGTTGTGGGCACGGGAGTCTTTTGGGAACCCGTGTAGATATGCCCATTCCCGGTGGTTAAGGCCTCAGGTGCTGACACCCGACCGGTGACGGCCCAGGGGCCCGCACGGAGTGCGGAGCCCCCGCTCCTCTCCAAGTTCTGTGTTCTAGGTTCTAGATTCCAGACTAGACTCTGACTAGACTATTGTGTGTTCTCTTACACTACCCTAACACTCCACCCACCAGGACCTATGATTGGTCCCCTGTTCTAGGTGTTGTATGTTGGGTTGGATCTCTGAGTTAACCATTGCACTGCTTTGTCTAGAGAATATTGCGGCTGCAATACTCCCTTGTGACGCACTCGTTGCGGGGCGCCACAGGTGCTCTCCTCTGTGGAGACACGGGGGTCAGTGGGTGCTCTCTCCTCTGCGGAGACACGGGGGTCAGTGGGTGCTCTCCTCTGTGGAGACACGGGGGTCAGTGGGTGCTCTCTCCTCTGCGGAGACACGGGGGTCAGTGGGGGCTCTCCTCAGTGGAGACACGGGGGTCAGTGGGTGCTCTCTCCTCTGCGGAGACACGGGGGTCAGTGGGGGCTCTCCTCAGTGGAGACACGGGGGTCAGTGGGTGCTCTCCTCTGTGGAGACACGGGGGTCAGTGGGGGCTCTCCTCTGTGGAGACACGGGGGTCAGTGGGTGCTCTCCTCTGTGGAGACACGGGGGTCAGCGGGTGCTCTCCTCTGTGGAGATACGGGGGTCAGTGGGTGCTCTCCTCTGTGGAGACACGGGGGTCAGTGGGTGCTCTCCTCTGTGGAGACACGGGGGTCAGTGGGTGCTCTCCTCTGTGGAGACACGGGGGTCAGTGGGTGCTCTCCTCTGTGGAGACACGGGGGTCAGTGGGTGCTCTCCTCTGTGGAGACACGGGAGTCAGTGGGTGCTCTCCTCTGTGGAGACACGGGGGTCAGTGGGTGTGTGGCGCCCCTGCGTTCAGGTGGCCACAGAAGGGTACTGCAGCCAGGCAGGTAGGACATGGTAAACACTACACCCTCACAGCCCACATCCCCACGCATAGAAGGGGTTACATCCAGCTCTGAGGTTAGACACTATATGAGACCGGAGGAGTGGTGGATGAGGAGTGGGTTGGGCACACCAGAAGGTCAGGTGACTGACAGTATATAGAGAGGGGGAGGAGTGAAGGAAGTTAGTAGGCTCAAGGTGCCGAACAGCAAAGACCTAGAGTAGGCTGAAGTAGCTGAACAGCAAAGACCCAAGAGTAAGCCATGGTGCTGAGAGGCAAAGGCCACAGAACAGCAGGAGGTTGAGCTGAAGCTGAGCAGGAGAGAGCCACACGTCCTGGAAGAGCCTAAAGCTGAGGAGCGCAGACCCGTACTGAGCCAATGCGAGCCAGATGGGGGGGAAAGCCCATCCAAGATGCTGAAACCACCAGGAGTGTGAGAGAGCCGAGAGGGACGGTGTAACCCGGGGCCCTAGTAGTACAGCTCAAGCAACCAACTGCAGGCGGGGTAGCCCTCATATAGACTGGAAGGAACACAGAGAGAAGGAGCCTGGTAGTTTAATGCTGCAGACTACTGCAGGCTGGGCTAAGGCAGAGTGTCAGCTCTGAAGGGGACCGACGA
Organism: Allobates femoralis; assembly: GCA_033576535.1. Classification (NCBI taxonomy): domain Eukaryota; kingdom Metazoa; phylum Chordata; class Amphibia; order Anura; family Aromobatidae; genus Allobates; species Allobates femoralis. Next base: position 102,961,867 of record JARQOC010000007.1, on the reverse strand, counting down.
TTCACCCGGTATCCCCAGATTCACTGACGGGGAGCTTCAGTTTCAAGCTGGAGTTCCTAACCTAAAGGACAGGCAGCTCAGTGACGCACTAGGACTCACAGAAGCCCGAGTCACCGCCATACTGTCCAGTGTCCACACACCCCCGTGTAAGACGGAGAAAGAGAGTAATAGCCCGGAAAGGTACACTTAAAGACTGTGTGAGGGGTCACAAGGAGAGAGGAGCCTGGCTGCAGGGGAGAAGGGAACCCGGAAAGGGAGAAGAGAGTAACCGGGTACTAACAACTGTGAATAACCTGTAACTTGCTTGAAAGACCTTAAGTAAAGCTTTGGAAACCCTGCATTGCCTCCTGCCTGCTTCCATCTGCAGACCCTTTCTCCCATACAGGCTTGCACCGAGATCTCAACCTGCAGAGCCACAGCCTGTCAGCACCAACGCTGAGGAGAGATCCTTGCAGCCTGCAAAGTAAGTGTGCTCCAACAGCCTCACACACAACAGACTTTAACTCCTTACTGCCCCGGGGGATACAGTTCTCCCCACTAGAACTATACCATCCCCGCTGCCATTCCATCACCCCCGGAGGTTCTGCAGCAGCGGCGGCCCCATCGCTGGCCGCACCAAGTGGGTGGCGTCACCCGTGACAATCCCTTGTAAATATTCCCCTTTTATTGTGCTGAGCCAGGGACACGGTCCGGACCAGGCCACCTGTGACATCCCCACCACCGTACGGTCCGGCACCGAGTACCCCACGTCCCTTGGGGCTCCACAACCTGGCGTCACGAACAGGATCTACCCGGTCCAAAAGAATTGGACCTTGTGTGCCCAAATCCTGTGTTCTGGACTTTTCCCGCCAAAATCTGACCCTAATGGCGGCCATCAGGGACTAGCGGCATGTGCAGGGGAGGCGTGCCTAAGACTCCCATCGTGGGCCGGTCCGGTCCAAGGCGCGAAAAGAAGGTCCCGCCCTGGCTCTCCTTAACTCCGGGAGAGCCAGCTGTCACTCTAATAGAAGAGCCTCCGCCCCTAGATCCTCCTCCTAACAGGCCGACGAAGAAGGAAATCGTCATCGAGAGGGGGTGGAGCAAGCAACCGGAAAAGAAGGAATCGCCATTCCAGTACACGAGGACGGAAGCGGAGGACGCCTGGAAGAACGCTGCACCCGGAAGACCACGCGTGATCCCGGAGGGCCCACAGATTGCTTCAGTGGAGGAACCCGGCCGAGGAGAGACCCCGTGTGACCGTGGAGAGATGGCAGAAGGAGGAGAGCGTCCCTACGTCCCGGATACCCGGAGGGGTATATTGCGGCTGCTGCCCCAGCAGATGACCCGGATCCACGAACAGCGTACCCGGATCCAGCTTAACATCGAACAGCATCAGCAAAGCTACGAGTCGGTAACTATACAACCCGGCTGGGTTGCCAACACCTGTGACCGCATGGAGAGCGAAGGTGGATGCCGTGCCGCGACCCTGATTGATGTGTCTGTGCAAGGTGAGCGAGGCACGTATGACATGAAAGAGCGGAGACTGTCGCTAGAGTCATTAGAGGAGGATGAGCCCTCAGACATGGAGTATCTAGATGATACAGAGCAACCGGACCCAATAGTTGATACGGGTCCCACAGATATTATTGAGACTGTTCCAGTAAAGAGTTATCTGCTAATTCAAGCCTTGCAAGAACTTGAGATGTTCCCCAGGAAGAGAGGACCGCCAACACTTCCGTGGAAGGTCAAGATGGAAGAAAAGAAGGAATGAACACGGGTCCTTAAAGTACAGATGAAGAACTGTAAGTGTGAATGTACATTGTTCCTTATTGACCCCCTACCTTACCTGAGTGAATGCTAGCATACCCCTGTCTGTCTTATATGTTTTACTTGAACATTTGATGCCATGAACAATGACTGGTACGAACTTTCTCTGTAAATAAGTTGAGCACACTTGTGTGCTCCCCTTTGGTTTTAAGACCAGATGCACCTGAGAATTAATGCACGAACTCTGCATTTTGAACTTTGAAGCTGCTTTTTGAGCATTTTTGCACTTTTTGAAGAGAATTTTATACTTTTATACAAAGTAATGTTTTATAATGTCTTTTATAGAAAGGGTAATGACGAGTATAGATACCCATGCACTTGTTTTATAGTTAATGCAACGTTACAAGAATCGTGCCTCCCGGAAGGGAAGAAACCAAGAATCCATAATGTTTACTGTTATATGATAATATAAAAATGTTTTCAGGGTAAACCAATGTCGAGTCGCGCGCGGACGCGCTGTTTAACTCCGGGAGAATGTGGCGCCCCTGCGTTCAGGTGGCCACAGAAGGGTACTGCAGCCAGGCAGGTAGGACATGGTAAACACTACACCCTCACAGCCCACATCCCCACGCATAGAAGGGGTTACATCCAGCTCTGAGGTTAGACACTATATGAGACCGGAGGAGTGGTGGATGAGGAGTGGGTTGGGCACACCAGAAGGTCAGGTGACTGACAGTATATAGAGAGGGGGAGGAGTGAAGGAAGTTAGTAGGCTCAAGGTGCCGAACAGCAAAGACCTAGAGTAGGCTGAAGTAGCTGAACAGCAAAGACCCAAGAGTAAGCCATGGTGCTGAGAGGCAAAGGCCACAGAACAGCAGGAGGTTGAGCTGAAGCTGAGCAGGAGAGAGCCATACGTCCTGGAAGAGCCTAAAGCTGAGGAGCGCAGACCCGTACTGAGCCAATGCGAGCCAGATGGGGGGGAAAGCCCGTCCAAGATGCTGAAACCACCAGGAGTGTGAGAGAGCCGAGAGGGACGGTGTAACCCGGGGCCCTAGTAGTACAGCTCAAGCTACCAACTGCAGGCGGGGTAGCCCTCATATAGACTGGAAGAAACACAGAGAGAAGGAGCCTGGTAGTTTAATGCTGCAGACTACTGCAGGCTGGGCTAAGGCAGAGTGTCAGCTCTGAAGGGGACCGACGATTCACCCGGTATCCCCAGATTCACTGACGGGGAGCTTCAGTTTCAAGCTGGAGTTCCTAACCTAAAGGACAGGCAGCTCAGTGACACACTAGGACTCACAGAAGCCCGAGTCACCGCTATACTGTCCAGCGTCCGCACACCCCCGTGTAAGACGGAGAAAGAGAGTAATAGCCCGGAAAGGTACACTTAAAGACTGTGTGAGGGGTCACAAGGAGAGAGGAGCCTGGCTGCAGGGGAGAAGGGAACCCGGAAAGGGAGAAGAGAGTAACCGGGTACTAACAACTGTGAATAACCTGTAACTTGCTTGAAAGACCTTAAGTAAAGCTTTGGAAACCCTGCATTGCCTCCTGCCTGCTTCCATCTGCAGACCCTTTCTCCCATACAGGCTTGCACCGAGATCTCAACCTGCAGAGCCACAGCCTGTCAGCACCAACGCTGAGGAGAGATCCTTGCAGCCTGCAAAGTAAGTGTGCTCCAACAGCCTCACACACAACAGACTTTAACTCCTTACTGCCCCGGGGGATACAGTTCTCCCCACTAGAACTATACCATCCCCGCTGCCATTCCATCACCCCCGGAGGTTCTGCAGCAGCGGCGGCCCCATCGCTGGCCGCACCAAGTGGGTGGCGTCACCCGTGACATTCCCTTGTAAATATTCCCCTTTTATTGTGCTGAGCCAGGGACACGGTCCGGACCAGGCCACCTGTGACATCCCCACCACCGTACGGTCCGGCACCGAGTACCCCACGTCCCTTGGGGCTCCACAACCGCTCTCCTCTGTGGAGACACGGGGGTCAGTGGGGGCTCTCTGTGGAGACACGGGGGTCAGTGGGTGCTCTCCTCTGTGGAGACACGGGGGTCAGTGGGTGCTCTCCTCTGTGGAGACACGGGGGTCAGTGGGTGCTCTCCTCTGTGGAGACACGGGGGTCAGTGGGTGCTCTCCTCTGTGGAGACACAGGGGTCAGTGGGTGCTCTCCTCTGTGGACACACGGGGGTCAGTGGGTGCTCTCCTCTGTGGAGACACAGGGGTCAGTGGGTGCTCTCCTCTGTGGACACACGGGGGTCAGTGGGTGCTCTCCTCTGTGGAGACACGGAGGTCAGTGGGTGCTCTCCTCTGTGGAGACACGAGAGGTCAGTGGGTGCTCTCCTCTGTGGAGACACGGGGGTCAGCGGGTGCACTCCTCTGTGGAGACACGGGGGTCAGTGGGTGCTCTCCTCTGTGGAGACACGGGGGTCAGTGGGGGCTCTCCTCTGTGGAGACAGGGGGTCAGTGGGTGCTATCCTCTGTGGAGACACGGGGGTCAGTGGGTGCTCTCCTCTGTGGAGACACGGGGGTCAGTGGGTGCTGTGGAGACACGGGGGTCAGTGGGGGCTCTCTCCTCTGTGGAGACATGGGGTCAGTGGGGGCTCTCCTCTGTGGAGACACGGGGGTCAGTGGGTCCTCTCCTCTGTGGAGACATGGGGTCAGTGGGTGCTCTCCTCTGTGGAGATACGGGGGTCAGTGGGTGCTCTCCTCTGTGGAGACACGGGGGTCAGTGGGTGCTCTCCTCTGTGGAGACACGGGGGTCCGTGGGTGCTCTCCTCTGTGGAGACACGGGGGTCAGTGGGTGATCTCCTCTGTGGAGACACGGGGGTCAGTGGGTGCTCTCCTCTGTGGAGACACGGGGGTCCGTGGGTGCTCTCCTCTGTGGAGACACGGGGGTCAGTGGGTGCTCTCCTCTGTGGAGACACGGGGGTCAGTGGGTGCTCTCCTCTGTGGAGACACGGGGGTCAGTGGGTGCTCTCCTCTGTGGAGACACGAGGGTCAGTGGGGGCTCTCCTCTGTGGAGACACGGGGGTCAGTGGGTGCTCTCCTCTGTGGAGACACGGGGGTCAGTGGGTGCTCTCCTCTGTGGAGACACGGGGGTCAGTGGGGGCTCTCCTCTGTGGAGACACGGGGGTCAGTGGGGGCTCTCCTCTGTGGAGACACGGGGGTCAGTGGGTGCTCTCCTCTGTGGAGACACGGGGGTCAGTGGGTGCTCTTGGTGGAGACACGGGGGTCAGTGGGTGCTTTCGTCCACTGGTCCAGTCACCTTTAGAAAGACTGCATAGACCAGGGCTCATCCCACTGACCACCCGAACTCCTTACCCGTGGGTGAACACTACTCAGACAACACAGGGTGATGGAGCCACACAATGATAAGACTTTATTGGATCCCGACAGTCAAAGGCATAGAACACAAAACCAAGCAAAACACACAATGTAACAGGCAATGTCTCACCCTTCGCTAGCTCACTAGGGATTACAATATTCGTGCCTCGGGGCTTCCAGGGCCACTTACTCCATTCCCCAATCCAGCAGCACCCCGCTTTTTGTGGGCACCCACTGAGAAAGGAATAGCAGCAAGCTTAGGAAGCTGACCGAGTGCAGCAGAGTCTGTAGCCAGGTGGCCGAATTGTCCCAACCTTCATATCTTCCATAAATAGTCTCTGATATTCCAGCCGAATCCTAGGCAGAGTTCCTGCAGAATATAATCACGTTTTGGTGCTCCTATAGAAGCTTCTAGACTGAGGCCACACAACATATCGACTACTGGTGACTGAAGCAGTCCTGTTTATAGCCGGTGCCTCCACATCAGGGTATATTGTGCTCTTACAGGATTGGTGGATTGCTGGTATAAGGCTGTGCTCTTATTGGTTGGCATTTCAAGCTGACTGCATAATTTTCATCTAAATGATGTAGACAAAAGATGGCTGCAGTAAATTACATTTGGCTAGCAATCCGCAAACTAGAACAATGAGGGTGCGATCAGACTGGCAAGAAACAATGACTTAACAAACAAAAGAACAACATGTCTGGCCAAATTAAGAACATTAACCCGTGACACGCATTGAGAAAGGCTATGTCACTATACACACATGTAAGGTTTTGTTGCAGCATAAACGCCACAAAACCTTAGGGGTTTCTAGTAACTCCAGATTTATAGGTGGGAGAAAACCTGCATTTTTTTACTGCAGTTTTTTTTAGTGTTTTTGCCCATAGAACACTGCAAAAACTGCATCAGTCATACAGCATTAGGGGTCCTCATCAGTAGTGACCAGAAGTGACTGAGGCCCACCATAGGATTGCCCTGTGATCCAGCCGGCCAGTCCGATCCTGGAGCAGATCCTCACAGTCGCACAGATAGAACTGTACATTTTTAAGCCAAAGCTAAACGTGGATCCAGAAGGGAACGGGGATAATATGGAGCATAATGAACATGGCGAGAGGCGACATTGACTATTTTAGCGTCAGCCGAGCAACATGACCAAGTCCGGCACCGATATAACAATGATCACGAGGCTTCGCACCGTCTTAATCCATCGCCCCCGTGTCTTTGGAATTCTGAGGACTGCGCTGAACGTTTTATGGGTCAAGTTGGTTCTTTTCTTGTTCTCGGGTCATTTTTCACAATGTAAGAGGATGTTATGTGAGCGAAACCTGCAGGAGATATCTGAGCCGAGGAGAGAAGAAGAAAAGGAGGATAAAGCCTGAATGGTGGAGAGCGAGAAACGTGAGAGGCCGCGTATTATACAAGGGGGCGCCTGCACCTGGCGGGTCACACACCGGGGCTGATACATAACTCGCGGGATTATGGCTCTGCAATTACAGAGATTTCACTCAGGTTTACACAAAGAATTCTGGATAGAAACTGGTCAGAAATCTGGGTCACTGCAGAACAAGCAGAGACGGCTCCATTTACATGATCCGATCAGCAGAAGTAAATACATAGTGATCGGCGGTCATTATATAGTCTATTTAGAGACCCCATCCTGGTATATATGGTCCTCATCCTGATATATATGTGACCATCCTGGTATACATGATCCCCATCCTGGTATATATAAATATATAAATGTGACCTTCCTGGTATATATGTGACTATCAGGTTAGTCGAGGTTCTTTATCCACCATCCGCACAATCTTGTGTTGAAATCTCTCGTCAATTTTTCTTTTCCGTCCACATCTAGGGAGGTTAGCCACAGTGCCATGGGCTTTACACTTCTTGATGACACTGCGCACGGTAGACACAGGAACATTCAGGTCTTTGGAGATGGACTTGTAGCCTTGAGATTGCGCATGCTTCCTCACAATTTGGTTTCTCAAGTCCTCAGACAGTTCTCTGGTCTTCTTTCTTTTCTCCATGCTCAATGTGGTACACACAAGGACACAGGACAGAGGTGGAGTCAACTTTAATCCATGTCAACTGGCTGCAAGTGTGATTTAGTTATTGCCAATACCTGTTAGGTGCCACAGGTAAGTTACAAGTGCTGTTAATTACACAAATTAGAGAAGCATCACATGATTTTTCTAACAGTGCCAATACTTTTGTCCACCCCCTTTTTTATGTTTGGTGGAATTAGATCCAATTTGTCTTTAGGACAATTCTTTTTGTGTTTTTTCATTGAAGACAAATTAAATGAAGATAATAATACCAAAGAATCTGTGATTGCAATCATTTTCAGGAAGAAACTGAATATTATCTGACAGCATTGCAGGGGTGTCAATACTTTTGGCCACAACTGTATACCAGGATGGAGACACATATGAACCAGGATGGGGGGGTCATATATATCAGGATGAGGGACATATATACCAGGATGGGAGACTTATATACCAGGATGAAAACATATATACCTGGATAGAGATATACAAGGATGGGTACATATATACCAGAATGGGGAACATATATACCAGGGTAGGAGAGATATAAATCAGGATGGAGACATACAGTATATAATAGGATAGAGGACATATATACTAGGATGGGGATATATATTCCAGGATGGAGAACATATATACCAGGATAAGGACCATATATACCAGGATGAGGGGGACATACATATCAGGATGGGGACATATATACAAGATTAGGGACATATATACTAGAATGGGGGACATATATACCTGGATAGGGACATACATACCAGGATGGGAACATATATACCAAGATAGGGAACTTATATACCAGAATGGGGACATATATACCAGGATGGGGGACATATATACCAGGATGGGGGACATATATACCAGGATGGGGGACATTAATACATAATAAAGAGGAAGACAATTCATAAGTCTTTGTAGGATTTATTGCTCTCAGTGAGAAAAACAAAATAATAATCTTGTAGTGATTTAGAATGCTGCAAGGGCCCATAAATCTGACCGGTTCAAATTGTGCACCATCCGGGGCCCATCGGACTTTAGTTACACCACTAATTACACTGCACAATTATTCTGAATGAGCGTACCTAGGAACCATTCAAGCTAATCTTTCAGTGCAATGAACCTTAAAGGCATTGTTCTCTCAGATAATATTTGGCCTCGGCTGCAGTTTGGTAAAACATTACAAACCACATTGTACATACTGTATCTTCCTCGGGGCAATCAGTGAGTCTGTGCAGTGCGGCAGCCAATCAGTGAGGTCAGCGACTGCCCGCGTAGACTGAGTGCCCCCTACAGCTTCCTGATTTGGTACCAAGCTGTCAATGTGACATCCGTGCTGTAGTCAATGCCATCCACCCTAGTATCTGTGCAGACCCTGAACAAGCAGCGATTACTGAGAGAGTTCAGCTGTGAAGCTGTAGTGTAGACATAACGCTGCCCATCTTCAGGACAGTAACTATTGTGGCATCAATACACAACTGACAAAGTCTGGTGTGAACATTCCGTCATGTGACCTGAGATACAACAGCGCCGGCGGATCCATAATTATACAGTGTTTGTCATGAGAAAATACAAGAATCATAAATGTGATGGAAATCAGCGTCTCATGACACCTCGCGGTGACGGGAGTGTTTACATTCCTCACCGCTCCGGGGAGAATATATATATACATGCAAAGGGAAACTCTACCAAAGCTAAAGGCTCCACTGATAAATATTCACTAAGAAGATACTGGCAGAGAGATGTTATAAAGTTAAAAAATATATATAGATATATGGAAATAATCAGTTACAATATGACATTATCACATGGTAGTGCTATATATACAGTATATATATGTACATATATCTGTATTATATAAAGCTGAGTGTATCTGTGTGGGTGTGTATGTATGTATCAAGCCCCGCCTGCTCCCATTAGCACCACCCACTCCAGTTAGCCACACCCATTTCATAGCCCACCTCCAAACAGAAACAGACAACATTCTATGGAGGGGAGGAGCTAGAGGAGTAACCAGACAACATTCTATGGAGAGGGAGGAGCTAGAGACAGAACCAGACAACATTCTATGGAGGGGGAGGAGCTAGAGGAGTAACCAGACAACATTCTATGGAGAGGGAGGAGCTAGAGACAGAACCAGACAACATTCTATGGAGGGGGAGGAGCTAAAGACAGAACCAGACAACATTCTATGGAGGAGGAGCTAGAGACAGAACCAGACAACATTCTATGGAGGAGGAGCTAGAGACAGAACCAGACAACATTCTATGGAGGAGGAGCTAGAGACAGAACCAGACAACATTCTATGGAGGAGGAGCTAGAGACAGAATCAGACAACATTCTATGGAGGAGGAGCTAGAGACAGAATCAGACAACATTCTATGGAGGAGGAGGAGCTAGAGGAGGAACCAAACAACATTCTATGGAGGGGAGGAGCTAGAGACAGAACCAGACAACATTCTATGGAGGAGGAGCTAGAGACAGAACCAGACAACATTCTATGGAGGAGGAGCTAGAGGCAGAATCAGACAACATTCTATGGAGGGGAGGAGCTAGAGGCAGAACCAGACATTCTATGGAGGAGCAGGAGCTAGAGACAGAACCAGACAACATTCTATGGAGGAGGAGCTAGAGACAGAATCAGACAACATTCTATGGAGGGGAGGAGCTAGAGACAGAACCAGACAACATTCTATGGAGGGGAGGAGCTAGAGACAGAACCAGACAACATTCTATGGAGGGGAGGAGCTAGAGACAGTACCAGACAACATTCTATGGAGGAGGAGCTAGAGACAGAACCAGACAACATTCTATGGAGGGGAGGAGCTAGAGACAGAACCAGACAACATTCTATGGAGGAGGAGGAGCTAGAGATAGAACCAGACAACATTCTATGGAGGAGGAGCTAGAGACAGAACCAGACAACATTCTATGGAGGAGGAGCTAGAGACAGAACCAGACAACATTCTATGGAGGAGGAGCTAGAGACAGAATCAGACAACATTCTATGGAGGGGAGGAGCTAGAGACAGAACCAGACAACATTCTATGGAGGGGAGGAGCTAGAGACAGAACCAGACAACATTCTATGGAGGGGAGGAGCTAGAGACAGAACCAGACAACATTCTATGGAGGAGGAGCTAGAGACAGAACCAGACAACATTCTATGGAGGGGAGGAGCTAGAGACAGAACCAGACAACATTCTATGAAGGAGGAGCTAGAGACAGAACCAGACAACATTCTATGGAGGAGGAGCTAGAGGCTGAGCAGTATGGCATACACATTTATATAGGGAACGTACTGTCCTGGTGATGTATTGATGGTGGTTCTGATTATGTATTATTGTATTGCTGGTGGTTTTGGTCATGTACTGACGGGTTATAGTGATGATGTATTATTGTATTGATGGGGGTTCTGATGATGTATTGACTGGTTTTGGTGATGTATTACTGTATTGACAATGGTTCTGGCAATATACTGACAGGCAGGGGCGTAACTACAATAGGTTCAGGGGTTGCGATCGCACCTGGGCCCTGCAGCCTAGGGGTCCCCAAAATTCCCTTTGGCCTATAGAAAAAAACTAATATTATTAAAGATTTGCAATAATTGGGGGCCCCGTTGGAGCCTTTGCATCGGGGCCCCTGGGGCTGAAGTTACGCCACTGCTGACAGGGGTTCTAGTAATGTGTTATTGTATTGCTGGTGGTTCTGGTGATGTAGTCATGTGGATGTTGTAATCTTTAACTTAACATACTTGATCCTAAAACATTATAGACATTGCTTCCGGATTATCAACGACCAAAGGGGCGGCAGCCGAGGCAAATTTTTCGACCGCCCCGGGCGCCACAAACAGTTGCTACGCTACTGGGAGGAGCTAGAGGCAGAACCAGACAACATTCTATGGAGGGGAAGGAGCTAGAGGCAGAACCAGACAACATTCTATGGAGAGGGAGGAGCTAAAGACAGAACCAGACAACATTCTATGGAGGGGAGGAGCTAGAGAACAGACCAGACAACATTCCATGGATGGGCGGAGCTAGAGGCAGAACCAGACAACATTCTATGGAGGGGAAGGAGCTAGAGGCAGAACCAGACAACATTCTATGGAGAGGGAGGAGCTAAAGACAGAACCAGACAACATTCTATGGAGGGGAGGAGCTAGAGAACAGACCAGACAACATTCTATGGATGGGAGGAGCTAGAGGCAGAACCAGACAACATTCTATGAAGGGGAGGAACTAGAGGAGGAACCAGACAACATTCTATGGAGGGGAGGAGCTAGAGGAGAAGCCAGACAACATTCTATGGAGGAGGAGCTAGTGGAGGAACCAGACAACATTCTATGGAGGGGGAGGAGCTAGCGGAGGAACCAGACAACATTATATGGAGGAGGAGCTAGTGGAGGAACCAGACAACATTCTATGGAGGGGGAGGAGCTAGCAGAGGAACCAGACAACATTCTATGGAGGGGAGGGGCTAGAGGAGGAGCCAGACAACATTCTATGGAGGGGAGGAGCTAGAGGAGGAGCCAGACAACATTTTATGGAGGGGAGGAGCTAGAGGAGGAACCAGACAACATTCTATGGAGGGGGAAGAGCTAGAGGAGAAGCCATACAACATTCTATGGAGGGGAGGAGCTAGTGGAGGAACCAGACAACATTCTATGGAGGAGGAGGAGCTAGTGGAGGAACCAGACAACATTCTATGGAGGAGGAGGAGCTAGTGGAGGAACCAGACAACATTCTATGGAGGAGGAGGAGCTAGAGGCAGAACTTGACAACATTCTATGGAGGAGGAGGAGGAGCTAGAGGAGGAACCAGACAACATTCTATGGAGGGGAGGAGCTAGAGGCAGAACCAGACAACATTCTATGGAGGAGGAGGAGCTAGAGGAGGAACCAGACAACATTCTATGGAGGGGGAGGAGCTAGAGGCAGAACATGACAACATTCTATGGAGGGGAGGAGCTAGAGGCAGAACCTGACAACATTCTATGGAGGAGGAGGAGCTAGAGGCAGAACCAGACAACATTCTATGGAGGGGGAGGAGCTAGAGGCAGAACCAGACAACATTCTATGGAGGGGGAGGAGCTAGAGGCAGACGTTTATGAGCACAATAATCATTATATTCTATTATAATTAAGAGTTATTATGCCCAGGCAACGCTGGGCTCTACCGCTAGTATTATATAAAGCTGAATGTACGTGTGTATGCATGTGTGTGTGTGGCATAGCCCCCGGGACTATGTGGAGGATTGGAGCTATGAAGGGGTGGGGCTACTTGGAGGGGTTGGGCTTTGTGTATGGGGCAGAGCTATAAAGAGGCAGGGCTACTGTGAGGGGGTGGGGCTATGATATATGCACACACAAACATACATTACCATATATGGGCGATATTACCATATATGAGCATTACAACCATATATGGGCATTATGCCTGGGCTCTACAGCTAGTATATATATATACGGTATATATCACAAAGAAGTAATAATATCAGCGGCACTCACCAATAAAGAATCTTCTGCTTTATTTACGGTTCCAGATATTCATTACAGAAATGGTGCAGTGGGGGAGGGAGGTGTGGAGACTTCGGACGACGGTGACCGTTTCGCGGCTAGTTGCCACTTCTACTGGTCCTCACTGGTGTCTGACGTCAGATCCGGTCATTAAATAGCCGGACAGCTGTAACGCCAGAGCCGTGGTGTGATAAAAGTGAACATTTACAAAAAACAGAGATTATTGCAACAAGAACTATATACAATAGATAAATAACAAAGACTAAATACAGCAAGTATGAGACAAGCAGACTAGAACTTTTCAAGTAATTACGTTCAGACCGTAAATAGCTGTCCGGCTATTTAATGACCGGATCTGACGTCAGACACCAGTGAGGACCAGTAGAAGCGACAACTAGCCGCGAAACGGTCACCGTCGTCCGACGTCTCCACACCTCCCTCCCCCACTGCATGATTTCTGTAATGAATATCTGGAACCGTAAATAAAGCAGAAGATTCTTTATTGGTGAGTGCCGCTGATCTTATTACTTCTTTGTGATATGCCCGCACTTACATATTGTGTGTACCCAGGGCCGGCCTTAGGCATGTGCGAGTTGTGCGGCCGCACAGGGCACCATTTAGGCTAAGGCCGGCCCTGTGTGTACCACTATAATACTGTTGCCATCGGTCAAAGAAAGCTTATTAGTAACAGCCTTAACCATGGATAGTGCTCGGTTTTCGTTTTCTGGAAGGAATTTTATATATATATATATATGATATGTTAAAGAGCACCAGATGAAAATAAGGCTATAGTGGCAATTACATGAGTTTCTTACCAGATGTTAGTAACAACCGATCCACTCCTCCTAGGCAACAAAATCACATCAAAGGGTACCTTCACACGCGGCAACTTTTCTAGGAATTTCACTGCCAATTTGCTGGTTGCAGTGAAATCATGGACACATTGTTCTATCTTGTTGCTGTGTACAAATGTAACAATGTGTCCATGATTTCACTGCAACCAGTGAGTTGCAAGCAATGTCTCCAGAGATATCTCTGTGTGTAACGGCACCTTATGAACTCGGAGCTTTAGATCCTTCCAGACATTTTCTATTGGATTCAGCTGCGGTGATCGGCTCGGACATTCTAGCAGATTTATTTTCCCTCTTGTCTGTGTGTTTAGAATCATCATCTTGTGAAATGTCGCCCTCGTTACTTCTTCCTCATTGATTAAGCAGATTGATGTCAGGGATGTCTCTGTACATTTCTCCATTCATCCTTCCTTCAATTATATGAAGTTTTCCAGTGCTGTATAACCAGCCGCACATCATGATGTTCTCACCTCCGCACAGCACTGTTGTTGGTGATTTGCCTTTTGGCCTCCAAACATGGTGTATTATGGCATCCAAAGAGTTCAATTTTGGTGTCATCTGACCAGGCTATATTCTCCAGTATTAACAGACTTGTCTAAATGTTGTCGAGCAAACTTTAAACACTCTTGAACCTGCTTTTTGTTCAGCAAGGGAGTCTTCTGTGGTGAGTGTGCATACAGGAGTGTGCATACAGGAGCGTGCATACAGGAGCGTGCATACAGGAGAGTGCATACAGGAGTGTGCATACAGGAGCGTGCATACAGGAGTGTGCATACAGGAGCGTGCATACAGGAGTGTGCATACAAGAGTGTGTATACAGGAGCATGCAGACAGGAGTGTGCATACAAGAGTGTGTATACAGGAGCATGCAGACAGGAGTGTGCATACAGGAGCGTGCATACAGGAGTGTGCATACAAGAGTGTGTATACAGGAGCATGCAGACAGGAGTGTGCATACAAGAGTGTGTATACAGGAGCATGCAGACAGGAGTGTGCATACAGGAGCGTGCATACAGGAGTGTGCATACAGGAGTGTGCATACAGGAGCGTGCATACAGGAGCGTGAATACAGGAGCGTGCATACAGGAGCGTGCATACAGGAGCTTGCATACAGGAGCGTGCATACAGGAGTGTGCATACAGGAGCGTGCATACAGGGGAGCGTGCATACAGGAGCGTGCATACAGGAGTGTGCATACAGGACATGCATACAGGAGCGTGCATACAGGAGCTTGCATACAGGAGCGTGCATACAGGAGTGTGCATACAGGAGCGTGCATACAGGAGCGTGCATACAGGAGCGTGCATACAGGAGCTTGCATACAGGAGCGTGCATACAGGAGTGTGCATACAAGGACATGCAGAACAGGAGTGTGCATACATGAAGGTGTGCATACATGAGCGTGCATACAAGAGTGTTATACAGGAAGCATGGCAGACAGGAGCGTGCATACAGGAGTGTGTGCATACAAGAGTGTGTATACAGGAGCATGTAGACAGGAGGTGTGCATACAGGAGCATGCATACAGGAGTGTGCATACAGGAGCATGCATACAGGAGCGTGCATACAGGAGCGTGAATACAGGAGCGTGCATACAGGAGCGTGCATACATGAGCGTGCATACAGGAGTGTGCATACAGGAGAGTGCATACAGGAGAGTGCATACAGGAGCGTGCATACAGGAGTGTGCATACAGGAGCGTGCATACATGAGCGTGCATACAGTAGCTTGCATACAGGAGCGTACATACAGGAGCTTGCATACAGGAGCGTGCATACAGGAGCGTGCATACAGGAGTGTGCATACAGGAGCGTGAATACAGGAGCGTGCATACAGGAGCGTGCATACAGGAGCGTGCATACAGGAGCATGCATACAGGAGCGTGCATACAGGAGCGTGCATACAGGAGCGTGCATACAGGAGCATGCATACAGGAGTGTGCATACAAGAGTGTGCATACAGGAGCGTGCATACAGGAGCGTACATACAGGAGCATGCAGACAGGAGTGTGCATACAAGAGTGTGTATACAGGAGCATGCAGACAGGAGTGTGCATACATGAGCGTGCATACAGGAGTGTGCATACAGGAGCATGCAGACAGGAGTGTGCATACAGGAGCATGCAGACAGGAGTGTGCATACATGAGCGTGCATACAGGAGCGTGCATACAGGCCATGAAGGGGGAGTGCATTACTTGTATCTGCTGATTCCAGGTCTTTCTGTTGATCTCCACAGGTGTCCTTGACTCTTCTGATAATTCATTTCACTCCTCTGTGTGAAATAATAACATTTATTCATTTATATAGCGCTATTAATTCCATAGATCTTGCGGGGATCTCCTGGTCGTGGCCGGTTTATCGTGAAATTATGTTCTTTCCACTTTCAGATTATGGCCCCAACAAGAGCTCACTGGAGCCTTCAGTGATTTAGAAATTCAATACTATCATAAAGTTGTCAAGGTTTTGAGACGGCTCACTGGATTTACCCATCATGTGATGTTTCTTGTGTGGTACCCTTGTAATGAGACTCCTTTTTATCGTCTATTAGTTGAGCCAGCTGATATTAATTGTCATTAAGCGGCAGGATTGCTTTCTAATTGCTGATAGATTTCAGCTGCTGTCAGGATTTTCTGAACCTCTCTTTCTTCAGGTGTTCAATACTTTTTTCTGTGTCATTTCTCATTATTACACATCATTTAATGGTTTGATTTAGTTCTTGTGTGGATCGGATAGGTTGTTACTGACATCTGTTGAGAAATTCATGTATATAGCACCTTTAGAAATGTATTTGCTTAGATAATTGGTGCCGAGTTCAATACTTATTTCACCCTCTGCAATATGTAAATATATGATCATTGGAGGTAACTTACTTTTTTGCAAAGCTATTGCTGAGTGCCATTTGCTAACAGGTACTGATTTTTGCAATGTACATAAAATACCAACTCTTTGAAGATGTTTTTGTGTGTACCTGTATATGTGTACTGATGATGGTTCTGGTGCTGTGCTCTTGTACTGATGATGATTGTTCTGGTGCTGTGCTCTTGTACTGATGATGATTGTTCTGGTGCTGTGCTCTTGTACTGATGATGATGGTTCTGGTGCTGTGCTCTTGTACTGATGATGATTGTTCTGGTAATCTATTCATGTACTGATTGTGATTCTGGTAATGTAGTCACATACTGATGATTGTTCTGGTGATCTATTCATGTACTGATGGTGGTTTTGGTGATATATTCATGTACTGATGGTGGCTCTGGTGACATATTCCTGTTCTGATAGTGGTTTTGGTGATATATTGATGTACAGATGGTGGTTTTGGTTATATATTCCTGTTCTGAGGGTGGTTTTGGTGATATGTTCATGTACTGATGGTGGTTCTGGGGATATATTCATGTACTGATGGTGGTTCTGGTGACATATTCCTGTTCTGATGGTGGTTTTGGTGATATATTGATGTACAGATGGTGGTTTTGGTTATATATTCCTGTTTTTATGGTGGTTTTGGTGATATATGCATGTACTGATGGTGGTTCCGGTGATATATTCCTGTTCTGATGGTGGTTCCGGTGATATATTCCTGTTCTGATGGTGGTTTTGGTGATATATTCCTGTATTGATGGTGGTTTGGGTGATATATTAATGTAGTAATGGTGGCTCTGGTGATATATTCATGTACTGATGGTGATTCTGGTGACATATTCCTGTTCTGATGGTGGTTTTGGTGATATATTGATGTACATACGGTGGTTTTGGTTATATATTCCTGTTTTGATGGTGGTTTTGGTGATATATTCATGTACTGATGGTGGTTCTGGTGACATATTCCTGTTCTGATGGTGGTTTTGGTGATATATTGATGTACAGATGGTGGTTTTGGTTTTATATTCCTCTTTTGATGGTGATTTTTGTGATGTATTCATGTACTGATGGTGGTTCTGGTGATATATTCATGTTCTGATGGTGGTTCTACCTATTTCACCCGCTGTATGTTGTGCAGCTTCATCCTTGGCAGTCAGGGCATGCTGGGACCTGTTGTTTGCAGCCATAGGTGGCATACCCCTAATTTTACAACTTTGCCACCATCGTCTTGTAGAATGTGGGTGCTGTTTATGGCGATTTGCTTACATTGTAACAGTACTGACAGAAAAGTATCAAACCACTCATAACAGCTACTAAGTGCATTGATAGGACACAGACTGCCATAAATTGCGCCCCTTTTTTGCTGGCATTACCCTCATAGAAGTAGATGGAGATCACATTCAACCTCCACTAGAGCTCAGGGTCAAGTGATTCCAGGTGGAGCTCCCTCCAGCTGAGATCTGTCAGTGTTTCCATTGTTGGGGGTCAATGAGATAGGACTATGGGGTTTGGGTCTGGAGATCACATAATGTCTGTGTTCACATCGAGGTCCCAGCCCCATATGCAGAGATGTTTCCACAATGTAATACAATCACATTGCTCAAAACCTGTCACAATAATCGTCCAGAAGCCTTTTCCCTTTACTCAACTGCTAAAATTGTGTAAAAATTTCTGGTTTTGCAATTTGGACAGTTGTGTTAGTTTCTTGCGAAAAGACTTGTACTTGGCACAACCACAAAGGGACAACTGTCCGCCCTGGATGGACAAGGGTCACTCAGCAAAGTGGACCTGCACATCCATGGGCATCAAGGGCAGCGTGAGACACAACAGACCATCAGGGTCATTTCTGCCGTTCCTAATACTGTTCTTCATAAATGAGCACAAAGGTTCCATCTGGGTCTGATCTCTGGGTGAGGGTCTGATCTCTGGGTGAGGGTCAGATCTCTGGGTGATGGTCTGATCTATGGGTGAGGGTCCGATCTCTGGGTGAGGGTCTGATCTCTGGGTGAGGGTCTGATCTCTGGGTGAGGGTCTGATCTCTGGGTGAGGGTCTGATCTCTGGGTGAGGGTCTGATCTCTATAGAGCAGCACAGTGGCTCAGTGGTTAGTACTGTACTATATATAGAGCAGCACGGTGTCTCAGTGGTTAGCACTGTACTATATATAGAGCAGCACGGTGGCTCAGTGGTCAGCACTGTACTATATATAGAGCAGCACGGTGTCTCAGTGGTTAGCACTGTACTATATATAGAGCAGCACGGTGTCTCAGTGGTTAGCATTGTACTATATATAGAGCAGCACAGTGGCTCAGTGGTCAGCACTGTACTATATATAGAGCAGCACGGTGTCTCAGTGGTTAGCACTGTACTATATATAGAGCAGCACGGTGTCTCAGTGGTTAGCACTGTACTATATATAGAGCAGCACGGTGTCTCAGTGGTTAGCACTGTACTATATATAGAGCAGCACGGTGTCTCAGTGGTTAGCACTGTACTATATATAGAGCAGCACGGTGGCTCAGTGGTTAGTACTACACTATATATAGGGCAGCACGGTGGCTCAGTGGTTAGCATTGTACTATATATAGAGCAGCACGGTGTCTCAGTGGTTAGCACTGTACTATATATAGCGTAGCACGGTGGCTCAGTGGTTAGTACTACACTATATATAGGGCAGCACGGTGGCTCAGTGGTT
Organism: Allobates femoralis; assembly: GCA_033576535.1. Taxonomy (NCBI): domain Eukaryota; kingdom Metazoa; phylum Chordata; class Amphibia; order Anura; family Aromobatidae; genus Allobates; species Allobates femoralis. The sequence goes on along the minus strand of JARQOC010000007.1, from coordinate 102,942,817 downwards.
AGCACTGTACTATATATAGGCAGCACGGTGGCTCAGTGGTTAGCACTGTACTAAATAGAGGACGGCACGGTGGCTCAGTGGTTAGCACTGCACTATATATAGGGCAGCACGGTGGCTCAGTGGTTAGCACTGCACTATATATAGGACGCACGGTGGCTCAGTGGTTAGCACTGCACTATATATAGAGCAGCACAGTAGCTCAGTGGTTAGCACTGTACTATATATAGGGCAGCACGGTGGCTCAGTGGTTCGCACTATACTATATATAGAGCAGCACGGTGGCTCAGTGGTTTGCACTGTATTATATATAGGGCAGCATGGTGGCTCAGTGGTTAGCACTGTACTATATATAGAGCAGCACGGTGGCTCAGTGGTTAGCACTGTGCTATATATAGAGCAGCACGGTGGCTCAGTGGTTAGCACTGTACTATATATAGGGCAGCACAGTGGCTCAGTGGTTAGCACTGTATCATGTATAGAGCACCACGGTGGCTCAGTGGTTAGCACTGTACTATATATAGGGCAGCACTGTGGTTCAGTGGTTAGCGCTGTACTATATATAGGACAGCACGGTGGCTCAGTGGTTAGCACTATACTATATATAGAGCAGCACGGTGGCTCAGTGGTTAGTGCTGTACTATATATAGGGCAGCACGGTGGCTCAGTGGTCAGCACTGTACTATATATAGAGCAGCACGGTGGCTCAGTGGTTAGCACTGTACTATATATAGAGCAGCACGGTGGTCAGTGGTTAGCACTGTACTATATATAGGGCAGCACGGTGGCTCAGTGGTTAGCACTCTACTATATATAGAGCAGCACGGTGGCTCAGTGGTCAGCACTGTACTATATATAGAGCAGCACGATGGCTCAGTGGTTAGCACTGTACTATATATAGAGCAGCACGGTGGTCAGTGGTTAGCACTGTACTATATATAGAACAGCACGGTGGCTCAGTGGTTAGCACTGTACTATATATAGAGCAGCACGGTGGCTCAGTGGTCAGCACTGTACTATATATAGAGCAGCACAGTGGCTCAGTGGTTAGCACTGTACTATATATAGAGCAGCATGGTCGCTCAGTGGTTAGCACTGTACTATATATAGAGCAGCATGGTCGCTCAGTGGTTAGCACTGTACTATATATAGAGCAGCACAGTGGTTCAGTGGTTAGCACTGTACTATATATAGAGCAGCACAGTGGCTCAGTGGTTACTACTGTACTATATATAGAGCAGCACAGTGGCTCAGTGGTCAGCATTGTACTATATATAGAGCAGCATGGTGGCTCAGTGGTTAGCACTGTACTATATATAGAGCAGCACGGTGGCTCAGTGGTTAGCACTGTACTATATATAGGGCAGCACAGTGGCTCAGTGGTTAGCACTCTACTATATATAGAGCAGCATGGTCGCTCAGTGGTTAGCACTGCAGTCTTTGAGCAGGGGGTCCTGGGCACAAATCCCACCAAAGACGACATCTGCAATGAGTTTGTATCCTCTGGTTTCTTCCCACACTACAATGACTGATAGGATATTTAGATTGTGAGCCCCAATGGGGAGTGTGATGATGTATGTAAATTGCTGTGGGATTAATGGTGCTATATAAGTGAATATATATGTAAATAAATGTTAATATAACTCTCAGCTTTGTGTTAGTAGGATGCTTTCACTCACTAAAAAAAGCAGAGACGAGAAATAAAATGAAAATGTTGCAAAACGTTTCACTGTTCATAATTCCGCTTTATTTCCATAACACCCGATCCTCCTATAATGTGGCCCCTGTGTGGTGAGGCTGAGGGGCCACACATGAATACACAGCAGTCTTCCAGGGGCCCCACAGACTATTAATTATATTCTTTTCCACCTTCTTTGATCTTCTGTTCATATCTGTTCTTCCAAGGTAATTATACAGATCTGACAATAATTAGTGATGTGGAAAGATAAGGCGCCTCTGATGGATTATGGCCCGGCTCCCCAAGGATGTTCCAAACCCAAGGTTCTGGCAGGCTTTTATCAATAGGGAACATTGTGAACTCCCTTGACCCAGGTTGATGCACGCACCGCGCTGCGCAGGATGATCCACTCCGTTATATTAATCATTTACTATAAAGAGCATCCGAGGATGAAGGTGACTTTAAAAAACTATTGATACAAGGAAATGTTACAATATGTCTAAATACCTCTGAACATTGAAATTGCAACACCAAAAAGGAAAAGTTAGGTACATCTGGAAATCACCGCATGGATAAACATGCTAATGATATGCAAATGAGGAAAAATTGGAAACAATATTTTCCAAGCATTTTGATATCTCCTGTCCGGAGTCTGATGGTGGGTTTACACGCCGCGATATCGTTTCGATATCGCAACTCAATGGCGCGGGAGCGCGCAATTAGTGCACGTTCCTCCCGCATCGCATTGAATGTTTACACGCTGCGATATCGTATTACAACGTCCGTGCGATGTCTCCGCCTCCCAACCCAGGATCGCTTAGTTAACATGGGAGTGAATGGGTGACGTATGAAATCGCATCGTAATTGGGCGTTTACACAGCACGATCCGGCTTCAATCGCTATGCAATATCGGGGCATTGAATAGCACGCTCATTCGATCCCCGATATCGCATTGACATCGTTCCTGCATCGTATTGGACGTTCACACCATACAACGCAGGAACGATATCGGGTCCAACGATCGAACCACGTGACTTTTGATTGAAATCGTACTACGATATCGCAACGTGTAAACCCGCCATGAGCCTCATGAAGAAATCTCGGCACTTCCAGCCTCGGCTGCGACCACTGAGGTCATTAATGGTCGTCTGAGGAAGGATCTGCCGCTGAATGCACTTAGGCATATCATCAAGATCCTCTGCTGGCAGCTCCTGTGTAATCACCGAGCAAGGACGTCATTGATGTACTCTATGGAGACAAGTCTAGATTTTTGGGATCAGATTTAGGCCACACAGCCGGCTCACAGTGGAACTAAATGGATCAGTGTTAGAATCAGTGGAGCAACCTTCTTTCCAAAGGGTCCCAGGTTCCACACACCACCCCTGGCTACATGTTTCTTGTACTAATGTGAGCAGCCTGCATGGCCTGAATGTAATCTCATGGCTGCAGCATCCCCAGACTTGTCTCCATATCTGTAGTTTCTCCAGACTTGTCTCCTATGCCTGCAGCATCTTCGGACTAGTCTACCATGTCTGCAGCATCTTCAAACTTGTCTCCCATGGCTGCAGCATCTCTGGACTTGTCTCCTATGGCTGCAGCATCTCCGGACTTGTCTCCTGTGGCTGCAGCATCCCTGGACTTGTCTCCTATGCCTGCAGCATCTCTGGACTTGTCTCCCATGTCTGCAGCATCTCCAGACTTGTCTCCCATGTCTGCAGCATCTTCGGACTTGTCTCCCATGGCTGCAGCATCTCCAGACTTGTCTCCTGTGGCTGCAGCATCTCTGGACTTGTCTCCTATGCCTTCAGCGTCTCCAGACTTGTCTCCCAAGGCTGTAACATCTCCAGACTTGTCTCCCATGGCTGCAGCATCTCCAGACTTGTCTCCCATGGCTGCATCTCCGGACTTGTCTCCCATGGCTGCATCTCCAGACTTGTCTCCTATGACTGCAGCATCTCCTATATCTGCAGCATCTCTGGACTTGTCTCCCATGGCTGCAGCATCTCCAGACTTGTCTTCTGTGGCTGCAGCATCTCCAGACTTGTCTCCCATGGCTGCAGCATCTCTGGACCTGTCTCATATGGCTGCAGCATCTCTGGATTTGTCTCCTTGGCTGCAGCATCTCTGGACTTGTCTCCCATGGCTGCAGCATCTCCGGACTTGTCTCCCATGGCTGCAGCATCTCCAGACTTATCTCCCATGGTTGCATCTCCGGACTTGTCTCCCATGGCTGCATCTCCAGACTTGTCTCCTATGGCTGCAGCATCTCCGGACTTGTCTCCCATGGCTGCAGCATCTCTGGACTTGTCTCCCATGGCTGCGGCATCTCTAGACTTGTCTCCCATGGCTGCGGCATCTCCACACTTATCTCCCATGGCTGCAGCATCTCCACACTTGTCTCCCATGGCTGCAGTTTATCCGAGCTTATCGCTTCACATTGGGGACATCATCGGTTGGTGATTACACAGGAGCTGCCAGCAGAAGATCTTGATGATTTCCAAGTGCATTTAGCAGCAGAACCTTCCTCAGACGACCATTAATGACCTCAGTGATCAGAGCCAAGGAAGTGCCGGGATTTCTTCACGAGGTTCAGACTCCGGAGGTTGTAAATGTTTCCATTTTTATATCCTCAAGTTGACTATACCATCGTTGTAAATAAGCCCCTGTACTTTGTGTCACCTCCACCCAGTAGCGTAGCTGGCGGGGGGCAGGGGGGGCGAGCGCCCCAGGCCCCCCGGCATGAGGGGGGGCCCCGTGCTGGCAGCCGGCCCCCGCGACCGCGCCGGCCGGAGAGTAGGGAGGACGGGACTTCCTGTCCTTCAGCTCTGCCCGCCCCTCCTCTCCTCCGCCTTACAGCAGACACACGGCGGCCGCGGTAACTGAGCATCTGATAGCAATCCCCCCGCGCGAGCATCTGCCGCCTCTGATAGCACCCAGCCCCCCTCCTCACATGAGGGCCCTGGTGCAGATCTTGCCCCCGGGCCCGGACTAGGCTAGCTACGCCACTGCCTCCACCTCATTGCTAGATTGTAAGCTCATATGAGCAGGGCTGTCATTATTTTGCTCTAATAATTGTGTAATGCTTTGTATTGTATTTTGTATTGCATTTTCTGATAACTTTTACCTCTGAATTGTGAAGCGCTGCGGAATATGTTGATGCTATATAAAGAATATTATTATTTATTATATCATTTGCAGAATTCACAACTTTTTCTAGGTGATGTAGCAGCTTCACTAGTGAGGATATATATATATACTGTATATATGGTGAGGAGCGTATGGATCTCGTGTCTCCTCCACCTCAGTGTTCTGGATTATAATTAGTGTTAACCTAATTCCCCTGTCCCCCCCCTGGTGATGATCGCAGTATCCGGCCGTCACATGATCACGTCATACTGAGGCTCCGGCCGGGCGGATCTATTAATCAGTGCGGCTCCTGTTTCCTGCAGGATCTAATAATGAGGTTTGGGTTAATTCCCTTCTGTGATGAACAGATACATGTACAATCATTATGTATCATCCTGGGGCGATGGATGGCGGAGTCTCGCTCCTCACTAATACTGAAGATCATTGATACATTTCGTTCTGTCCCCTGGAGTTGAACATCACTATGGAATGTGAATTTTGTTCCCAGGGGATGAATGTAATGTCTTGATTCATTATATCATAAAAAGATGGAAACAATGTATTAGATTGCAAAAAACTTAGATTTTGTGTTCAGGGCAGTAAGAAGATGAAATCGGAAAATTGTCTTTAAGGAAAATGACAAATGTTTGGGTTTATGTTCATAATAAAAATATAATACAATTTATTTCAAAGCATTTAGTATACTTTAATCAGATTGCTACAAATTGATGAAAAGGAACCGAGAAATGTTTACTATTGTAAGATTTACAAGGGTCTATAAGAGCACTTTCCTGCATTAATCCCCACATGTAGCCCCCCGTCATTGTAGATGATCACAATGTAGGATATCCTGATGATAGCGCCCCTCTGCTCCTCTGAATAGGCTCCTTGTTCTGTGTAAGGGCCCTTTCACATCAGCGTTTTTCGTAATTCGCGGCAGATGCGGTGAAAAAACCGCATCTGCCGCGTTTGCCGCATAACCGTTCCACTTGCGCGCGCGTTGCGGTTTTTCCCATACAAAGTATAGGGGGACTTGCGGCAGATGCGGCAAGTGCGGTTTTGCACTTGCGGCAGGTGCGGCAGCGAAAAAAACCGCGGTCAGCCGCGGTTTTTTTCGCTGCCGCACCTGCCGCAAGTGCAAAACCGCACTTGCCGCATCTGCCGCAAGTCCCCCTATACTTTGTATGGGAAAAACCGCAACCGCGCCGCAAGTGGAACGGTTATGCGGCAAACGCGGCAGATGCGGTTTTTTCACCGCATCTGCCGCGAATTACGAAAAACGCTGATGTGAAAGGGCCCTAAGTCCATCAATATCTACACCAGGGATATGGACTTCATATTGCAGACCATGTTGCTATAGATTTTCACCAGAGTCTCATCCAATATGACGGTTTTAAGCTTTATGATTTCCAAGGAAACCTGTAACTATTGTAACAAAACGGATCCAAGCCTCTTTATCCTTTTTTTAAAGGGAACCTGTCACCTGGATCTACCCCCTCTCTCATCACTACCTGTCCCTGCACCTTCCTAATCATCCCTCTCTGACCTAAAGGGGCCCTATAATGATTTAGAAAAATGAATTAGAACTCACATATGGTCTCCATCTAGGAGACTGGCTAGGCGGGCTCCGTAATCCCCTCCTCGCTATGTCCTAGCACGCCCCGCTGGGCGTCGTCCCTCCTGGTGCTTTGCCGCCTCCTTTTGGAATCTCCTGTCCTCTCTGTAGCTGTAATGGCCAGGCTGGAACGTCATATCCGGCCCGGTGCTTTATGGGCCTAATCATGATTGGTCTGGTGCATTATGGGCCTAATCACGTGATCAGCCTGGCTTCAAAATGCTCATTGCGCATGCGCCGGAGCCAGGCCAATCACATGATTAGGTCCATAATGCACCGGGCCGATCACGAGATTAGGTCCATAATGCACTGGGCTAATCACGTGATCAGGTCCATATTGCAGCGGGCCAATCACGTGATCAGGCCCATATTGCATCAGGCCAATCACGTGATCAGGCCCATAATGCTCCGGCCGATCATGTGATCAGGCCCACAATGCACCAGGCCAATCAGGTGATCAGGTCCATAATGCACCAGGCCAATCATGCAATCAAGCCCATAATGCACTGGACAAATCAATCAGTTCAAGAATATTCTAGAAGATTACTCAGTATTTTATACGAATCGAGAATTTTCCTGAAAACGGACAAATTTCAAGATTTCATTGTCCTGATGACAGAAGTAAAGTTTATGTGGAACAACTATTGTCTATTTGTATTAGGACGACACACTGTGCCCAGGAACAAAACAGAAATACAAATGTATCACATGGTGCAATGAGTAGATTATAGCGGTGAATAGCGACCGACGGTAGTGACACAATGATATAGAGCTGCACATAATACCTTACACATACAGGAGTCTCTCACTGAATGAGAAGATCTGCAACAAGTGACTTTATATCAGTAATTCAATACATAAAGTGACACCCATCTATCATATAGAGTCATTACACACAGAGGGATCTATTTCATGTGTTTATTTCTGTTAATGTTGATGATTAATGAAACCCAAAGGTCATTATCTCAGAACATTAAAGTAGGGAGGATGAAGGGTCTGAGAGATAAAATATGACCTAAATAGGTATCAGAGGCTTCACCTTGTGTGGTTGTGAGAGCCACAACCACTATAAAAGCAGATCACGGCTGCTGCAGTCCCCAGCATGGTGCATATAGAGGAGGGAGGATGAAGGGTTAAACACCGCGCTGCCATATTCCAGCTGACATCAAAGAGTGAATATCAAGTCATAGTCAAGTTATATTCACCCTTTGATGTCTGGTGGAATACAGCAGCGCGGTGTTTAACCCTTCATCCTCCCTACTCTACATGCTGGGAACTGTTCTGCGATAATGACCTCTGCATTGGCATTCATGACTATGAAAATTGTAGATTCACACTGAAGGCATCAAAACCATGAATTAACACGTGGAATTATAAATGTAGAAGCTACAGAGCATGCGCAGTATCCCGTTGCAGGGCATGCTGGGATTGAGAGTTCACGCCTCTGGCCTCACTCTCCCGCGGTGCATGCTGGGGCATGTTTCTGAATTCAGGAAGTGACGTTATCACGATCTCTCAAACTGACTTCCGCTCTCGCCGGTAACCTAGCAACGCGTCGTCCGTTAGCCCCGCCCTCTCGCACTCCAGCCAATCAGTTTTGAGGCGGCTGCAGCGGCGCACTTCGCCTTTAACCCCTTGGTGTCCTGAAGGCAGCCGCATCTCGTGCTGCTCAGTGAGGAGAGCGGAGTGTGAGGCGCGGGAAGGGTTAATAGGCGCAGAGCGGCAGATTTGTACTGAGCGCCGGGATCAGAGCGGAGGAGAAGCGGCCGGAGCCATGGAGCAGCCGGTGAGTGCGGCCGGAGGAGCGAGCGGGGCTCAGCCTGCACAGGGCTGCGGGGGCCCCGGGGTGTGACCAGAGCGAGGGCCCCAGAGTGTGACCAGAGCGAGGGCCCCGGGGTGTGAGCAGAGCGAGGGCCCCGGGGTGTGAGCAGAGCGAGGGCCCCGGGGTGTGAGCAGAGCGAGGGCCCCTGAGTGTGACCAGAGCGAGGGCCCCAGAGTGTGACCGGAGCGAGGGCCCCAGAGTGTGACCGGAGGGAGGGCCCCTATATGTGACCAGAGGGAGGGCCCCGGAGTGTGACCGGAGGGAGGGCCCCGGAGTGTGACCGGAGGGAGGGCCCCGGAGTGTGACCGGAGGGAGGGCCCCGGAGTGTGACCGGAGGGAGGGCCCCGGAGTGTGACCGGAGGGAGGGCCCCGGAGTGTGACCGGAGGGAGGGCCCCGGAGTGTGACCGGAGGGAGGGCCCCGGAGGTGTGACCGGAGGGAGGGCCCCGGAGTGTGACCGGAGGGAGGGCCCCGGAGTGTGACCGGAGGGAGGGCCCCGGAGTGTGACCGGAGGGAGGGCCCCGGAGTGTGACCGGAGGGAGGGCCCCGGAGTGTGACCGGAGGGAGGGCCCCGGAGTGTGACCGGAGGGAGGGCCCCGGAGTGTGACCGGAGGGAGGGCCCCGGAGTGTGACCGGAGGGAGGGCCCCGGAGTGTGACCGGAGCGAGGGCCCCGGAGTGTGACCGGAGGGAGGGCCCCTATATGTGACCGGAGGGAGGGCCCCTATATGTGACCGGAGGGAGGGCCCCTATATGTGACCGGAGGGAGGGCCCCTATATGTGACCGGAGGGAGGGCCCCTATATGTGACCGGAGGGAGGGCCCCTATATGTGACCGGAGGGAGGGCCCCTATATGTGACCGGAGGGAGGGCCCCTATATGTGACCGAGGGAGGGCCCCTGAGTGTGACCGGAGGGAGGGCCCCTGAGTGTGACCGGAGGGAGGGCCCCTGAGTGTGACCGGAGGGAGGGCCCCTGAGTGTGACCGGAGGGAGGGCCCCTGAGTGTGACCGGAGGGAGGGCCCCTGAGTGTGAGCGGAGCGAGGGCCCCTGAGTGTGACCGGAGCGAGGGCCCCAGAGTGTGACCAGCCCCAGAGTGTGACCAGAGCGAGGCCCCGGAGTGTGACCGGAGCGAGGGCCCCGGAGTGTGACCGGAGCGAGGGCCCCGGGGTGTGACCGGAGCGAGGGCCCCGGGGTGTGACCGGAGCGAGGGCCCCTGAGTGTGACCGGAGCGAGGGCCCCTGAGTGTGACCGGAGCGAGGGCCCCTGAGTGTGACCGGAGCGAGGGCCCCAGTGTGTGAGAGGCCCCCAGGGAGGCTCTGTGCGTCTGTGTTTCTCTCGCTGGGATCGGTCGGGGTCTCGGGCGCACACTGGGTGTCGCTGGTTGTTGCCCCTGTCACACATGCGGGAGACCAGAGACGGAACAATGGTCCTGGACATTCCGCAGCGATCTCATCTGTGAGGGATGTTACACGCAGCGACGGCGCTGCTGAGGTCACTGCAACGTTACAAAACCTGTCATGTTACAGCAACGTCTGTAGCGATGTCGCTGCGTGTAACCCGGCCTTTACTGAACGCTGAAATAACGGGAGCGGGTGTGACAATAAGGAGACACTGGAGGGGGATCCACTATCACTCGCTCTCATGTCTGACTTCTATCCTCAGGAGGATCCGTCCCTGGAGCGGAACTTCAAGGGTCACAGAGACACCGTCACCAGTGTGGACTTCAACCCCAACATGAAGCAGATCGGTGAGTGACAGCGGAGGACAAAACACAGAGAGATAAACACCCTCAGTATTCAGTGACCGCCCGTCTCCTCCATCCTCAGTATTCAGTGACCGCCCGTCTCCTCCATCCTCAGTATTCAGTGACCGCCTGTCTCCTCCATCCTCAGTATTCAGTGACCGCCCGTCTCCTCCATCCTCAGTATTCAGTGACAGCCCGTCTCCTCCATCCTCAGTATTCAGTGACCGCCCGTCTCCTCCGTCCTCAGTATTCAGTGACCGCCCGTCTCCTCCATCCTCAGTATTCAGTGACCGCCCGTCTCCTCAGTATTCAGTGACCGCCCGTCTCCTCCTTCCTCAGTATTCAGTGACCGCCCGTCTCCTCCATCCTCAGTATTCAGCGACCGTCCGTCTCCTCCATCCTCAGTAATCAGTGACCGCCCGTATCCTCCATCCTCAGTATTCAGTGACCGCCCGTCTCCTCCATCTTCAGTATTCAGCGACCGCCCGTCTCCTTCGTCCTCAGTATTCAGCGACCGCCCATCTCCTCCATCCTCAGTATTCAGTGACCGCCCGTCTCCTCCATCCTCAGTATTCAGTGACCGCCCGTCTCCTCCATCTTCAGTATTCAGCGACCGCCCGTCTCCTTCGTCCTCAGTATTCAGCGACCGCCCGTCTCCTTCGTCCTCAGTATTCAGCGACCGCCCGTCTCCTTCGTCCTCAGTATTCAGCGACCGCCCGTCTCCTCCGTCCTCAGTTTTGCTGACCGCCCGTCTCCTCCGTCCTCAGTATTCAGTGACCGCCCATATCCTCCGTCCTCGTTGTTCGCTGACCGCCCGTCTCCTCCGTCCTCGTTGTTCGCTGACCGCCCGTCTCCTCCGTCCTCGCTGTTCGCTGACGGCCCGTCTCCTCCGTCCTCGCTGTTCGCTGACGGCCCGTCTCCTCCATCAGTTCTTCTCATCACTTATACACTGGTTATGGAGGATCTCAGCAGGACATTGTTCTAAACATCTTGGAGACCCGACCCCTGATCTTCTGTGTATGATTCTTGTGCGGATCTTTCTGTCTCTTGATCCCAGTTATGGTACCGTCACACGTCATGATATCGCATAGAAGTCACGTGTTTGGAGCGATGTGGTACGTGCGTCGTAGCGTGTGACACCGCGATATCAGTGTGAGATCGCACATGTTCTCAGGTCAGGTGATCTGTGATGATGCCATCTGCTGCATCGTGCGGTGCGATAACGATGTGTTCCACCATTTCTCCCATTCAGCTCTGTGAAAACAAGGAATCCTAACGAGCCGCTATTCACCATCTCACCCCGGAATCGCCACAATGTTCTAGACGACATCTCTACGTCCCTCATCAACACCCCGATCACGATCCAATTCTCTGTGCTAGCGCGCGCCCGTGACTTCTATGTGATATCGCAACGTGTGACGGTACCAATACATGGATGATGTGAGATCCGGGATCTGTGGATCTTCACCTCCAGGACTCCATAATTGTCATAAAGAATAAAAAATCTTATATAAACCTGTAGATAGAGATTCTGCTGCTATAAAGTGCCGTCCCCAAACATGGTATAATCCTGCATTCTTTTTTTAGTGCCACTAAGGGGTGTTTAGCCTTGTATTAAGCTAAAAAGTAATTATACAAAATATCTACACTGTGTGCAGAATTATTAGGCAACTTAATAAAAAACAAGTATATTCCCATCTCACTTGTTTATTTTCACCAGGTAACCAATATAACTGCACAAAATGTAGAAATAAACATTTCTGACCTGCAAAAACAAAACACAAAAAAGAGTGCCCAATATCGCCCCCTTTCTTTATGATGACACCCAGCAGCCTCCATCCATAGATTCTGTCAGCTGCTTGATCTGTTTACGATCCACATTGCGTGGAGCAGCCACCACAGCCTCCAGACACTGTTCCCAGAGGTGTGCTGTTTTCCCTCCAGACACTGTTCCCAGAGGTGTACTGTTTTCCCTCCAGACACTGTTCCCAGAGGTGTACTGTTTTCCCTCTCGGACACTGTTCCCAGAGGTGTGCTGTTTTCCCTCCAGACACTGTTCCCAGAGGTGTGCTGTTTTCCCTCCCAGACACTGTTCCCAGAGGTGTGCTGTTTTCCCTCCCAGACACTGTTCCCAGAGGTGTGCTGTTTTCCCTCCCAGACACTGTTCCCAGAGGTGTGCTGTTTTCCCTCCAGACACTGTTCCCAGAGGTGTGCTGTTTTCCCTCCCAGACACTGTTCCCAGAGGTGTGCTATTTTCCCTCCCAGACACTGTTCTCAGAGGTGTGCTGTTTTCCCTCCCAGGCACTGTTCCCAGAGGTGTGCTATTTTTCCTCCCTGTAGATCTCCCATTTTAGGAGGGACCACAGGTTCTCTATGGGGTTCAGATCAGGTGAACAAGGGGGCCATGTCATTATTTGTTCTTCTTTTAGACCTTTACTGGCCAGCCACGCTGTGGAGTAGTTGGATGCATGTGATGGAGCATTGTCCTGCAGGAAAATCATGTTTATCTTGAACGATCCCGACTTCTTCCTGCACCACTGCTTGAAGAAATTGTCTTCCAGAAACTGGCAGTAGGTCCGGGAGTTGAGCTTCGCTCCATCCTCAACCTGGAAAGGTCCCACAAGTTGATCTTTGATGATCCCAGCCCATACCAGTCCCCCACCTCCACCTTGCTGGCGTCTGAGTCGGAGTGGAGCTCTCTGCCCTTTACTGATCCAGCCTCTGGCCCATCCATCCGGTCATCAAGAGTCACTCTCATCTCATCAGTCCATAAAACCTTTGAACAATCAGTCTTCAGATATTTCTTGGCCCAGTCTTGACGTTGTATCTTATGTTTCTTGTTCAGAGGTGGTGGTTTTATCTTATGTTTCTTGTTCAGAGATGTTGGTTTTTCAGCCTTCCTTACCTTGGCCATGTCCCTGAGTATAGCACACCTTGTGCTTTCTGATACTCCAGTAACGTTGCAGCTCTGAAATATGGCAAAACTGGTGGCAAATGGCATCTTGGCAGCTTCACGCTTGATTTTCCTCAATTCATGGGCAGTTATTTTGCGCTTCTTGCAACCCTGTTGGCTATTTGCCATGAAACACTTGATTGTTCGGTGATCGCGCTTCAAAAGTTTGGCAATTTCCAGACTGCGGCATCCCTCTGCAAGACATCTCACAATTGTGGACTTTTCAGAGCCGTCACATCTCTCTTCTGACCCATTTTGCCTAATAATTAAGCACACCTTATATAGGGTGCTGATGTCATTACACCACACCCCTCCTCATTACAGACATCACCTGATTTACTTCATTGGTAGTTGGCTCTCAGCCTATACAGCTTGGAGGAGGACAACATGGATAAAAGGTATCATGGGATCACAATACTCATTTGCCTAATAATTCTGCACACAGTGTATTACGTGGTCTCACCACTTATTTTTGATAACCAGGCAAAGGTAAAGCAGACAGCGGTGGGCTGATATTACCAGTGTGGGAAGGTCCATGGTTATTTGGCCCTTCCCAGCCTAAATATGTCAGCACTGAGGCAACACATTAATAATATTCTCTACTTCTGGTGCTTTGCCCCCGGCTCTTCCTGTTGCCCTGGTGCAATAGTATTTGGGGTTGATGCCAGCTGTGTAGTGTCAGCTGGCATGAAGCCCAGGGGTTGGTAATGGAGAGGTGTCTATCAGACACTCCTATTACTAACCCAGTAAGTAAAACAAAATAAAACAAATGCAAAAATATTTAATTTAATAATAATAAAAAAAAAATACTCCCTGACTCATTCCCTGGTATGCCAATTTATTTAATAGAAATAGACCCCCGTCCAATGTATTACGCAAATGGAAACCTGAAAGACGTAAAAACAAGACGCTATGCATTTTTCACCAATTCAATCGAAAGCAAAGTTCCCAGGTCTGACGTAATCCAGAGGTTCCCAAGACTTTTAAAATCAAGTAGAGCAAAGTCTATGGAGCCTCAGAATGAGGTTCAATAGACTGTGAGCAGCAGCCATTCCCGACCCTGATGAGCAGTGACATTTGGAACGTCCGTGATCTTTCAAGCTTCTTCTCTCTCCGTCCATTCTGTACATTTTATTCCATTGCTCTCAATGTTTTTAGATGCAGGTGAGTGCAGGAGCGGAGACGCACGGTGCAGGGTCCGGCAGGATTGTGCTGACACTTCAGTATACGCAGTTGTTATATTCAGTCAGGATTAATAATATCTTCACAGCTGAGGAATTTCAGCAGATACTTATCCATCATGTGATGTCATCACGAGACGTCTGATCGGCTCTAAATCAATTCAGCAGCACCAACATATACTGCAGCGCTGTCCCCATTGGGGCTCACAATCTACCTTTCCTATCAGTATGGATGTGGTGTGTGGGAGAAAACCTGAGAACACAGGAAGAGCATAGGATCTGCACAAGCCTCATACACAGAAGATTGGGGGTCAGGTCTACAAGATATTTGGGACAATCTTATGCCTGTGTTATAAACATCATGTATTCTACTCCAGAGCTGCACTCCCTATTCTGCTGGTGCAGTCACTGTGTACATACATTACATTACTGATCCTGAGTTACCTCCTGTATTATACTCCAGAGCTGCACTCACTATTCTGCTGGTGCAGTCACTGTGTACATACATTACATTACTGATCCTGAGTTACCTCCTGTATTATACTCCAGAGCTGCATTCACTATTCTGCTGGTGCAGTCACTGTGTACATACATTACATTACATTACTGATCCTGAGTTACCTCCTGTATTATACTCCAGAGCTGCACTCACTATTCTGCTGGTGCAGTCACTGTGTACATTACATTACATTACTGATCCTGAGTTACCTCCTGTATTATACTCCAGAGCTGCACTCACTATTCTGCTGGTGCAGTCACTGTGTACATACATTACATTACTGATCCTGAGTTACCTCCTGTATTATACTCCAGAGCTGCACTCACTATTCTGCTGGTGCAGTCACTGTGTACATACATTACATTACTGATCCTGAGTTACCTCCTGTATTATACTCCAGAGCTGCACTCACTATTCTGCTGGTGCAGTCACTGTGTACATACATTACATTACTGATCCTGAGTTACCTCCTGTATTATACCCAGAGCTGCACTCACTATTCTGCTGGTGCAGTCACTGTGTACATACATTACATTACTGACCTGAGTTACCTCCTGTATTATACTCCAGAGCTGCACTCACTATTCTGCTGGTGCAGTCACTGTGTACATACATTACATTACTGATCCTGAGTTACCTCCTGTATTATACTCCAGAGCTGCACTCACTATTCTGCTGGTGCAGTCACTGTGTACATACATTACATTACTGATCCTGAGTTACCTCCTGTATTATACTCCAGAGCTGCACTCACTATTCTGCTGGTGCAGTCACTGTGTACATACATTACATACTGATCCTGAGTTACCTCTGTATTATACTCAGAGCTGCACTCACTATTCTGCTGGTGCAGTCACTGTGTACATACATTACATTACTGATCCTGTTATCTCCTGTATTATACTCCAGAGCTGCACTCACTATTCTGCTGCTGGACCTATGTAATGATGGGATGATGTCTTTGCAGCCAGTGGTTCTATGGACTCCAGTGTGATGGTTTCGAACATGAAGCCTCAGATGAGGGCGTACCGCTTTGTGGGCCACAAGGATGCCGTGATGTCCGTAGAGTTCTCGCCCTCCGGTCAACTTCTAGCTTCGGCCTCCAGGGATAAGACTGTCCGTCTTTGGGTCCCCAGTGTGTGAGTATCGGGGTCTTATTCTTTATGTATCTCTTCCCAGTACTGATTGTGGAGGTCTGTCTCCCTCTAGTGGTGCATTTAGGACTTGCACTTTCCCTGTACATGACATGGCCAGTGAATGTTCGCTCCTGCCTCATATGATGTATGGTCCCCACCCCCATAAGGGACCAGTTTTGCTGTGTTTGCTGGTAAATGTTGGAATTCCCCAAATTTTCTTGTGTAGAACAGAGCAGCAGAGGCTGGATTTGGCTACATTTGTTATTTCGTAGACCCGATCACAAGATTGAGCTGACATCAGCTGGTTTGTGCAGAACAGAGCAGTGGAGTGAGGGCTGCGGTGTGCCCCCTGCAGGACATATCCACCGTGTCTGATCTACATACAGAGTGAGGGCTGCGGTGTGCCACCTACTGGACCGATCCACCGTGTCTGATCTACATACAGAGCAGTGGAGTGAGGGCTGCGGTGTGCCCCTGCAGGACCGACCCACCGTGTCTGATCTACATACAGAGCAGTGGAGTGAGGGCTGCGGTGTGCCCCTGCAGGACTGATCCACCGTGTCTGATCTACATACAGAGCAGTGGAGTGAGGGCTGCGGTGTGCCCCCTGCAGGACCGATCCACCGTGTCTGATCTACATACAGAGCAGTGGAGTGAGGGCTGCGGTGTGCCCCCTGCAGGACCGATCCACCGTGTCTGATCTACATACAGAGCAGTGGAGTGAGGGCTGCGGTGTGCCCCCTGCAGGACCGATCCACCGTGTCTGATCTACATACAGAGCAGTGGAGTGAGGGCTGCGGTGTGCCCCCTGCAGGACCGATCCACAGTGTCTGATCTACATACAGAGCAGTGGAGTGAGGGCTGCGGTGTGCCCCCTGCAGGACTGATCCACTGTGTCTGATCTACATACAGAGCAGTGGAGTGAGGGCTGCGGTGTGCCCCTGCAGGACCGATCCCACCGTGTCTGATCTACATACAGAGCAGGCAGCGCAGTCAGTCCTGGGGGCTCGTACACAGACGCCGTCACCAGACGTTACACGTGTGACTTTATATTTCAGGAAAGGAGAGTCGACCGTGTTTAAAGCGCACACGGGCACAGTGCGGAGCGTCAGCTTCTCCGGAGACGGGCAGACCCTGGTCACTGCGTCCGACGACAAGACGGTGAAGGTGTGGGCGGTGCACCGGCAGAAGTTCCTGTTCTCCCTGAATCAGCACATAAACTGGGTGCGGTGCGCAAGGTACGGGCTTATGACATCACAGCAGCACAGAGGATGGGATATACCCCCCCCTTCCATCCCACAGCAGCACAGAGGATGGGATATACCCCCCCCTTCCATCCCACAGAAGAGCAGAGGTTGGGATATACCCCCCACCATCCTCCCACAGCAGAGCAGAGGATGGGATATACCCCACCATCCTCCCACAGCAGAGCAGAGGATGGGATATACCCCCCACCATCCTCCCACAGCAGAGCAGAGGATGGGATATACCCCCCACCATCCTCCCACAGCAGAGCAGAGGATGGGATATACCCCCACCATCCTCCCACAGAGGAGCAGAGGATGGGATATACCCCCCATCATCCTCCCACAGCAGAGCAGAGGATGGGATATACCCCCCACCATCCTCCCACAGCAGAGGATAGGATATACCCACTCGCAATCCTCCCACAGCAGCACAGAGGATGGGATACACTCTGGCACCCCCTCCTCCAGCATCCTCTGCATCGCTTCTCTCATTTTCTCCTCCATTTCCGCAGGTTTTCTCCGGACGGACGTCTGATCGTATCCGCCAGCGACGACAAAACCATAAAACTGTGGGACAAGACCAGCCGGGAGTGCATACACTCGTTCTGTGAGCACAGCGGGTAAGGAGCACCCTGACACTGGACTACATCTCCCAGCATGCCCACCTAGGGCTAAAGGGGCAGTCTCCCAACCCCCGCACCATCAGTATGCAGTCACATAAAAGAAAAGAGGGGTATCTGGATACTTTCCTCACCATTTCCCATATCTCTGGTGTCAGTTCAGCACTTCACAGCAGAGGGGTTGTTACAGTTGTAGATGATCCTGCGGGTGCGCTGATACATTGTAACAAACCAGCAACACCGGAAAGTTTTGTGCAGCTCACAGAAAAGATTAGCACAGACCCTCAGCTGCAGAAAGTTTGGATTTTATTTAGGTCTCCAGGTTTTGGTCCTATTCAGTGATGGCAAGCAGTGATGGTGACATGGTGAGAGGTTCAGAGACCTTCCTCAGCCTCCGTGACGCACTGGGGGGGGGGGGGTTGTGTGTTATCATGAAGACTCTGCCATACTGATCCATAGAGCGTCGCCCCCCGCTGGCTGCCCCGGGAACTGCATCTCACTCATTAGCCATTTAGTGCTGTCGGTGCTGACACGTGGGCGGCTCGTGTGCTTTGTGCTCCAGGTTTGTGAACTTCGTGGACTTTCACCCCAGCGGGACGTGCGTGGCGGCTGCGTCCACTGACAACACCGTGAAGGTCTGGGACATCCGGATGAACAAACTCATCCAGCATTACCAAGGTACGGAGCGCGGGAGGGTCCACACCTGCAGCCATCCAGTGTGCATAATAGGAGTCTATCCAGCTAGAGGATACAGTCAGCAAGCCTGCTGGCACATAGCACCCCAACAAAGGATTGGGGGGTTTATTAAAGGGACGTGCACCGCAACTAATGTCAACACTGAACGGCCGGTATTATTCCCTCCGTATGTTTTATCGAGGCTAAACCCAATACTCCGCCATTCATCATATTCAGCTTCTGTGGTGACAACTCTGGTTCTGATGAACGGCGGAGGCCGCAGTGCCCCTGCCATTATACATATTGCGTATACATGGGTTAGACTCGATGACGATCGGTAAGGATGGTAATGACTCCAAGACTATACACAATGCAACGGTGACAAACTCCAGGCAAAGAGCCATTACTTAATCCATCTTTACATGGTGTGCGAGCACACAGAACAGATGACATTACCGTCCCTTTAATTAGTGCACTGTGCACATAGAACAGTTGATGTTACCGTTCCTTTAAGAAGCACATTGTGCACACAGATGACGTTGCCATCCCTTTAAGTAATGCATTGTGTACATACAGGACAGATGACGATACCATCCCTTTAAGCAGCACGTTGTGTACAGAGGACAGATGACGTAACCGTCCCTTTTAGTGCTTTATATACAGATATAGCGCTACTGTCCCTTTAAGCAGTTCATAGTGCACACAGGACAGATGACGTAACGCGCTGTGTACACAGAGGCCGCTCACAGGGCAGAGGAGGTGTTGAGCCGTTTTCGCTGAGTCACTGTGATGCGGCCGGACATAGAAGCCGTTGTGTGTTGTAATCCCCATCATACCGTGAGGCTCTGCAGCTCTCCTGGCATGCTGGGAGTTGTAGTGTCACCCCAGCCCCTGGTTACAGATCAGACAGATACTGGACATTAGTAACCGACAGTCACAGCCGATTCCTCTAGGACCCTGGAGATTCCAGAACCTGCCAACCAATATGGCCGCCATAGGATGGTGCCAAATCCAGCAGGTGACCTGGCCGCCACTCTCCATTGACCTGGGGCCAGTGGGGGTGATTCTGGGCTCTGTGGTTCCCTCTAGTCGGGGTCATGTGATTCTGGGCTCTGGTTCCCTCTGGTCGGGGTCATGTGATTCTGGGCTCTGGTTCCCTCTGGTCGGGGTCATGTGATTCTGGCCTCTGTGGTTCCCTTTGCTCGGGGTCATGTGATTCTGGGCTCTGGTTCCCTCTGCTCATGGTCACGTGATTCTGGGCTCTGGTTCCCTCTGCTCGGGGTCGTGTGATTCTGGGCTCTGGTTCCCTCTGCTCATGGTCATGTGATTCTGGGCTCTGGTTCCCTCTGCTCGGGGTCATGTGATTCTGGGCTCTGGTTCCCTCTGCTCGGGGTCATGTGATTCTGGGATCTGGTTCCCTCTGCTCGGGGTCATGTGATTCTGGGCTCTGGTTCCCTCTGCTCGGGGTCATGTGATTCTGGGCTCTGGTTCCCTCTGCTCGGGGTCATGTGATTCTGGGCTCTGGTTCCCTCTGCTCGGGGTCATGTGATTCTGGGCTCTGGTTCCCTCTGCTCGGGGTCATGTGATTCTGGGCTCTGGTTCCCTCTGCTCGGGGTCATGTGATTCTGGGCTCTGGTTCCCTCTGCTCGGGGTCATGTGATTCTGGGCTCTGGTTCCCTCTGCTCGGGGTCATGTGATTCTGGGCTCTGGTTCCCTCTGCTCGGGGTCATGTGATTCTGGGCTCTGGTTCCCTCTGCTCGGGGTCATGTGATTCTGGGCTCTGGTTCCCTCTGGTCGGGGTCATGTGATTCTGGGCTCTGGTTCCCTCTGGTCGGGGTCATGTGATTCTGGGCTCTGGTTCCCTCTGGTCGGGGTCATGTGATTCTGGCCTCTGTGGTTCCCTTTGCTCGGGGTCATGTGATTCTGGGCTCTGGTTCCCTCTGGTCGGGGTCATGTGATTCTGGGCTCTGGTTCCCTCTGGTCGGGGTCATGTGATTCTGGGCTCTGGTTCCCTCTGGTCGGGGTCATGTGATTCTGGCCTCTGTGGTTCCCTTTGCTCGGGGTCATGTGATTCTGGGCTCTGGTTCCCTCTGGTCGGGGTCATGTGATTCTGGGCTCTGGTTCCCTCTGCTCATGGTCACGTGATTCTGGGCTCTGGTTCCCTCTGTCATGGTCACGTGATTCTGGGCTCTGGTTCCCTCTGGTCGGGGTCATGTGATTCTGGGCTCTGGTTCCCTCTGGTCGGGGTCATGTGATTCTGGGCTCTGGTTCCCTCTGGTCGGGGTCATGTGATTCTGGGCTCTGGTTCCCTCTGGTCGGGGTCATGTGATTCTGGGCTCTGGTTCCCTCTAGTCGGGGTCATGTGATTCTGGGCTCTGGTTCCCTCTAGTCGGGGTCATGTGATTCTGGGCTCTGGTTCCCTCTGGTCGGGGTCATGTGATTCTGGCCTCTGTGGTTCCCTTTGCTCGGGGTGATGTGACGCTCCGTTGCGGTGTCTTGCAGTGCACAGCGGGGCGGTGAACGCTCTCTCCTTCCATCCGTCCGGTAATTATCTCATCACTTCCTCCAATGACTCCACCCTGAAGATCCTGGACCTGTTGGAGGGGCGGCTGCTCTACACGCTGCACGGCCACCAGGTGAGCACTCGCCTGAGATCATGACTGCAGTCAGTGTCTGCACATTACTGATGATCGGGGTCAGGAGCTCTGCTTGATGTCAGTGACTGGGAACTTTCCATTTTGCAGGGGGCGGTGACTTGTGTCAAGTTCTCCAGAGACGGACAGTTCTTCGCTTCCGGAGGCTCCGATGAGCAAGTGAGTCCAAGACGCCAAGACGCACGTTCCGGGGTGTAATCAGTGTGTGTCGCTGATCACTCATACCTGTGAGGGGGAAGGGGGGGGAAGGCGTGATTTTGGCTGTCATACTTGGGAGGAGGAGGGCTTCAGGCTGGGGAGACGTGATGCCGAGGCGCGGCGTTGGCGGCCCATACCTGGGGGAGGCGCGGCGTTGGCTGCCCATACCTGGGGGAGGCGCGACGTTGGCGGCCCATACCTGGGGGAGGCGCGGCGTTGGCGGCCCATACCTGGGGGAGGCGCGGCGTTGGCGGCCCATACCTGGGGGAGGCGCGGCGTTGGCGGCCCATACCTGGGGGAGGCGCGGCGTTGGCGGCCCATACCTGGGGGAGGCGCGGCGTTGGCGGCCCATACCTGGGGGAGGCGCGGCGTTGGCGGCCCATACCTGGGGGAGGCGCGGCGTTGGCGGCCCATACCTGGGGGAGGCGCGGCGTTGGCGGCCCATACCTGGGGGAGGCGCGGCGTTGGCGGCCCATACCTGGGGGAGGCGCGGCGTTGGCGGCCCATACCTGGGGGAGGCGCGGCGTTGGCCGGTCACACTGAGATAGAATGGGAGGGGGGTGGATGGGTGCCATTTGACGCTACCTCTTCCCTTTCTCTTTTTAGATCATGGTCTGGAAAACAAACTTCGATTCCTCGACGTACAGCGACGTCCTGAGACAGAAGAGGAGAGACGCGTTCATGAACGGGGCAGACACTAAAGCGAGCGGCGCCCCTCTGCAGACCCCGCACCCAGCAGACCCCGAGCCGGTGAGGATCCGCCGTACACCAGGACTCTGCACCTTCATTGCACCTGGCCTTGACCTTCAGTCCCTGGTGTTCACGGTGCGGCCGATGTCCATTATTACGGGATATAACTGATGTTATCTGGTGTGTTCTCAGCCCCCTGTGACTGCGGAGGACAGAGGCAGCCCCTGCCCACCCAGACCCCCACCTCAACCTGACGACTATAACATGAGGAACATCGCCAGCACCCTGGAGCACATCGTGGGACAACTAGACATCCTGACCCAGGTATGAACCAGTGATATCCTGAGCCTCCTGGTGCATGAGAACAATACTGCCACCTTCACACGCAGGCTATGTGCGGTACTGCAGATCTGTCACAGTGCTGACCCCGATATAATCTGATCTTTCTCTTCCAGACTGTGGGGATTATAGAGCAGAGACTTTCCCTGACGGAAGATAAACTGAGGGAATGTATGGAGCGGCGCCCCGGCACGGACACATGAGTAGCCCTGCTGTCCCGGAGGGCCTCACATCTGAGTTTTTCTGGTTTTTTTTATTGTGTAAATATTCTATACTTTAATAAAATATTTAATGTTTTTCATGGATTGAAGAGCAGCAGCCGTCCCTCTGTCCGCCTCCTCCGGGGGGACGTCTGCGGTGGTGGAGGACCCGGCGCTGCCCCATCACTTCCTCATCACCGGCTCCATTTCCACATTTCTAGTTCCACAAGTTAAACAGGAAGTTTCTTGCTACATTAACACCTCGTCCTGTGCAACTTCCACATTGTAACGACACAACGCTGCGAATATGAGGGGGGACAGGAGAAGACTTAAAAAGAAACCTGATGAGTTTTCTGGGCCCTCAAGCAGCCACTATTTACTTATCCCTTTAACAGAGACACAGCCCGGCTTTGTGGGAGGGAGGGAGTACGCGGGCCGGCTTTGTGGGAGGGAGGGAGTACGCGGGCCGGCTTTGTGGGAGGGGAGGGATGTACGCGGGCCGCCTTTGTGGGAGGGAGGGGAGTACGCGGGCCGCCTTTGTGGGAGGGAGGGAGTACACGGGCCGGCTTTGTGGGAGGGAGGAGTACACGGGCCGGCTTTGTGGGGAGGGAGTACGTGGGCCGGCTTTGTGGAAGGGAGGGAGGGAGTACGTGGGCCGGCTTTGTGGAAGGGAGGAGGGAGTACGTGGGCCGGCTTTGTGGAAGGGAGGGAGGGAGTACGCGGGCCGGCTTTGTGGGAGGGAGTACGGGCCGCTTTGAGGGAGTGGAGGGAGTAGTACGGGCCGGCCTTTGTGGGAGGGAGTAGCGGGGGAGTCCGGCGCTTTGTGGAGGGAGAGTACGCGAGCCGGCTTTGTGGGAGGGAGTACGCGGCCGGCTTTGTGGAGGGAGGGAGTACTGTGGAGCGCGGCTTTGTGGAAGGGAGGGAGTGGAGTACGTGGGCCGGCTTTGTGGAAGGGAGGGAGGGAGTACGCGGGCCGGCTTTGTGGAAGGGAGGGAGGGAGTACGCGGGCCGGCTTTGTGGAGGGAGGGGGAGTACGTGGGCCGGCTTTGAGGGAGGGAGTACGCGGGCTGGCTTTGTGGGAGGGAGGGAGTACGCGGGCCGGCTTTGAGGAGGGAGGGAGTACGCGGGCCGGCTTTGAGGGAGGGAGGGAGTACGCGGGCCGGCTTTGAGGGAGGGAGGGAGTACGTGGGCCGGCTTTGAGGGAGGGAGGGAGTACGCGGGCCGGCTTTGAGGGAGGGAGGGAGTACGCGGGCCGGCTTTGAGGGAGGGAGGGAGTACGCGGCCGGCTTTTGGGAGGGAGGGAGTACGCGGGCCGGCTTTGTGGGAGGGAGGGAGTACGCGGGCCGGCTTTGTGGGAGGGAGTACGCGAGCCGGCTTTTTGGGAGGAAGTACGCGAGCCGGCTTTGTGGGAGGGAATACGCGGGCCGCCTTTGTGGGAGGGAGGGAGTACGCGGGCCGCCTTTGTGGGAGGGAGGGAGTACGCGGGCCGGCTTTGGGGAGGGAGGGAGTACGTGGGCTGGCTTTGTGGGAGGGAGGGAGTACGCGAGCCGGCTTTGTGGGAGGGAGTACGTGGGCCGGCTTTGTGGGAGGGAGGGAGTACGTGGGCCGGCTTTGTGGGAGGGAGGGAGGGAGTACGTGGGCTGGCTTTGTGGGAGGGAGGGAGTACGTGGGCCGGCTTTGTGGGAGGGAGGGAGTACGCGGGCCGGCTTTGTGGGAGGGAGGGAGTACGCGAGCCGGCTTTGTGGGAGGGAGTACGCGGGCCGGCTTTGTGGGAGGGAGGGAGGGAGTACGTGGGCCGGCTTTGTGGGAGGGAGGGAGTACGTGGGCCGGCTTTGTGGGAGGGAGGGAGTACACGAGCCGGCTTTTTGGGGAGGGAGGGAGGAGTAACGCGAGTCGGCTTTTTGGGAGGGAGGGTGTACGCGGGCTGGCTTTGTGGGAGGGAGTACGCAGGCCGGCTTTATGGGAGGGAGGGAGTACGCGGGCCGGCTTTATGGGAGGGAGGGAGTATGCGGGCGGCTTTGTGGGAGGGAGTGAGCACACGGCTCGGGCAGCTGTCAAATATACAGAGAAGTCCTGAGTCACTGCTACCTCCTTCACATGTGCAGTACTCTGATAAAGCTGGAGCGCAGACTCCCTCCCTGCGATACAGCAGACCTGCGAATTCTCCACTTACCAAAGAGCCGGCAGTCACTACTTACCAATCCCCACAGGAGCCTAATAATCAGTGGGATGATCGGCCTGAGTGACATGGCGCCCCCAAGTCGTCACCCATTTATTAGTACATCACCACCAAAGTTGTAAAATAGACTTGGAGCAAATTAGAAAAATCAATAAGACAAAAAAAAGGGGCATGAAAGGATCAGTAAATACAGGCGAGGCCTGAGGAAGACATTGGGTTCTTTCCTTCTGGAGGTTTATGGCAACTGTAACGTGATGAGAGGTTTTGTTTCATTCAATATTTTCAACATCTTCACTTATCAGATAACCGAACTCTTAAGAGAAAAAGTTTTATTAACATCTTATATCCATACTTTACATGGTGCACTGTACTCCAGAGCTGCACTCACTATTCTGCTGGTGCAGTCACTGTGTACATACATTACATTACTGATCCTGAGTTACCTCCTGTATTATACTCCAGAGCTGCACTCACTATTCTGCTGGTGCAGTCACTGTGTACATACATTACATTACTGATCCTGAGTTACCTCCTGTATTATACTCCAGAGCTGCACTCACTATTCTGCTGGTGCAGTCACTGTGTACATACATTACATTACTGACCCTGAGTTACCTCCTGTATTATACTCCAGAGCTGCACTCACTATTCTGCTGGTGCAGTCACTGTGTACATACATTACATTACTGATCCTGAGTTACCTCCTGTATTATACTGCAGAGCTGCACTCACTATTCTGCTGGTGCAGTCACTGTGTACATACATTACATTACTGATCCTGAGTTACCTCCTGTATTATACTCCAGAGCTGCACTCACTATTCTGCTGGTGCAGTCACTGTGTACATACATTACATTACTGATCCTGAGTTACCTCCTGTATTATACCCCAGAGCTGCACTCACTATTCTGCTGGTGCAGTCACTGTGTAATACATTACATTACTGACCCTGAGTTACCTCCTGTATTATACTCCAGAGCTGCACTCACTATTCTGCTAGTGCAGTCACTGTGTACATACATTACATTACTGATCCTGAGTTACCTCCAGTGTTATACTCCAGAGCTGCACTCACTATTCTGCTGGTGCAGTCACTGTGTACATACATTACATTACTGATCCTGAGTTACCTCCTGTATTATACTCCAGAGCTGCACTCACTATTCTGCTGGTGCAGTCACTGTGTACATACATTACATTACTGATCCTGAGTTACCTCCTGTATTATACTCCAGAGCTGCACTCACTATTCTGCTGGTGCAGTCACTGTGTACATACATTACATTACTGACCCTGAGTTACCTCCTGTATTATACTCCAGAGCTGCACTCACTATTCTGCTGGTGCAGTCACTGTGTACATACATTACATTACTGATCCTGAGTTACCTCCTGTATTATACTGCAGAGCTGCACTCACTATTCTGCTGGTGCAGTCACTGTGTACATACATTACATTACTGATCCTGAGTTACCTCCTGTATTATACTCCAGAGCTGCACTCACTATTCTGCTGGTGCAGTCACTGTGTACATACATTACATTACTGATCCTGAGTTACCTCCTGTATTATACCCCAGAGCTGCACTCACTATTCTGCTGGTGCAGTCACTGTGTACATACATTACATTACTGACCCTGAGTTACCTCCTGTATTATACTCCAGAGCTGCACTCACTATTCTGCTAGTGCAGTCACTGTGTACATACATTACATTACTGATCCTGAGTTACCTCCTGTATTATACTCCAGAGCTGCACTCACTATTCTGCTGGTGCAGTCACTGTGTACATACATTACATTACTGATCCTGAGTTACCTCCTGTATTATACTCCAGAGCTGCATTCACTATTCTGCTAGTGCAGTGTCTGCACACACAGTATATAGTGTTTCCCCCTCCAGAGCTGCACTTTCTATTCTGCTGGTGCAGTCTCAGTACACAATATTTTCTCCTCTGGAGCTGCACTCTGTTTTCCTGGTACAGTCTCTACAGTGTTTCCTCCTCCGGAGCTGCACTCTATATTGGTGTTTCCTCCTCCAGGACTGCACTCTTTTCCCTCTGTATTGGTGTTTCCTCCTCCGGAGCTGCACTCTCTGTATTGGTGTTTCCTCCTCCGGAGCTGCACACTCTGTTCTCTCTCTATTGGGGTTTCTTACTCTGGAGCTGCACTCTCTGTACACAGTATTGGTGTTTCCTCCAGAGCTGCACTCTCTGTATTGGTGTTTCCTCCTCCAGAGCTGCACTCTCTGTATTGGTGTTTCCTCCTCCAGAGCTGCACTCTCTGTATTGGTGTTTCCTCCTCCAGAGCTGCACTCTCTGTATTGGAGTTTCCTCCTCCAGAGCTGCACTCTCTGTATTGGAGTTTCCTCCTCCGGAGCAGCACTCTCTGGTGTTTCCTCCTCCGGAGCCGCACTCTGTATTGGTGTTTCCTCCTCTGGAGCTGCACACTCTGGTGTTTCCTCCTCTGGACCTGCACTCTGTATTGGTGTTTCCTCCTCCGGAGCCGCACTCTGTATTGGTGTTTCCTCCTCTGGAGCTGCACACTCTGGTGTTTCCTCCTCTGGACCTGCACTCTGTATTGGTGTTTCCTCCTCTGGAGCTGCACACTCTGGTGTTTCCTCCTCTGGACCTGCACTCTGTATTGGTGTTTCCTCCTCCGGAGCCGCACTCTGTATTGGTGTTTCCTCCTCTGGAGCTGCACTCTCTGGTGTTTCCTCCTCTGGACCTGCATTCTGTATTGGTGTTTCCTCCTCCGGAGCCGCACTCCTGCACTCTGTGGTGCTTCCTCCTCCGGAGCCGCACTCCTGCACTCTGTGGTGTTTCCTCCTCCGGAGCCGCACTCCTGCACTCTGTGGTGTTTCCTCCTCCGGAGCCGCACTCCTGCACTCTGTGGTGTTTCCTCCTCCGGAGCCGCACTCCTGCACTCTGTGGTGTTTCCTCCTCCGGAGCCGCACTCCTGCACTCTGTGGTGCTTCCTCCTCCGGAGCCGCACTCCTGCACTCTGTGGTGTTTCCTCCTCCGGAGCCGCACTCCTGCACTCTGTGGTGCTTCCTCCTCCGGAGCCGCACTCCTGCACTCTGTGGTGCTTCCTCCTCCGGAGCCGCACTCCTGCACTCTGTGGTGCTTCCTCCTCCGGAGCCGCACTCCTGCACTCTGTGGTGTTTCCTCCTCCGGAGCCGCACTCCTGCACTCTGTGGTGTTTCCTCCTCTGGAGCCGCACTCCTGCACTCTCTGGTGTTTCCTCCTCCGGAGCCGCACTCCTGCACTCTCTGTAGTGTCACTCCTGCACTCTGTGGTGCTTCCTCCTCCGGAGCCGCACTCCTGCACTCTGTGGTGTCACTCCTGCACTCTCTGGTGTCACTCCTGCACTCTGTAGTTTCCTCCTCCGGAGCCGCACTCCTGCACTCTGTGGTGCTTCCTCCTCCGGAGCCGCACTCCTGCACTCTGTGGTGTTTCCTCCTCCGGAGCCGCACTCCTGCACTCTGTGGTGTCACTCCTGCACTCTCTGGTGTCACTCCTGCACTCTGTAGTTTCCTCCTCCGGAGCCGCACTCCTGCACTCTGTGGTGTCACTCCTGCACTCTCTGGTGTCACTCCTGCACTCTGTGGCGTTTCCTCCTCCGGAGCCGCACTCCTGCACTCTCTGGTGTTTCCTTCTCCGGAGCCGCACTCCTGCACTCTCTGTAGTGTCACTCCTGCACTCTGTGGTGCTTTCTCCTCCAGAGCCGCACTCCTGCACTCTGTGGTGCTTCCTCCTCCGGAGCCGCACTCCTGCACTCTGTGGTGTTTCCTCCTCCGGAGCCGCACTCCTGCACTCTGTGGTGTTTCCTCCTCTGGAGCCGCACTCCTGCACTCTCTGGTGTTTCCTCCTCCGGAGCCGCACTCCTGCACTCTCTGTAGTGTCACTCCTGCACTCTGTGGTGCTTCCTCCTCCGGAGCTGCACTCCTGCACTCTGTGGTGTCACTCCTGCACTCTGTGGTGTCACTCCTGCACTCTGTGGTGTCACTCCTGCACTCTGTGGTGTCACTCCTGCACTCTCTGTGTCACTCCTGCACTCTGTGGTGTTTCCTCCCGGAGCCGCACTCTGCACTCTCTGGTGTTTCCTCCTCCCCGGAGCCGCACTCCTGCACTCTCTGTAGTGTCACTCCTGCACTCTGTGGTGCTTCCTCCTCCGGAGCCGCACTCCTGCACTCTGTGGTGCTTCCTCCTCCGGAGCCGCACTCCTGCACTCTGTGGTGTCACTCCTGCACTCTGTGGTGTCACTCCTGCACTCTGTGGTGTCACTCCTGCACTCTGTGGTGTCACTCCTGCACTCTGTGGTGTCACTCCTGCACTCTCTGTGGTGTCACTCCTGCACTCTCTTGGTGTCACTCCTGCACTCTTGTAGTTTCCTCCTCCGGAGCCGCACTCCTGCACTCTTGGTGTCACTCCTGCACTCTGTGGTGTCACTCCTGCACTCTGTGGTTTCCTCCTCCGGAGCCGCACTCCTGCACTCTGTGGTGTTCCTCCTCCGGAGCCGCACTCCTGCACTCTGTGGTGTTTCCTCCTCCGGAGTCGCACTCCTGCACTCTGTGGTGTCACTCCTGCACTCTTGTGTCACTCCTGCACTCTGTGGTGTTCCTCCTCCGGGGGCTAGCCGCACTCCTGCACTCTTTGTGTTTCCTCCTCCGGAGCCGCACTCCTGCACTCTTTGGTGTTTCCTCCTCCGGAGCCGCACTCCTGCACTCTGTGGTGTCACTCCTGCACTCTGTGGTGTCACTCCTGCACTCTGTAGTTTCCTCCTCCGGAGCCGCACTCCTGCACTCTGTGGTGTTTCCTCCTCCGGAGCCGCACTCCTGCACTCTCTGTAGTGTCACTCCTGCACTCTGTGGTGCTTCCTCCTCCGGAGCCGCACTCCTGCACTCTGTGGTGTCACTCCTGCACTCTCTGTAGTGTCACTCCTGCACTCTGTAGTGTTCCTCCTCCGGAGCCGCTCTCCTGCACTCTGTGGTGTTTCTCCTCCGGAGCGCACTCCTGCACTCTGTAGTTTCCTCCTCCGGAGCCGCACTCCTGCACTCTGGTGTTTCCTCCTCCGGAGCCGCACTCCTGCACTCTCTGTAGTGTCACTCCTGCACTCTGTGGTGTTTCCTCCTCCGGAGCCGCACTCCTGCACTCTGTGTTTCCTCCTCGGAGCCGCACTCCTGCACTCTCTGTAGTGTCACTCCTGCACTCTGTGGTGCTTCCTCCTCCGGAGCCGCACTCCTGCACTCTGTGGTGTCACTCCTGCACTCTGTGGTGTCACTCCTGCACCCTGTAGTTTCCTCCTCCGGAGCCGCACTCCTGCACTCTGTGGTGTTTCCTCCTCCGGAGCCGCACTCCTGCACTCTGTGGTGTTTCCTCCTCCGGAGCCGCACTCCTGCACTCTGTGGTGTTTCCTCCTCCGGAGCCGCACTCCTGCACTCTGTGGTGTCACTCCTGCACTCTCTGGTGTCACTCCTGCACTCTGTGGTGTTTCCTCCTCCGGAGCCGCACTCCTGCACTCTGTAGTTTCCTCCTCCGGAGTCGCACTCCTGCACTCTGTGGTGTCACTCCTGCACTCTCTGGTGTCCACTCCTGCACTCTGTGGTGTTTCCTCCTCCGGAGCCGCACTCCTGCACTCTCTGGTGTTTCCTCCTCCGGAGCCGCACTCCTGCACTCTCTGTAGTGTCACTCCTGCACTCTGTGGTGCTTCCTCCTCCGGAGCCGCACTCCTGCACTCTGTGGTGTCACTCCTGCACTCTGTAGTTTCCTCCTCCGAGAGCCGCACTCCCTGCACTCTGTGGTGTTTCCTCCTCCGGAGCCGCATCCTGCACTGCACTCTCTGTAGTGTCACTCCTGCACTCTGTGGTGTTTCCTCCTCCGGAGTCGCACTCCTGCACTCTGTAGTTTCCTCCTCCGGAGCCGCACTCCTGCACTCTGTGTGTTTCCTCCTCCGGAGCCGCACTCCTGCACTCTCTGTAGTGTCACTCCTGCACTCTGTGGTGCTTCCTCCTCCGGAGCCGCACTCCTGCACTCTGTAGTTTCCCTCCTCGGAGCCGCACTCCTGCACTCTGTGGTGTTTCCTCCTCCGGAGCCGCACTCCTGCACTCTCTGTAGTGTCACTCCTGCACTCTGTGGTGCTTCCTCCTCCGGAGCCGCACTCCTGCACTCTGTGGTGTCACTCCTGCACTCTGTGGTGTCACTCCTGCACTCTGTGGTGTCACTCCTGCACCTGTAGTTTCCTCCTCCGGAGCCGCACTCCTGCACTCTGTGGTGTCACTCCTGCACTCTCTGGTGTCACTCCTGCACTCTGTGGTGTTTCCTCCTCCGGAGCCGCACTCCTGCACTCTCTGGTGTTTCCTCCTCCGGAGCCGCACTCTGCACTCTCTGTAGTGTCACTCCTGCACTCTGTGGTGCTTCCTCCTCCGGAGCCGCACTCCTGCACTCTGTGGTGTCACTCCTGCACTCTGTGGTGTCACTCCTGCACTCTGTAGTTTCCTCCTCCGGAGCCGCACTCCTGCACTCTGTGGTGTTTCCTCCTCCGGAGCCGCACTCCTGCACTCTCTGTAGTGTCACTCCTGCACTCTGTGGTGCTTCCTCCTCCGGAGCCGCACTCCTGCACTCTGTGGTGTCACTCCTGCACGCTGGAGGCCGAAACCCAGAGCTCCGTGCTCGGCCTCCTGCTCCAGAGACTGCGAGAAGACGGGTGCAGAGCGCACTACCTGCGAGGTGAGTCCGGGGGGGCGGGGCCACTACCTGTGAGGTGAGAGTCCGGGGGGCGGGGCCACTACCTGTGAGGTGAGAGTCCGGGGGGCGGGGCCACTACCTGTGAGGTGAGAGTCCGGGGGGGCGGGGCCACTACCTGTGAGGTGAGAGTTCGGGGGGTGGGGCCACTACCTGTGAGGTGAGAGTCCGGGGGGCGGGGCCACTACCTGTGAGGTGAGAGTCCGGGGGGCGGGGCCACTACCTGTGAGGTGAGAGTCCGGGGGCGGGGCCACTACCTGCGAGGTGAGCGTCCGGGGGGCGGGGCCACTACATGCAATGTGAGTCCGGGGGGCGGGGCCACTACCTGCGAGGTGAGAGCTCTAACAGCGAGGTGAGAGTCCGGGGGGCGGGGCCACTACCTGCGAGGCGGGGCCACTACCTGTAAGGTGACCGCCCGGGGGGGCGGGGCCACTACCTGCGAGGTGAGAGTCTGGGGGGCAGGGCCACTACCTGTCAGGTGAGAGTCTGGGGGGCGGGGCCACTACCTGCGAGGTGAGAGTCTGGGGGGCAGGGCCACTACCTGTCAGGTGAGAGTCTGGGGGGCGGGGCCACTACCTGCGAGGTGAGAGTCTGGGGGGCAGGGCCACTACCTGTCAGGTGAAAGTCTGGGGGGCGGGGCCACTACCTGTCAGGTGAGAGTCTGGGGCGCGGGGCCACTACCTGCGAGGTGAGTCCGGGGGGGGCGGGGCCACTACCTGTGAGGTGAGAGTCCGGGGGGCGGGGCCACTACCTGTGAGGTGAGAGTCCGGGGGGCGGGGCCACTACCTGTGAGGTGAGAGTCCGGGGGGCGGGGCCACTACCTGTGAGGTGAGGGGGCGGGGCCACTACCTGTGAGGTGAGAGTCCGGGGGGCGGGGCACCTACCTGTGAGGTGAGAGTCCGGGGGGGCGGGGCCACTACCTGTGAGGTGAGAGTCCGGGGGCGGGGCCACTACCTGTGAGGTGAGAGTCCGGGGGGCGGGGCCACTACCTGTGAGGTGAGAGTCCGGGGGGCGGGGCCACTACCTGTGAGGTGAGCGTCCGGGGGCGGGGCCACTACATGCAATGTGAGTCCGGGGGGCGGGGCCACTACCTGCGAGGTGAGAGCTCTAACAGCGAGGTGAGAGTCCGGGGGGCGGGGCCACTACCTGCGAGGCGGGGCCACTACCTGTGAGGTGACCGCCCGGGGGGAGGGGCCACTACCTGCGAGGTGAGAGTCTGGGGGGCAGGGCCACTACCTGTCAGGTGAGAGTCTGGGGGGCGGGGCCACTACCTGCGAGGTGAGAGTCTGGGGGGCAGGGCCACTACCTGTCAGGTGAGAGTCTGGGGGGCGGGGCCACTACCTGCGAGGTGAGAGTCTGGGGGGCAGGGCCACTACCTGTCAGGTGAGAGTCTGGGGGGCGGGGCCACTACCTGCGAGGTGAGAGTCTGGTGCAGTGGGGCTGAGCCCACTACCTGGGGGGTGTGACCTGACTATAAGCGGGGGACAGGCATTTGGGTGACCCAACTACAGGAGGGAGCCGGCGGGGGAGTCTGGGGGGTAGGGCCAAACCCACTACCTGTGAGCTGCAACCCAAGTACACCTGGGGGACAGGCGGAGGACGGGGGCACCACCTGCAGGGCGCAACACAACTACATCGGGGGGACAGGCGGAGGACGGGGGCACCACCTGCAGGGCGCAAACACAACTACATCGGGGGGACAGGCGGAGGACGGGGGCACTACCTGCAAGGCGCGACACAACTACATCTGGGGGACAAGCATGCGGTGACCTGACTACAGGAGGGGGGAGGGGGGGACACTACCTGCGAGGTGTGACCTGACTACAAGCGGGAGGACAGGCAGGGGGAGTAACTGCTACAGGAGGGAGGGAGGGGGAGCAGGGGCACTGCTCAAGGTGCGACCAGACAGGGGAGGCCGGGGGTTGGTGGGGCAGCCTAAGAGGTGTAGGTGAGCAGGTGTATATCGGGATGGTGTGGGGCAGCCTGAGAGGTGTAGGCCGGGGGGTGGTGGGGCAGCCTGAGAGGTGTAGGCCGGGGGGTGGTGGGGCAGCTGAGAGGTGTAGGCCGAGGGGGTGGTGGGGCAGCCTGAGAGGTAAGGCCGGGGTGTGGTGGGGCAGCCTGAGAGGTGTAGGCCGGGGGGTGGTGGGGCACCTGAGAGGTGTAGGCCGAGGGGTGGTGGGGCAGCCTGAGAGGTTAGGCCGGGGGGTGGTGAGGCAGGCTGGGAGGTGAAAGGCCGGGATGATGGGGGGCAGCCTGAGAGGTGAAGGCGGGATGTGGTGGGGCAGCTGGGAGGTGAAGGCCGGGGGGTGGTGGGGCAGCCTGAGAGGTGTAGGCCGGGGGGTGGTGGGGCAGCCTGAGAGGTGTAGGCCGGGGGGGGTGGGGCAGCTGAGAGGTGTAGGCCGGGGGTGGTGGGGCAGCCTGAGAGGTGTAGGCCGGGGGGTGTGGGGCAGCCTGGAGGTGTAGGCCGGGGTGTGGTGGGGCAGCCTGAGAGGTGTAGGCCGAGGGGTGGTGGGGCAGCTGAGAGGTGTAGGCCGGGGGGTGGTGGGGCAGGCTGAGAGGTGTAGGCCGGGGGGTGGTGGGGCAGGCTGAGAGGTGTAGGCCGGGGGGTGGTGGGGCAGCTGAGAGGTGTAGGCCGGGGGGTGGTGGGGCAGGCCTGAGAGGTGTAGGCCGGGGGGTGGTGGTGGGGCAACCTGAGAGGTGTAGGCCGAGGGGTGGTGGGGCAGCTGAGAGGTGTAGGCCGGGGGGTGGTGGGGGCAGGCTGAGAGGTAAAGGCCGGGGGGAAAGGGGGGGCAGGCTGGGAGGTGAAGGTTGGGGTGTGGTGGGGCAGGCTGGGAGGTGAAGGCCGGGGGGTGGTGGGGCAGCTGAGAGGTGTAGGCCGGGGGGTGGTGGGGCAACCTGAGAGGTGTAGGCCGAGGGGTGGTGGGGCAGCTTGAGAGGTGTAGGCCGGGGGTGGTGGGGCAGCCTGAGAGGTGTAGGCCGGGGGGGGCAGCCTGAGAGGTGTAGGCCGGGGGTGGTGGGGCAGCCTGAGAGGTGTAGGGCCGGGGGGGTGGTGGGGCAGGCTGAGAGGTGTAGGCCGGGGTGTGGTGGGGAGCCTGAGAGGTGTAGGCCGGGGGGTGGTGGGGCAGCTGAGAGGTGTAGGCCGGGGGGTGGTGGGGCAGGCTGAGAGGTGTAGGCCGGGGGGTGGTGGGGCAGGCTGGAGGTGTGGCCGGGGGGTGGTGGGGCAGGCTGAGAGGTGTAGGCCGGGGGGTGGTGGGGCAGGCTGAGAGGTGAAGGCCGGGGGTGGTGGGGCAGCCTGAGAGGTGAAAGGCCGGGGGTGGTGGGGCAGCCTGAGAGGTGTAGGCCGGGGGTGGTGGGGCAGCCTGAGAGGTTAGGCCGAGGGGTGGTGGGGCAGCCTGAGAGGTAAAGGCCGGGGGTGGTGGGGCAGGCTGGGAGGTGAAGGCCGGGATGTGGTGGGGCAGCCTGAGAGGTGAAGGCCGGGGGGTGGTGGGGCAGCCTGAGAGGTGAAGGCCGGGGGGTGGTGGGGCAGCCTGAGAGGTGTAGGCCGGGGGGTGGTGGGGCAGCCTGAGAGGTGTAGGCCGGGGGTGGTGGGGCAGCCTGAGAGGTGTAGGCCGGGGGGTGGTGGGGCAGCCTGAGAGGTGTAGGCCGAGGGGTGGTGGGGCAGCTGAGAGGTGTAGGCGGGGGGTGGTGGGGCAGGCTGAGAGGTGTAGGCCGGGGGTGTGGGGCAGGCTGAGAGGTGTAGGCCGGGGGTGGTGGGGCAGGCTGAGAGGTGTAGGCCGGGGGGTGGTGGGGCAGCCTGAGAGGTGTAGGCGGGGGGTGGTGGGGCAGCCTGAGAGGTGTAGGCCGGGGGGTGGTGGGGCAACTGAGAGGTGTAGGCCGAGGGTGGTGGGGCAGCCTGAGAGGTAAAGGCCGGGGGGGAAGGGGGGGCAGGCTGGAGGTGAAGGTTGGGGTGTGGTGGGGCAGGCTGGGAGGTGAAGGCCGGGGGGTGGTGGGGCAGCCTGAGAGGTGTAGGCCGGGGGGTGGTGGGGCAGCCTGAGAGGTAAAGGCCGGGGGGAAGGGGGGGCAGGCTGGGAGGTGAAGGTTGGGGTGTGGTGGGGCAGGCTGGGAGGTGAAGGCCGGGGGGGTGGTGGGGCAGCCTGAGAGGTGTAGGCCGGGGGGTGGTGGGGCAACCTGAGAGGTGTAGGCCGAGGGGTGGTGGGGCAGCTTGAGAGGTGTAGGCCGAGGGGTGGTGGGGCAGCCTGAGAGGTGTAGGCCGGGGTGTGGTGGGGCAGCCTGAGAGGTGTAGGCCGGGGGGGTGGTGGGGCAGGCTGAGAGGTGTAGGCCGGGGGGTGGTGGGGCAGGCTGAGAGGTGCATTCTGGGGTCCGGGTTGCTGTGTGATTATTATGACCTGATTCGCCGCTCGCTGTCTCACATGTTGTGAAGATCAAAGTTTTTAAACTGCACCCAGAGGCCAAGACTCATCGTGACCTGATATATCTCACAGCTGAGGGTTTGTACAGTTGTATCCGTCTGTGGATTGGTGAATATTACCCACACTGATACAATGCAGCAAACTCTCAGCTGTCACAAGTCAGGATGGGTTTTCAGTGATTAAATATTTCTGTTCATTGACAGCAAACAGGAGTTGTGGAATCGTGTGAAGAAATAAAACACAAAACTTATTAGGAAGGTGAAGAATGAAAGAATTGAACTTAATAAATGTAAGCGACAGTTGACAATGTGAGAGATGGAGGGCTGTGTGTGTGTGACTGTAGAGGGGCTGTGTGTGTGTGTGACTGTAGAGGGGCTGTGTGTGTGACTGTAGAGGGGCTGTGTGTGTGTGTGACTGTAGAGGGGCTGTGTGTGTGTGTGTGTGTGACTGTAGAGGGGCTGTGTGTGTGACTGTAGAGGGGCTGTGTGTGTGTGTGACTGTAGAGGGGCTGCGTGTGTGTGACTGTAGAGGGGCTGTGTGTGTGTGACTGTAGAGGGGCTGTGTGTGTGTGACTGT
Source organism: Allobates femoralis (assembly GCA_033576535.1). NCBI lineage: Eukaryota > Metazoa > Chordata > Amphibia > Anura > Aromobatidae > Allobates > Allobates femoralis. The sequence goes on along the minus strand of JARQOC010000007.1, from coordinate 102,906,539 downwards.
AGAGGGGCTGTGTGTGTGTGACTGTAGAGGGCTGTGTGTGTGGACTGTAGAGGGGCGTGTGTGTGTTGACTGTAGAGGGGCTGTGTGTGTGACTGTAGAGGGGCTGTGTGTGTGACTGTAGAGGGGCTGTGTGTGACTGTAGAGGGGCTGTGTGAATGTGTGACTGTAGAGGGGCTTTGTGTGTGACTGTAGAGGGGCTGTGTGTTTTGTGACTGTAGAGGGGCTGTGTGTGTGTGACTGTAGAGGGACTGTGTGTGTGTGACTGTAGAGGGGCTGTGTGTGTGTGTGTGACTGTAGAGGGGCTGTGTGTGTGACTGTAGAGGGGCTGTGTGTGTGTGACTGTAGAGGGGCTGTGTGTGTGACTGTAGAGGGGCTGTGTGTTGTGTGACTGTAGAGGGGCTGTGTGTGTGACTGTAGAGGGGCTGTTGTGTGACTGTAGAGGGGCTGTGTGTGTGTGACTGTAGAGGGCTGTGTGTGTGTGAGACTGTAGAGGGGCTGTGTGTGTGACTGTAGAGGGGCTGTGTGTGTGACTGTAGAGGGGCTGTGTGTGTGACTGTGACTGTAGAGGGGCTGTGTGTGTGACTGTAGAGGGGCTGTGTGTGTGTGTGTGACTGTAGAGGGGCTGTGTGTGTGACTGTAGAGGGGCTGTGTGTGTGACTGTAGAGGGGCTGTGTGTGTGACTGTAGAGGGGCTGTGTGTGTGTGTGTGACTGTAGAGGGGCTGTGTGTGTGTGACTGTGACTGTAGAGGGGCTGTGTGTGTGACTGTAGAGGGGCTGTGTGTGTGTGTGGTGACTGTAGAGGGGCTGTGTGTGTGACTGTAGAGGGGCTGTGTGTGTGACTGTAGAGGGGCTGTGTGCGTGACTGTAGAGGGGCTGTGTGTGTGCGTGACTGTAGAGGGCTGTGTGTGTCGTGACTGTAGAGGGGCTGTGTTGTGTGTGTGTGTGTGACTGTAGAGGGGCTGTGTGTGTGTGTGACTGTAGAGGGGCTGTGTGTGTGCGTGACTGTAGAGGGGCTGGTGTTGTGTGTGACTGTAGAGGGGTGTGTGTGTGACCGTAGAGGGGCTGTTGTGTGACTGTAGAGGAGCTGAGTGTGTGTGACTGTAGAGGAGCTGTGTGTGTGTGTGACTGTAGAGGGGCTGTGTGTGTGACTGTAGAGGGCGTGTGTGTGTGTGTGTGTTGTGTGGTGTGACTGTAGAGGGCTCTGTGTGTGTGACTGTAGAGGGCTGTGTGTGTGTGACTGTAGAGGGGCTGTGTGTGTTGACTGTAGAGGGGCTGTGTGTGTGTGTGACTGTAGAGGGGCTGTGTGTGTGTGTGACTGTAGAGGAGCTGTTGTGTGTGACTGTAGAGGGGCTGTGTGTGTGTGACTGTAGAGGGGGTGTGTGTGTGACTGTAGAGGGCTGTGTGTGTGTGTGACTGTAGAGGGGTGTGTGTGTGTGACTGTAGAGGGGCTGTTGTGTGTGACTGTAGAGGGCTGTGTGTGTGTGAGACTGTAGAGGGGCTGTGTGTGTGTGTGTGACTGTAGAGGGGCTGTGTGTGTGACTGTAGAGGGCTGTGTGTGTGACTGTAGAGGGGCTTGTGTGTGTGTGTGTGACTGTAGAGGGCTGTGTTGGTGACTGTAGAGGGCTGTGTGTGTGTGACTGTAGAGGGCTGTGTGTGTGGTGTGTGTGACTGTAGAGGGCTGTGTGTTGTGTGACTGTAGAGGGGCTGTGTGTGTGTGACTGTAGAGGGGCTGTGTGTGTGTGACTGTAGAGAGGCTGTGTGTGTGTGACTGTAGAGGGGCTGTGTGTGGTGACTGTAGAGGGGCTGTGTGTGTGTGACTGTAGAGGAGCTGTGTGTGTGTGACTATAAAGGAGCTGTGTGTGACTGTAGAGGGGCTGTGTGTGTGACTGTAGAGGCGCTGTGTGTGTGTGACTAGCGGGGCTGTGTGTTTGACTGTAGAGGAGGTTTGTGTGTGACTAGCAGAGCTGTGAGTGTGACTGTAGAGGGGTTGTGTGTGTGTGACTGTAGAGGGGCTGTGTGTGTGACTGTAGAGGGGCTGTGTGTGTGTGACTGTAGAGGGGCTGTGTGTGTGACTGTAGAGGGGCTGTGTGTGTGACTGTAAAGGGGCTGTGTGTGTGACTGTAGCGGAGATGTGTGTGTGACTGTAGAGGGGCTGTGTGTGTGACTGTAGCGGAGATATGTGTGTGACTGTAGAGGAGCTATGTGTGTGACTGTAGAGGGGCTGTGTGTGACTGTAGAGGAGGTTTGTGTGTGACTGTAGAGGGGCTGTGTGTGTGACTGTAGCGGAGCTGTGTCCCTAACCGCACTTTGGTTGTCTCTTGGTTTTCCTTGGAGCGGACCATACTCTGGTTGCCGCCCAGTTTTCCATGGAGCTGACCACACTTTGGCTGTTGCCCGGTTTTCCCTGGAGCAGACCACGCTCCGATTGACACCCAGTTTTCCCTGTAGAGGACCACGCTTCGGTTGTCTCTTGGTTTTCCCTGGAGCTGACCGTGCTCCGGTTGTTCCGAGCTTTCAATGGAGCGGACCCCGCTTTGGTTGTTTCCCAGTTTTCCATAGAGTGGATGACATTCTGGTTGTCGCCCGGTTATTCTTGGAGTTACCCTTCTTCGGTTGTGTCACGGTTTTCCCTGGAGTGGACTTCGCTCTGGTTGTCGCCTGGTTTTTCATAAAGTGGACCACGCTCCGGTTGATGCTTGGTTCTCTCTGGAGCGGACCACTTTTCGTTTGTCAGTCGGTTTTCCCTGGAGCAAACCATTCTCCGATTGTTGCCTGGTTTTCCCTGGAGCAGACCACGCTCCGATTGTTGCCTGGTTTTCCCTGGAGCAGACCACGCTCCGATTGTTGCCTGGTTTTCCCTAGAGCGGACCACGCTTCGATTGTTGCCTGGTTTTCCCTAGAGCGGACCACGCTCCGATTGTTGCCTGGTTTTCCCTAGAGCGGACCACGCTCCGATTGTTGCCTGGTTTTCCCTAGAGCGGACCATGCTCCGATTGTTGCCTGGTTTTCCCTAGAGCGGACCATGCTCCGATTGTTGCCTGGTTTTTCTCCTGGAGCAGACCACGCTCTGATTGTTGCCCGGTTTTCCCTAGAGCGGACCACGCGCTGATTGTTGCCCGGTTTTCCCTGGAGCAGACCACGCTCCGATTGTTACCCGGTTTTCCCTAGAGCGGACCACGCTCTGATTGTTGCCCGGTTTTCCCTGGAGCAGACCTCGCTCCGATTGTCACCCGGTTTTCCCTGGAGCAGACCACGCTCCGATTGTTGCCCGGTTTTCCCTGGAGCAGACCACGCTCCGATTGTTGTCCAGTTTTCCCTGGAGCAGACCACGCTCTGATTGTTGCCCGGTTTTCCCTGGAGCAGACCACGCTCCGATTGTTGCCCGGTTTTCCCTGGAGCAGACCACGCTCCGATTGCTGCCCGGTTTTCCCTGGAGCAGACCATGCTCCGATTGTTGCCCGGTTTTCCCTAGAGCGGACCACGCTCTGATTGTTGCCTGATCTTCCCTGGAGCAGACCATGCTCCGATTGTTGCCTGGTTTTCCCTGAAGCGGACCATGCTCCGATTGTTGCCCGGTTTTCCCTGGAGCAGACCACGCTCCGATTGTTGTCCGGTTTTCCCTGAAGCGGACCATGCTCCGATTGTCGCCCGGTTTTCCCTGGAGCAGACCACGCTCCGATTGTCGCCCGGTTTTCCCTGGAGTGGACCACGCTCCGATTGTTGCCCAGTATTCCCTGGAGCAGACCACGCTCCGATTGTTGCCCGGTTTTCCCTGGAGCAGACCACGCTCTGATTGTTACCCCATTTTCCCCCTGATCTCCTGGCATTTCTGCGTCTCTTCCTTGTCCTTGCAGTGGATGTGACGTTTCCTGGCTGACAAGCTCCAGCACGCCGGGGGTTACTCATCTCCTGCGCCGCTCGCTGTGTGGGCGTTATAACGCCGTGTGTAATGAGGGCGGGTGGAGGCGACTTGTCACATCACGTCCTGCAGGGTTAGACGCTCCTGGTGCACACGAGGGGACACCTGTGTCCGAATCTCATTGTGATCCCCCCTCCCCAAAAAAACGGACATTCTGCGTGTTATACAGCAGTGACCCCTGACCTCCGGTAATGTTTCGTTACATTGTTACAAGATTTAAAAATGTTCCATTGATAAAGAGTCACAGCTGCAGAGTTGTTGCACTTTCACCACCGGCATCGGGGTCAGAGGTCGGGGTTACGGTTTCCATCATGTACACTGGTGACCCCTGACCTCCAGTAATGTTTCGTTACATTGTTACAAGTCAGATTCATCAATGTTCCATTGATACAGAGTAACAACTGCAGAGTTGTTGCACTTTCACCATTGGGGTCAGAGGTCGGGGTTACAGTTTCCATCGTGTACGCCGGTGACCCCTGACCTCCGGTAATATTTCGTTACATTGTTACAAGTCAGATTCATCAATGTTCCATTGATAAAGAGTCACAGCTGCAGAGTTGTTGCACTTTCACCATTGGGGTCAGAGGTCGGGGTTATGGTTTCCATCGTGTACGTCGGTGACCCCTGACCTCTGGTAATGTTTTGTTACATTGTTACAAGTCAGATTCATCAATGTTCCATTGATACAGAGTCACAGCTGCAGAATTGTTGCACTTTCACCATTGGGGTCAGAGGTCGGGGTTATGGTTTCCATCGTGTACGCCGGTGACCCCTGACCTCCGGTAATGTTTTGTTACATTGTTACAAGATTTAAAAATGTTCCATTGATACAGTCACAGCTGCAGAGTTGTCGCACTTTCACCACCAGCATCGGGGTCAGAGGTCGGGGTTACGGTTTCCATCGTGTATGTTCCATTGATACAGAGTCACAGCTGCGAGTTGTCGCACTTTCACCTATGGGGTCAGGGGTCAGAGGTCGAGGTTACGGTTTCCATCGTGTACACCGGTGACCCCTGACCTCCGGTAATGTTTCGTTACATTGTTACAAGTCAGATTCATCAATGTTCCATTGATACAGAGTCACAGCTGCAGAGTTGTTGCACTTTCACCTCTGGGGTCAGGGGTCACGGTTTCCATCCATATCTGACCTCTTTTTCCGCTCGTTTGCAGGTGGATACAGTAAGTTCCAGAGGGAGCACCCGGAGCACTGCGAGCTCGGCCTGGAGATCCCCTCCCCCACCGACCCCTCGCCGGAGTCTCTGCTCGGATTGGGCAGCTTGAGGATCAGTTCTGAAGGTTCCGACGGAGAATCGGACCGAGAACCCAACAGCGCGACGGAATCTGAAGGGAGCCCGGCCCTCAGCAGCCAGCCCACCTTCCCCGTCCAGATCCTCCCCTATTTATACCTCGGCTGCGCCAAAGATGCCGCCAACCTGGAGATCCTGGGGAAATATCACATCAAATACATCCTGAACGTGACGCCCAACCTGCCCAACGCCTTCGAGAAGAACGGGGACTTCAAGTACAAGCAGATCCCCATCTCCGACCACTGGAGCCAGAACCTGTCGCAGTTCTTCCCGGAGGCCATATCCTTCATCGGTACGAGGCGGCCGTCAATGCCCCGCGCAGATCAATGAATGAAAACTTCTCACTGCTGAGGTTTCGTTACAGTTGCGTTTGGTCTGGAGAATGGTCCCCTCCCTCATTCTGATACCTCGTTACAATGTATCAGTTTAGAGATTTACAACTGTCACTAACCCTTTCAATGAATGGAAACATTGATGGATGAAAACTTCTCACGGCTGAGTTTTTGTTACAGTTGCACCCAATCTAGATAATAGACTGTGAGCTAAAACACATCCAAGGCACAAATCTTACCCTGCAAGTGTAACAGACCCTCAGCTGTGAGAAGTCAATGCCTCTCTAATTTAAAGATGTCTGCTTGCCGTGAATGGGAGCAATCATCGTCTCTTCTCACAGCAGAGGTTTCGTTACTGTTGTATCCACTGTAGACCAATCTGTACTGATACTTTGTGACAAACCCTCAGCTGTGAGAAGTCAATGCCTCTCTAATTTAAAGAGGTCTGCTTGCCGTGGATGGGTAGAATCAATCATCGTCTGCATTCAGAGCCCTAAAACATTACCAGCACTTTAAACAGCTGAGGTTCTGTTACAATTGCATCCTATCTAGATAATGGACACCTCAAAGGCACAAATCCTCCCCTGTAAGGCCGGCTTCACACCACGGTTTGTGCATCAGGTTCTGTCCGGTTTGAATCGGACAGAACCTGATCCGGTTTTGTCTCCCATGTTTCCCTATGGTGCCGGATTGGTCCTATTTGGTCATCAGGTTTTGTGTATTCTGTGCCTGATCCGGTTTTGTCCGGTTTTTCACCGTCCCCAAAATCGGAGCCTGCAGCATTTTTTGTCTCCGGTGCAAAAATCGAACAAAACCGGACAGAACCGGATCTGGCACAATCTGGTTCCCATATAATGGGAGTCTATGGTGCCGGATCCGGTAAAAAATTGGATCATTTCCCGGATCCGTTTTTGAGCACAGCATGCTCTGAAATCCTGGCGTTCTAACTTCAGCACCATGGACAGCATTATTTCATGCACAGGCTGTGAATTCAGCAAAAGACAGCGGCAGAGCAGACACAGGCAGACTTCAGCACCATGGACAGTGGCAGAGCAGACACAGGCAGACTTCAGCACCAAGGTCAGAGCAGACATAGGCAGACTTCAGCACCATGGACAATGGCAGAGCAGACACAGGCAGACTTCAGCACCATGGACAGTGGCAGAGCAGACACAGGCAGACTTCAGCACCATGGACAGTGGCAGAGCAGACACAGGCAGACTTCAGCACCATGGACAGCAGACACAGGCAGACTTCAGCACCATGGACAATGGCAGAGCAGACACAGGCAGACTTCAGCACCATGGACAGTGGCAGAGCAGACACAGGCAGACTTCAGCACCATGGACAGTGGCAGAGCAGACCCAAGCAGACTTCAGCACCATGGACAGGAGACACAGGCAGACTTCAGCACCATGGACCGCGGCAGAGCAGACACAGGCAGACTTCAGCACCATGGAGAGTGGCAGAGCATACAAGGGAAGACTTCAGTACAATGGACCTCGGCAGAGCAGACACAGGCAGACTTTTGCACCATGGACAGCTGAGGGTCTGTTGCACTAGTAGCCAGGGGGAGATTGTGCGTTTGATGTGTTTTAACTCACAGTCTATTATGGATGCAGTTGTAACAAATTCTCAGCTGTGAGAAGTTTTCATCCATTAATGTTTCCATTCACTGCCTGCAAGCAGTGATCTTGCACCTTATATAGTTCGACCACATCCAGAGCTGCACTCGCTAATACTGATGGTTTCCACCAAACCCAGCAGAACTAGGATTACAGCTCTGGCAGCTCCAGATGTGACTGCACTATGAATGAAGCTCTGGTTGTCCCTAGTTTAAAACATGATTATGAAACCTGTCCTAGTGCTTTGCTCACAGCTGTTGCAATATATCAGTGTAGATGTGCCTGGAGTAGCTGAACTATGAATGCAGCTCTGGATGTAACTAGTTGAAAGTCTGATGATGGGACCAGTCCTGGTGCTGGGCACAAAGCTTGCGGTTTTGTTACAATGTATCAGTGCAGATGGGACTGGAGTTGCCGAACTATGAATGCAGCTCTCAGTTTGTACTACTGTAGGTACATTCAGAGCTGCATTCATAGTTCAGCTACTCCAGCTACATCTGCACTGATACATTGTAACAAACTCACTAGCTGTGCACAGCACTAGGACAGCACTGGGTTCATCATCAGCTTTGCAGTTTGTAACACTCTAGGTACATTCAAAGTCTGATGATGAACCCTGTCCTGTCCTAGTGCTGTGCACAGCTAGTGGGTTTGTTACAATGTATCAGTGCAGATGTAGCTGAATTATGAATGCAGCTCTGAATGTACCTAGTTGAAAAGATGATGAAGAAACCTGTTCTAGCGCTGTGCACACTGCTGGCGGTTTGTTACAATGTGTCAGTGCAGATGACAGACGTGTACACCTCACAGAGCGACACCTTACGTGCGTACTGTAACAAACCCTCAGCTGTGAGAGTCAGAACATTCGTCTGCACATAGTGATGATCTCTTTTCTTCTCCTCTTTCAGATGAGGCTCGGACCAACAAGTGTGGGATCCTGGTCCACTGCCTGGCCGGTATCAGCCGCTCGGTCACGGTCACGGTGGCGTACCTCATGCAGAAGCTCAACCTCTCGCTGAACGACGCCTACGACTTCGTGAAGAGGAAAAAATCCAACATCTCGCCGAACTTTAACTTCATGGGACAATTGCTGGACTTCGAGCGGACCCTGGGCCTGAAGAGCCCCTGCGACCTGCGCTCACCCACCACCCAGCTGTACTTCACCACCCCCACCAACAACAACCTCTTCCAGCTGGACAGCCTGGAGTTCACATGATGGGAACCTCGGGGGACGGCTCTTGTTCTCCATTTGTCATCTGCAGGTTTGCTGCGTTTTACTTCCGGAGCAGAAATCGCTTCCGGAATCATCTTGCACTTAACTCTTCCACGTTGAGAAGCGAACGACTTATTTCATATTTTATCTTTGTATCTTGGGCCGTATTCTGCTGAAATTCCTTTTATCCGTATTATAAGATTCCGGATGATCAGATTCTAGATTATCAGATTCCAGTGGATCAGGTTCCAAATTATGAGATTCTGGATTATGAATTCCTGATGATCGGATCCCGGATTATTGAATCCCAGATGATCAGATCCTAGATAATCGCATTCCAGGTGATCAGATCCTGGATAATCAGATCCTAGATGATCACATTCCATTCGATCAGATCCCGGATGATCAGATTACGGATTATCGAATCCCAGATGATCAGATCCTAGATAATCACATTCCAGGTGATCAGATCCCAGGTGATCAGATCCTGGATAATCAGATCCTAGATGATCACATTCCATTCGATCAGATCCCGGATGATCAGATCCCGGATTATCGAATCGCAGATGATCAGATCCTAGATAATCACATTCCAGGTGATCAGATCCCAGGTGATCAGATCTTGGATAATCAGATCCTAGATGATCACATTCCATTCGATCAGATCCCGGATTATCGGATCTCAGATAATCAGATTCAGATCCTGGATGATTACATTCCAAGTGATCAGATCCCAGGTGATTGGATCCTGGATGATCAGATCTTAGATGATCACATTCTAGGTGATCAAATTCTGCATGATCGGATTCCAGATTATCAGATTCCAGATCATCAGATTCTGGATGATCAGATCCTAGATGATCACATTCCAGGTGATCGGATCCCAGATGATCAGATACCAGATGATCAGATTCTGGATTATCGGAATTTCCTCGGTTCTGAGCGGCTTCCCGCTCTCAGCACTAGGTGGCGGGTAATTAATATGCGACTAATCAGCTAATAATAATCGGTGGGTGGAAGTGATAATTGGATTTTATTTTTTCTGATTTTCTTTTTCTCTTTTTTGTATAATAATAGTATTTTTTGTATTTTTTTATACGCCAAATGTTTCTATTGACCAAATGCTGTTTGCACAGTTCACGGGACGATAAAAACCCGCCGCCGCTCCCGATCCTGCAGCTGCCGCCAGGTTTTCTCTTGTGCCATTTGCTGAGTATTGAGCGTCGTCTGCGGAGCTGACGATCCACAAGTGTTTCTATGGGGTTTATCCTATGCAAAGCGCCATCACGCGGGGAGCGATCAGTGTTCTGCCATTTGCAGCGTGTTCCCCTTTAAATTGGGGCAAGTATTAAAAGCCCTCAGTGAGGATCTTGCAGCTTCTCTTGGCCAATCAGATATTATCATGTCATTCCTTCCGTCTTAAAGGGCCGGCGTCCATTTTTTTTCTGCAACTTTCTAATAGCGCTTGTGTACATTGTGACGAGCACCTCAGCTGTGTGAGCGGGGCCAGGTCAGAAAAGGATTCCGGTCCCGGAATGTAAATATCAATAGTCACAAGTTACTGTCAGCAAGCAGGGGTGGTGCAGAATTAAGAGGTGAGGTGGGTTGCAAAATTACGGAACGTTGTATGAAAAAACGTTGCATACAGGGTTAAAATCTAAAAGTTCCCGCTCCCGTCTGAACCCCATTACACAGATCACACATTAGTATTAACCCCCCCCCCCCCGAAAAATCACATAGTAAATAATGGGTTGTATTATATACTCCAGAGCTGCATTCAGTATTCTGCAGCTTCAGAGCTGAAATCTCTGACATCAACTTTCATAGGTCCCTCGATGTGTCATTTCTCACGCTACCTCTGCATTCAGTGAGCCCCGTATAGTAATAGATACATGAGGCCCTCGCTTCACATACTCCAGAGCTGCATTCATCATTCTGCCACTTCAGAGCTGAAATCTCTCAGCATTCCCTTCTTCGGTGGTGTCCTTGATGCACCAGGCTGCTAGTGGATCAGCAGCCTTCTTTGTGGGAGGTTAACTAAATTGTTGGGGGTATATCTGGCCACATGCTTACTGACTGTTTCCAAAAATAAGCAGCAGAATAGTGAGTGCAGCTCTGAAGTGAGCCTCTCTTCTCACATCATTAATTTCATAGGTGTTTTGATGTGTCATTTATCATGATGTGGCTGCATTTAGTGAGCCCCGTACTGTAATAGACACATTAAGCCCTTGCTCCACATACTCCAGAGCTGCACTCACTGTTCTGCAGCTTCAGAGCTGAACTCTCTCAGCATTCCCTTCTTTTTCAGTGGTGTTGTTCGTACACCAGGCTCCTCGCTCTCCTTCTTTGTAGGAGGTTAGCTAAATTGTTGGGGGTATATCTGGCCACATGCTTGCTGACGGTTTCCGAAAGTAAACAGCAGAGTGGTGAGTGCAGCTCTGAAGTGGTCCTCCCTCCTCACATCATCAACCTTAATAAGTTCTTTGATGTGTCAAATATGCGGCTGCATTTATTGAGCCCTGTACATTAATCCCGTGCTCCAGAGCTGCATTCAGTATTGTGCAGCTTCAGAGCTGAACTCTGGATGATATTCATATATAAGCTGTAAGAGATGGAAATACCATTTAAAGGGGCACGCTGCGTTATTCACTATTCTCCCTGAGAGCTGCACCCATCGCTCTCCCCCCAGGGTCGTTCGCCCTCCGCTCTGCCATATTTTAGGTGCTACCGATGAAGCGTTGTAATGACGGCCATATCCGCTCCTCGCACATTGCTTTGCTCCGGAGAACCCCTATATCCACCTCCTATTACTCCTCCTATCTGGAGGAATGATGGGACTTGCAGCTGGAAAGTAACAAAGTGTCCTCGAAGCGCTGCCGTAAAGCGAGACCTCCGAGTGTTGTAAAATGTCAGGTTCTGCACGGTCGGTGCTATTGATAGTGCCATGTCCTGTAGAGTTATTAACCCCTAATGATAAAGATTGTATTTTGTCAGTGTGGTATTGACGAGCGCCTCGTGTCCGATCACTGCCAAGACTCGTCTTATGTTGTGCCTTGTACGTCTTAAAGCCGCGACCTGAGACGTTTCCTCAGCAGCTTATACTGAGCCTCCGAGAACGCGCAGGGCCCCTTTAAATATCATCTCCCAGCCTCTGTCCTATCACACTGTCATGATCCTGCTGCTGCTTCTCTGTTGCAATGCATTGTGGGAGATGGAACCTTTGCGACCAGCAGACGGCGAGTGCTGGACCAATCAGAAGCTGAGAGACCAAGCCATAGGTTCTGCCAGTCCACACCGCGGGGGCGCAGAGGGGCAACCCGAGACCGCCACAGACCCGACGGCTCCATAGACTGGGGGAGGGGAACACATCAGCTCCAGACTCTTGTGCTCTAATTATGTTTGTAAATTAATCTTCTACTTTATTTTAATCTGCTTTTATTCTATTTTATTCTAATCCTTTTTATTTTTTTTTTATTCTTTGATTAATTTTTCCTATTTTTTTTATCCTTTTTCTGTAACTTTTTCTATTCTTTTTCTTTTCTTTTTTTTATCCTTTTTCTGCAATTTTTTGGGTTTTTTTTCATTTCCTTTTTATATATGATTCCTTTTGTTTTTTATTTTTTTTATTTTTTTTCTGCAATTATTTTTGTATTATTTTCTTTTTTGTTTGATTTTTTTTCTCCCCCTATTTTTCTTTTTAATCTTTCTGTACTTATTTTTTTCATCATAATAATATATATTTGTTTTTTTGTTTTTTTTTATCATTTTTCTTTAATTATTTCTCATTTTTTTCATCATATTTTATATACGTTTTTTGCTTTTAATCATTTTTCTTTAATTATTTTTCTATTTTTTTAAGAATATTTTATGTATTTTTTTGTTTTTTTTATTGTTTTCCTTTAATTATTTTTCTATTTTTTTATCATATTTTATGTATTTTCTTGTTTTTTTTCTTGTTTTCCTTTAATTATTTTTAAATTTTTTATCATTTTATATATTTTTTTCTTTTATTATTATTTTACTTAATTATTTTTATACCTTTTTTTCCTCATTCATTTGCTTCCTTTTTTATTATATTATTTCTCTTACATATTTTTCTTTCTCTCTTTAGTCTTTTTATTCCCTTTTTTTAATTAATACTTTTTTCTTCATTATTTTGTTTTGATTTATTTTATATTATTTCTTTCCTTTATTTTTTCCTTTTAATTATTACTTTTTATGTTTTTCTTTCATTATTTTGTTTCCATTTTTATGATATTATTTTGTATTTTTCTTTCCCTCTTTAGTCACTTTATCCTTTTCCTGTTTTCGATGAATATTTATATTTTCTTCATTATTTTGTCTCCTCTTTTATTATATATTTTTTTTACATGTTTTTATTTGCTTCTTTTTATACCTTTTTCTTCTTTTTTTCCTTCCCTCCTTTGCTGAACCTTCCGTTCTCTCGGGATGTGGTGGACTGTATCGGACGTCTATATTTGTACTTTATATATTTGGTCTCTTCAGCATTTTGTGCTCCGGCCGTTGTTTCCGGGGTGCGGAGTATAATGGTCGTTTTTCTACGGATCAGACGCTTTGTAAGTCTGGGACTTTTTCCACTTGTTCCACTTTGTATTTTTTATTCTTCTGCAGAAAGAAATTGTATAAAATGTCTGAGAATGTCCTTGTTGTGAATGTTCGATGCAATGGACCCACACACAGAGTGCAGCGCCGGCTCACCATACATGAAGGGCGCAGAGAGCTCAGTGCCCGGCTCACCATACAGAAGGGCACAGAGAGCGCAGCGCCGGCTCACCATACAGAAGGGGCACAGAGGAGGCGCCAGTGCGAGGTGCGCTCACCATACAGAAGGGGCACAGAGAGCGCAGCGCTGGCTCACCATACAGAAGGGGCAGAGGGAGTGCAGTGCCAGCTCGCCGTACAGGAGGGGCACAGGGAGCGCAGGGCTGGCTCATCGTACAGGAGGGGCACAGGGAGCGCAGCGCTGGCTCACCGTACAGAAGGGGCAGAGGGAGCGCAGCGCTGGCTCACCGTACAGGAGGGGCAGAGGGAATGCAGCGACTTCTCACCGTACAGGAGGGGCACAGGGAGCGCAGCGCCGGCTCACCGTACAGGAGGGCACAGGGAGCCAGCGCCGACTCACTGTACAGGAGGGACACAGGGAGCACAGCGCCGTCTCACCATACAGAAGGGGCACAGGGAGCGCAGAGCCAGCTCACCGTACAGGAGGGGCACAGGGAGCGCAGAGCCGGCTCACCGTACAGGAAGAGCACAGAGCGCAGCGCTGGCTCACCGTACAGAAGGGGCACAGAGAGCGCAGCGCTGGCTCACCATACAGGAGGAGCAAAGAGTGTAGCGCCGGCTCACCGTACAGGAGGAGCACAGAGCGTAGCGCCGGCTCACCATACAGGAGGAGCACAGAGTGCGCAACGCCGGCTCACCGTACAGGAAGGGCAAGATAGCGCAGCGTGGGATCACTGTACAGGAGGGGTTGTGATGTTGAGGCTGCAAAGTTAATGGGTGGAGGGGAAATTGTCCTTGTATCATGCAGGTGGGAGATACATTGTGGATATTGCGGTTTCTCCCCCAATTATAACCCCAATAATAACCCCCCCAATACGAGCTCCTCATCACTGTCACTGCCGACCCCCCCGCACTTATCAGTAAGCCGGTGCTGAGCTCTATGGACCAATGGTTATAGTTATATTTTCAGAATGTAAGAAAGATGATTGTTGTTTATACTCAAATAAACATATTTTTCTTTATGAAGATGATGTCTTGTTATGACACTTGTTTGAGCAGCACTATGTGCCCAGGATCAGTAATGTAATGTATGTGTACAGTGTCTGCACCAGCAGAATAGTGAGTGCAGCTCTGGAGTATAATACAGGAGGTAACTCAGGATCAGTAATGTAATGTATGTACACAGTGACTGCACCAGCAGAATAGTGAGTGCAGCTCTGGAGTATAATACAGGAGGTAACTCAGGATCAGTAATGTAATGTATGTACACAGTGACTGCACCAGCAGAATAGTGAGTGCAGTCTGGAGTATAATACAGGAGGTAACTCAGGATAGTAATGTAATGTATGTACACAGTGACTGCACAGCAGAATAGTGAGTGCAGCTCTGGAGTATAATACAGGAGGTAACTCAGGATAGTAATGTAATGTATGTACACAGTGACTGCACAGCAGAATAGTGAGTGCAGCTCTGGAGTATAATACAGGAGGTAACTCAGGATAGTAATGTAATGTATGTACACAGTGACTGCAGCAGCAGAATAGTGAGTGCAGCTCTGGAGTATAATACAGGAGGTAACTCAGGATTAGTAATGTAATGTATGTACACAGTGACTGCACCAGCAGAATAGTGAGTGCAGCTCTGGAGTATAATACAGGAGGTAACTCAGGATCAGTAATGTAATGTATGTACACAGTGACTGCACCAGCAGAATAGTGAGTGCAACTCTGGAGTATAATACAGGAGGTAACTCAGGATCAGTAATGTAATGTATGTACACAGTGACTGCAGCAGCAGAATAGTGAATGCAGCTCTGGAGTATAATACAGGAGGTAACTCAGGATTAGTAATGTAATGTATGTACACAGTGACTGCACCAGCAGAATAGTGAGTGCAGCTCTGGAGTATAATACAGGAGGTAACTCAGGATCAGTAATGTAATGTATGTACACAGTGACTACACCAGCAGAATAGTGAGTGCAGGTCTGGAGTATAATACAGGAGGTAACTCAGGATCAGTAATGTAATGTATGTACACAGTGACTGCACCAGCAGAATAGTGAGTGCAGCTCTGGAGTATAATACAGGAGGTAACTCAGGATCAGTAATGTAATGTATGTACACAGTGACTGCACCAGCAGAATAGTGAGTGCAGCTCTGGAGTATAATACAGGAGGTAACTCCGGATCAGTACTAAGGTTCATTCTTATCTAAATTCTATAATGAGCGCAGCAACAAATAAGTGAACACTAGTGATTAGACCAGGGAGTCAAACTCCAGGCCTCAAGAGCAGGTTTTCTGGATTTCCTTAGTATTGCACAGGTGATAACTGAATTACCTGAACAAGGCAATGATTCCAAAACCTGTGCAATGCTAAGGAAATCCTGAAAACCTGCACTGATGGCAGTCCTTGAGATCCCTGGGTTAGACTATAGTCTGAGAAGCCGTTGTCGCCCTCTGTTGGTGGTAATAAATGCTACAGTGTCGATATCGGGTGTATACATAAATATTATATACAGATATATTATATGGATATTACGGTCTATAGATCAGTGAACATCCTAGTTTATGGTGAAAACTTTTTCAGACTTTATTACTCCTGTTTAATTTTTGGATATTTTCCTTTCAAACGTATTAACGGCTCATAGAGAACAGTGGTGATCCCTCTCCTAGTGATCGTGGAGGAAATCTGAACCTGTGAATGGTTGTAAATGTCATGGATTTACTCTCTGCTCCTTTGAGGATCAGCTCAGTCCTATTAGGTCGAGTCCAGATGGCCAGCAACGTCTATACAATTTGCACATGATTAGCTCAGTGTGCTCATCCACACCCCTAAAGAATTTGGGGGATAAGTCAAAAGTAACAGAAAAATCAAAGATTCATGAAGTGGTAAAAAAGGATGTTCAGAAGACCGGACTTTTAAATTCCTATTTTGCATTGATTTTCTCCCAGACAGTAAATATCACATCAACTGATCTTCACTATACTATGAAAGGAATAAAAGAATTTGGGCTACCTATAATCAGAGAGATAGTGAGAGAATACTTAGATAACATAAATGAGTTCAAGTCTCCAGGTCCAGATGAATTACACACCAGGGTATTGAAGGAGATAGCAGAGGACATTTCTGAACATCTCTCCATAAGCTTTGAAAATTCTTGGAGAACAGAAGAATTCCCAGAGGACTGGAGAAGAGCAAATGTTGTTCCTATCTTCAAAAAGGGGAAGAAGGTGGATCCAGGGAACTATTGGCATGTGAGCCTTACTTCAATACCAGGAAAGATCTTTGAACATATATTAAACTACATGTATGCAAGTACCTGGATGAGAATGGAGTAACCAGAGCCAGCATGGGATTGTAGCTAACAAGTCGTGTAAGACAAACTTAATTTCCTTCTATGATAGGGTGGATCAGGGAAATGCAGTAGATATAGTATACCTTGACTTCAGCAAAGCATTTGACAAAGCAGCTTATACCAACCTTAATAAAAATGACCAAGTGTGACATAGACAAGACAAGACTGATTCATAACTGACTCAGTGATTAGACCCAAAGAGTGGCCATAAATGGCTGCACATCCAGATGGAAGAATGTCTCAAGTGGGGACCACAGGGCTCTGTCCTGGGTCCTGTGTTGTTCAACATCTTTATCAATGCTTTAGATGAAGGAATTGAGGGTGAACTGATTAAATTTGCTGATGACACAAAGTTTGGAGGGATAATAGCTAATACTAGAGAAGAGAGAGAGGATTCCAGAAGATCGAAACACACTGGAACAGTGGAAGCCCCTAACAGAATGGAGAAGTGCAAAGTCCTACATCTGGGTAGGAAGAATGAAAAAAGCATCTACAGAATGGGAGGAATAGGGCTGAGTAACAGCGAGTGTGAAATAGACTTGTGTAACTAATAGATCACAGACTGCACAGGAGTCACCAGTGTGATGCAGCAGCAAGAACAAACAAACACAATTCTGGGATGTAGTAACAGAAGCCACAGTCTAGATCACGTGAAGTCATTATCCCCCTCTTCTCTATAGTCAGACCTCATCTGGATACTGTGTCCAGTTCTGGGCTCCACATTATAAAAAAGACATCAACAATCTGGAGCAAGTTCAGAGAAGCGCGACCAGAATAGTGACCGGTCTGCAAACCAGGTCCTATGAGGAACGGGTACAGGATCTGGGACTGTTTAGCTTACTGAAAAGAATGAGAGGAGACTTGATAGCTGTCTACAAATATCGGAAGGGCTGCCACACTGTAGAGGGATCAGCTATATTTTAGGGCTGTCACACTGTAAAGGGATCAGCTTTATTCTCATTTGCACAAAGAAACGCTAGAAGCAATGGAATCAAACTTAATAGGAGGAGATTAGATATTAGAAAAAGAGACAGTGAAGGTGATTGCTCAATGAGTGGAACAGGCGGCCACGAGAGGTGGTGAGTTCTCCTTCAATGGAATTTTTCACACAAAGGCTGGACAGACATCTGGGAGGATTTAGTGAATCCTGCTTTGAGCAGAGGGTTGGCCCAGATGACCTAGGAGATCTCTTCACACGATGACCCAGGAACTCCCTTCACATGATGACCCTGGAGGTCCCTTCACTTGATGACCTGGAATTTTCCTTCACATGATGACCCATGAGGTCTCTTCACATGATAACCCAGTAGGTCCCTTCACACGACCCAGTAGATCCCTTCACACAATGAGCTGGGAGATCCCTTCACATGATGACCCAGTAGATCCCTTCACACGATGACCCAGGAGGTCCCTTCACACTATGACTCGGGAGGTCCCTTCACACAATGACCCAGGAGGTCCCTTCACACGATGACCCAGGAGGTCCCATCTAACTGTGACATTCTATGATTCTATGATCCATATTGTGGTCGGTGCTGGCGTTGCATATGCTCTTCATTTATAGAAACGTAAAAAATCACAATGGACGGTCAAAAGGGCCGTGCCACACGAATATGGACGTGTAAAGGGCCCTCGTTGTGTGTTGGGCCCTTTGGCTGTGGGACCCATCTGCCATTAACCCTCTGAGTCCACCATAGACGTATGGATAGTGACATGACACAGGCTGCGCCCGCACCGCCATCCTCAGGCCTCGCCCGCACCGCCATCCTCAGGCCTCGCCCGCACCGCCATCCTCTGCCCGCGCCCGCACCGCCATCCTCAGGCCTCGCCCGCACCGCCATCCTCAGGCCTCGGACGACGGCGGAGATCAGAGACGACTCAGATCTCGGCTGATTAACCCCTTAGATGCTGCTGCCTCAGGAGAGACATTTTATCATCAGTGTATTAACAGCAATGTGATAATAATGGCGGTCAGAGCGACCTGAGGGAAATGTTTCCCTGTGTGCTCTATATACCTCTCCATACACATGTATATGTACACTATAGCGCTGACAGACTCTGTGGCCATGTTATTTATTATTGTGGTACATTACAGTGATGACCTGACTCCTCAGTGACTCCTCATTACAGGCCGGGAGTTATTAGAGTCAGGTCATCACGGGCGGAACCTTCGTGCGCTGCTCTGTGCCGCGGGGACACAGGTATCGCTGCACCTCGGCTGAGTGACTTCCCGGCGTGCACTGCGCGCTGTCTTCCTCTTCCGGTTTGTGATCAGAGCCGTGTAGCGGTGAGTGCGGGTCCCGGCTGCGGTAATCCGGGGACATCCTCGGTTCTGGGCCCCGGGCCCGGGGGGGAAGCTCATCAGGGACGTCACAGGAGGGGGAGAGGGAGCGGAGCCGCCGGATATTCCGCGGAGAGGTGATGTGTGGGGAGTCTGCGCCAAGTAATCCTCACTGAGGCGGCAGGAAAGAGGCAGATTCCATGTTATGGGGAGCAGAGGGCTGTGTGTGTCCCCCTGTTCTGTGTAGTGTCGACGTGCAGAGCGCTGTGCCCCCCCCCCCCCCATCTCCCTCTCTGCTGGGGTGCAGAGGGCTGTGTGCGTCCCTCCTTACTCTGTCTAGTGTTGAGGTACAGGGGGCCATGCCCCCCCAGGGTGCAGAGGACTGTGCGTCCCCCAACACTTCACTCCCTCCCCCCTGCTGGGGTCCAGAGGGCTGTGTCTGTGCTTCCCAGCTAAGATGCAGAGGGCTGTGCGTCTCCCCCACTCTTTCTAGTGTTGAGGTGCAGAGGGCTGTGCATCCCCCCCACTCCCTCGCGTTGAGGTGCAGAGGGCTGTGCATCCCCCCACTCCCTTGCGTTGAGGTGCAGAGGGCTGTGCGTCTCCCCCACTCCCTTGCGTTGAGGTGCAGAGGGCTGTGCATCCCCCCCACTCCCTTGCGTTGAGGTGCAGAGGGCTGTGCATCCCCCCACTCCCTTGCGTTGAGGTGCAGAGGGCTGTGCGTCTCCCCCACTCCCTTGCGTTGAGGTGCAGAGGGCTGTGCATCCCCCCCACTCCCTTGCGTTGAGGTGCAGAGGGCTGTGCATCCCCCCCACTCCCTTGCGTTGAGGTGCAGAGGGCTGTGCATCCCCCCACTCCCTTGCGTTGAGGTGCAGAGGGCTGTGCATCCCCCCACTCCCTTGCGTTGAGATGCAGAGGGCTGTGCATCCCCCCCACTCCCTTGCGTTGAGGTGCAGAGGGCTGTGCATCCCCCCACTCCCTCGCGTTGAGGTGCAGAGGGCTGTGCATCCCCCCCACTCCCTCGCGTTGAGGTGCAGAGGGCTGTGCATCCCCCCCACTCCCTCGCGTTGAGGTGCAGAGGGCTGTGCATCCCCCCCACTCCCTCGCGTTGAGGTGCAGAGGGCTGTGCATCCCCCCACTCCCTCGCGTTGAGGTGCAGAGGGCTGTGCATCCCCCCACTCCCTCGCGTTGAGGTGCAGAGGGCTGTGCATCCCCCCACTCCCTCGCGTTGAGGTGCAGAGGGCTGTGCATCCCCCCACTCCCTCGCGTTGAGGTGCAGAGGTCTGTGCATCCCCCCACTCCCTCGCATTGAGGTAGAGGGAGCTGTGCATCCCCCAACACTTCACTCTCCCCAGAGGGCTTGTGTCTTCTCCTTCCCAGCTGGGATGCAGAGGGCTGTGCGTCGCCCCCACTCTTTCTAGTGTTGAGGTTCAGAGGGATGTGTCGTGGTTATTCCCCCTCTGCGGTGCAGAGGGCTGTGCATCCCCCCACTTTCTGTGCATCCCAGGCTCCACCCCTCAAGCCCCCCTTCTGCTGTGGGGGCCCGCTCTGTCTTGTTATGCGGTGCAGAGGTCTGTGCCCCCCAACTCCCCCCCCCCCCCCCCCCCACTGGGGTGCAGAGGGCTGTGCGTTCCCCTGCTGTGTCTACTTTGCTATTTTGTATTTGTTGCTGGTGACTGTGTGGCTTTGCTTCATCTGCAGGGACAGATCACATTATAAGATCGATATAAATTGTATACAAACCTTTTCTTCTGCAGAATTCATAATGGCCAAGTCCAAGAATCACACAACTCACAACCAGTGTAAGTGTCGGCTCCCTAGACCCCCTTCATTCATTAATTCGTTCATTCGTCACCCCTCTGATATCTCAGTCTTGGAGACTAAATCTGTTTGTTTTTACAGCTCGCAAGTGGCACAGAAATGGCATCAAGAAGCCGCGGTCCCAGAGATACGAGTCCCTGAAGGGGGTAAGAACGGCCACATCTTTTTTTTTTTTTTGTAGTTTGTTTTATTTTAGGAGGTTGTAGTATATTTTCCTCAGGGCAGAAAATGTAATAGAGATAAGCAGATCAATTTCTAGAGGCCACATTGGTAATCTGCAAGTCTCCGGCTTCAATCCCCTGCGCCTCTTCTGATTGGTCTCAGCACAACGTCACAGACTTCCAATCCTAAACATGAGCAGAGTTGTGTGTGTGTTTTGTATGTGCATGCATTGTACATGTAGCAGAGCTGGGTATGTAGTGTCCATGTAGCAGAGCCATATGTGTATCTGTATGTGCAGTGTGCATTTAGCAGAGCTGCGTGTGTTTGTATGTGCATGAATTAGGCATGTACCAGTGCTGTGTGTATCTGTATGCTCATGCAGTAGAGCTGTGTGTGTGTATTATGTGTAGTGTGCAAGTGGCAGAGCTGTGTGTTTACATGTGTGTGTAGCAGAGCCATCTAGGTCTATGGACATGTATGTCTGTGTAACGTGCATGTAGCCGAGCTGAGCTGCATGCATCTGTATGTGCATGAATTGGGCATATACCAGTGTTTTGCTTGTGTGTGTTATCTGTATGTTCATATAGTAGAGCTGTGTGTGTACTATGTGTAGTGTACATGTAGCATAGCTGTGTGTCAACATGTACGTGTAACAGAGCCATCTATGTCTATAGGCATGTAGCAGAGCTGTGTGTGTCATATATAATTTGGAGGGTCGGGGCGGAGTGTAAAAGAGGCCCATTAAGACTTTGGCCTGGGGCCCACAAAAATCTGGTGCCGGCCCTACTTAGAGGCTGCGCTTGCTGCGGCCTCTGGGAATGAGAGGAGAGATCACCGATCTGCCTGTGTGAGAATTCTGCTGTTTCTGCACCAAAAACGGATCCTCACAGAATGCAGCAATACGCTGTGTGTGAACGTAGCCTAAACTGTGGGGCGAGCATTTCTCTCCATTCTCAGTGTTTCCTCTTCTGTCCTCAGTGCAGTTTGTTGCTCTGCACCTCAAGGAACCTCAGGAATTTAATATATTGGGTCTGGTTATCCCCTTGTATTTCTGAGCTTTATAGTGGTTGTATGTCTTGTGGACAGCCCCTTCTTAACTATTGCAGCGGCCAAAATGAATACCCAAACTGTTCACCCAGAGCGGCACTGTTGCTGCTGTGTCCCCCCGTCACATGACCTGTTGGGAGATTCAGCATTGACATCGCCGGACTGGGAGGTGACTTTGCTTTTTATTTTATTTGGGCCATGGTAACATTTAAAGGGACCAACCAGCAGGTTTTTGCCCTATAAACAAGAGGCAGGGCCATAATGGAGCTAAAATACTGATTATAATGATGCCTTTACTGCAGAAATCTGATCCTTGATAGCAGAATTAGGCTAGTTTCACACAAATCAGGCAAAATGAGGATCCAGTTTTTTGCACATTCACTTTATTGGTGTCAGGTTGTTACATGATGCCATTAAAGTGAATGGGCAAAAAACTGGATTCCAGCACCCTTTTATTGAAGACAATTGCAATGCACCCATGTCACCCAACAGTGTAAAATGGCGTTGGCAGGAAATTTAAATAAGGGGAGGGGGGGGGACAGACACGTCAGTGTTACCATATAGTACTGACCCGAGGCATTATACCGACATACAGTGATCATGGGTAATAAAAAACCCAAAAAACAAACATGTAATTGAACTATTTTTGCACTTGGATTTTGTTCCCCATATTCCAGTACATTATATGGTAAAATAAATGATGTCATTCAAACGTATAACTCGTCCTGCAGAAAACAAGACTTATGTCTATAGTGACAGAAAAATAAAAAAGTTATGGCTCTTAAAGATGGGACGGAAAATGCAAAATTGCTCTGGGGTGAAGGAGTTATAATGTGCTGCCGTACGTCTGCGTTCACATATATCCGGGACTCTGTGCTGTTTCTGGCACAATAGTGAAAAGCTGTAAGGGGACTGATGTCAGCAATGAGCCCTGTGCATTTATCTCTGGTCCAGGGGTCAGAT
The DNA here is from genome assembly GCA_033576535.1 of Allobates femoralis. Taxonomy (NCBI): domain Eukaryota; kingdom Metazoa; phylum Chordata; class Amphibia; order Anura; family Aromobatidae; genus Allobates; species Allobates femoralis. Next base: position 102,883,773 of record JARQOC010000007.1, on the reverse strand, counting down.
CAGAAATAATTCTATCTACAGCATAATGTGTCGTACAGAGACCCCGTGTTAATGTGAACGCAGCCCAGAAGGGCGGCTCGCTATTAGTCTCATGTCCAGTGATGCAATGTTTGGTGTCCGTCCTTCTTTTAATCCATCATAGATTGGATTCTGCGTCCCCTCATATCCCTATTGGGTATGGCACGGACGCTCGATCTGCTGTCAGTTTCCTTTGTACTTTTTCACTTCTTTGCGGGCTGATGTAGAGATCCGTCGTTTCCTCAGACTGAATAACGTCCACATCGGTCGCCCACTCATGTTTCATGTTCTTGTATTTTCCAGGTGGACCCCAAGTTCCTGAGGAACATGCGCTTCGCCAAGAAACACAACAAAAAAGGGCTGAAGAAGATGCTTGCGAACAACGCTAAAAACGCCAAATAGTTGTGTTCTGTGCTCAGCGATTGATTAAAAAAACTTTGTTCAACCTGTAGTTTTGTCTCCGTTGTTAGCATCAACACCTTCTCTGCTCCGGCCGTCACGTGCAGCGCCCTGGCTGGACATCCTGAATTCACCTTTGGCGTAAGAGCCTTTAGTCTTTTGAAGATGAAGCTCTGAACCAGTGTGTGGGGGGTTTTGGTTACATTGTAACAAGTCTTCAATCCTTTTTTTTTTGGAAATTCCTCCTTTATTATACAGCTATTTCCATTCAATGACAGCAGATTGGTGCAGAGATGAGGCATAATTAAAGCAGCACTCCAGTATTGTTATTGCTGCACTGGAATATTGCTATAAATGTAAGTCCACGGTCTTATACTGACCCTCCAGTGGCTTCTGCTTTTACCACTGCTGCCGCTTTTGGTCTCCTGTGATTTGCGTCTTGCTGTTAGCTTCAAGGAGCTGGAGGTCACAACTCAAATACATGTCTATGGGAGGCTTGCCCTCAAGACAGCACCGTTGGTAAAAGGTGACGCCAGTGGAAAGTGAACATATGTGAGCAGGTTAACATTTAAAGCTCCACTCCAGCGCTGAGGAAAAAGAATGCTGGACTAGTGCTTTAATCACTTTCCCTTGTTTAGTGGTTTATCACCTATTTCCATCATTTTACTGTCTGTCGCAGGATTGTACAGATTTCCTCAGGTTTTGCCTTCTCCAGTCGGTCACAATTCTGCTAGATTAATGGCTCTAGTTTAGTCGCAGTGTCCACCTGTCGTCATGCTTTACACTGCTGCTGCGCTTGCTCAGATTAGCAGCTGTGTAAATTGTATCGGACGCCGCTGATGAGGGGGAGCACTTTCTAGCATGATGGTGGTAATAGTCCTTGCGTGCAGCTAAGACTGACATCTGCAATCTTGGCAGCAGGATCCGCTTCTACTTCCAGCAAACATTTGTCTGGTCGCCTTTGGTTGCAGTTTGTTGGTATTCTGGGGGAATATTACCCCAACCTGTCACCTCTCCACCAGTCGCAGACACTGAAGGTTTGACTCCAGTTATTCATTAATGTGTGATGAGCCAGCGCCCGCTGCACAGGAGGCAGAATAGCCATGGCGCTGCTCGGGTGCTGTCCGGGAATCGCTGCTCTGCTCCTGATCCTCTGTAATGCAGGACACGGCGATGGCGCTCCGGTGAGTACAGAGTCCGAGCTCCTCCGGCGGCCGACGTGTCCACACAATAAGCTGTATACATGCATACCCCACTGTAATGCTGCCTGGTACAGCCTGCAGTGTAAAGCATGGTGTGCACTTTGGTTGTCATGGCTACATCTGTACACAAAGATGCATTGATAAGTGTAGGGATCGGCCTAATAGTTATCTTTGTGTCATCAGTTTTTTGGGGGATGATTATTTATTCTCGCTATACTACGAAAACAATCCTGAAACTTGCACTTTTCACTGCGGCCTCATTTTAGGTCGACAATTTGTCCTCGATTCATCCTACTTTTTGGCACTTTTAGTTAATTAAATTTATGCAAAATCAATAATGCTCCTTAATTTGTCATTTATGTTGGGAAAGTCTTGTGTTCTGCTAAGTTGTTGCAAGATTTGCGCCAACGCTTCAGACATGGAGGGGAGAAGGGGGGGGCTGGAGCCTGAATTTCCACCAAATTTTGTAAATGGGTGAAAATTCCTGGAAAAGGCGATGAGGAGAGCTGACAAAGTGATACAACAAAACGCTAAGAATTGTACAAACAAGATGCAATAATGATCCGACCCTTCGTGTTCTGTACAGATCACTCCTCTGCAGTTGTTTAATTAACGGAGAGAGGGCAAGAAAAGGTAACATTGTCGGTGAAGGCAGATTCTGCAGGAGGTCACAGCTCCCCCCCGCACCAGTTATGCCCACTCCCATAGACATCAATGATATCTCCTACCTCGTGGCAGCTGTAGATTTCCTCTAGTCTCATCAGATGTTTGGCTCATGTCTGCAGCCCATAAACAAAGCGAATATACAAAATAATATACAAATGGAAAATTCCTACACTTCCATTTTTTTTGTTTTTCACCATTTTCACTTTTGTCCTGATAATAAACGTTCAGAATTCTGATCCGTTTCGTAACAAAGTATCAACAATTAAACAGAATCCAGAACAAAGAGGCAGAGTTCAATGTCTCATCAAATAAACAGCGGCCAGAAAAGAAATCGACAAAAAGGGAAGCCACAAAGATCAACTGATCAGGGAGCGCTCAGTGCCGGACCCGCTATGGCCGGTTTACACGTTGCGATGTCCCAGTGACCTGACCAACGATCGGGATCGCTGGTGAGCTGTCACACAGGCAGACTCGCCAGCGATCAGTCACCCGTGTAACGACCTCGACATCGTGGAAAAGAATATAAAATATTCTTTTCCATGATATCAAGGTCCCGCTACGATGGGGGTAAGCGGGAGAACGCTGGTAACCAGGATAAACATCGGGTTTCTAAGCGCTTTGTAACTCAATGTGTACCCTGGTTACCAGGGAGCACATCGGGTTAGCTGGTCGCTACCCCTGTCAAACATGCCCATGCATGCGTGACAGCGGCAGACCAGAGACCGAAAAATTGCCCTGGCCATTCTGCAGCTATCAGCGAGGTGATCGTTGCGGGATGTCACGCAGCAACGTCACTATGAGGTCGCTGCAACGTCGCAAGTTGTAGCGACATCATTTGCGATGTCGCTATGTGTAAACCGGCCTTTAGAGCAGACAGACTGTGGAATGCCGACCACAAGAGATAGTATTGTAGTATTGGCCGATACTTTAAAGGTACCTTCACACACAGCACTGTTGCTGGGCAATTTGCTGGTTGCAGTGAAATCATGGACACATTGTTCCATTTGTACACAGCCACAAAATAGAACAATGTGTCCATGATTTCACTGCAACTGGGGTCTTGAGGTCCTGGGTTCAATTCCCACCAAGGACACTAAGGACAACATCTGCAAGGAGTTTGTATGTTCTCCCCTTGTTTGCGTGGGTTTCCTCCGGGCACTCCAGTTTCCTCCCACATTGTAAAGACATACTGATAGGATGTTTAGATTGTGAGCTCCAAGAGAGACAGCATTTCTCATGTATATAAAGTGCTATGGAATTAATAGCGCTATATAAATGAATAAATATTATTATATTATAACCAGCAAATTGCCCAGCAACTTTGCTGTGTGTGTGAAGGTACCTTTGCAGAGTTGGTAATGGAGGATGCATTGTACACTTCGGAGGGTTTGCCGGAGACTGGAGGGTTGTTGGAGTCTGGATGTAAACGACCAGTTGTGGCGTTAGTCAGGCTCCAAAACAAACATGCCTTTAGTCAGGGGTGAGCAGCCTCTCCACACGCTGAATCGTGATGTCTAGGTAATCATGCAAAATGGTAACTGGGTGTAAATTACAATCTGTTAGCATTCTGCAGCCTACATACACAGATTTTAGGTAAAACCTGGTCAACCTCTTTAAGGTCTGGGGATGGGGCTGACTACTTCATAGCTTCCATTTTGTTGGACTGGAACCAAGGTTTTGCTCTTGCACTGATGTGTTTAGGGTCGTGGTCTTGTTGAAACACCCATTTCAAGGGCCTTTCCTCTTCAGGGTAAGGCAACATGACCTCTTCAAGTATTGGACTTTTTGCTATAGATGATCTTCACACCGGCGTCTTCTGTCCTCACAGGTAACTTAAGACGTCTTTGATCTTCTTGGAGCTGATCATTGGCTGAGCCTTTGCCATTCTGGATATTCTTCCATCTATTCAAATGGTCGTCTTCCGCTTTCTTCCACTTCTCTCTGGTTTTCCATTATAAAGCATTGGAGATCATTGTAGCCGAACATTGTCTGCATTTTCTTTATAAGTTTTACCCTCTAAGGCCGGCTTCACACCACGATTTTAGGGATCCGGGGCTGTCCGGTGTGAACCAGATAGCCCTGAATCTGATTTTAGCCCCATAGTATTCCTATGGGGCCGGATGGCAGTGATTTGCCATCCGGTTTTCTGCTGTCAGGGAGGATCCGGCAGAATTTGTTTTTTTCCCCAGACACAATATCGCAGCTTGCAGCATTTTTGTGTCTGGGGCAAAAAATCTGACAAAATCGTATGCTGCTGGATCCGGCGCCCCTTAACATGGGATTCTATGGGCGCTGCATCCAACAGAAAATTGGATCCGGGTGCTGAAGTTCAGCAGCGGTTGACGATGAACTTCAGCACTTGGAGAGCTCCCGGCTGAAATTTCACGGCTCCCTGCTAGACGCGATTCTGAAATTTCAGGACCTGGACAGCGATATCAGCGCACAAGGCCAATTCCGGCACAAAACAGGATCGGAGGGCATATTAACCCTCCGGTTCAGTTCTGTCTGGAGCTGTCAGGCTGTGTCCAGTGCATCCAGCAGAACATCGGACACAGCCTGATAGCAGTGAAGCCGGCCTTAAATCAACGAAATAATCAAAGTCCGCTGTTCTTCTAAATAATGTGTGGAATGACCCATATTTCTCAGGCATTCAAGGAGAAATGCATGTACAACATGTGCTGCTTCACCTTATATAAGGGCCATCTGATTCACACCAGTGTCTCCACAGATGATTGACCGCACTAATTGAACTCCACACTGCTATTATTTTGAACACTATTCAAACACCCAAACTCGAAATCATGCAGATCCTGAATGCGGAGTCTGATGGTTTTCTAAGAATCTACTGCAACAACTGGGAAATAGTTTGACACGTGGTGATATCATTTATACCAAAAACTGAATAATCTGGTTAGCCATACTGGACTGCTATTATTTTGAACACTTCTGTATACTCGCCTCCGTTGCTGGCGCCGCTCCCGTTGTACAAGCACCAGCTCTTCCGGGGTTCACGTGAGGTTGTTACGTTACCCCATCCCTGCTCCAAATCAGCAGCGGCTTCCCCGGCCTTTAGACGTATCAAATTTAAAGAGGTTCCTCTTGATATTTGATTTGTCCAAAGGCTGGGAAATTGGTTCTGTTTTGGAGCAGGGCTGGTGTTACGTTGCCGGAAGAACAGGTGCTTGTACAAGGGGAACGGCGCCAGAAACGGAGGTGCGTATAAGTGTTGTTATTTTAATGAGGGCGAACACAGTGATTGATAAGGGGTTATCCGAGACAACCCCTTAATATAGTTTTATCTATATTTTTTATCATTTTTTTTTCAACATCTGCCTAAACCTTTTGCACATTTCTATATATCTGGTGTCAGCACATCTAATATACAGATGTACACTGCAGCAGCTGGAACTGGGACTTCCGCCTATGACCACAACTGGAAGTCATGTGATTGCTGGGCGCAGCACCGAGGGTCCTGCACCTCTATTGACCTCAGGGGCAGAATAGATACTGGTGCAGTCATTGTGTGCATGCATTACATTACTGATCCTGCACCCCATTGACCTCCACGGGGGTGTCACAGATACCGATTGGGTGAATGTTAAACTGACAAGACGTTTGCAATGTGATAATGTTTCAGGAGACGCCAGCTCTGCTCATACACAACATGGACATCAACTGCAGAGTGACGTCACGTTTCGCTCGCACCTCGATCACTGCCGAGATTGAGAACCGGTTGAAATCACCCCATGAAGTCGCCTTTGATGTGGAACTTCCCAAAACGGCGTTTATCACCAACTTCAGCATGTGAGTCCTTGGCGGCGATATTCCCGAATTCCACCACTAATGAGCAAAATGATACATTTACGTTTTTGGCTGCTGTGGTAATTTACAGCCACGGTCAGAAGTTATAGAATAGTAGATGAATGTCTAAGAAACGCCCTTCACACAACATGGCAGAACGATGGGTGATTGTGGTGGGCAACGCCCCCAATGGTGAACAGTTATACTGCGCCTTTTCACAATTACCTAAATAGAGACAATGGTGTAGCTAATGCTGAAAGAACCGCGATCATGTGATGGCGCCACATTTTACTAGCGCTGTCCCATGAAAGAGGAGCTATAAACTTAATAACAGCAAAAAAAAGAACAAACACATGTGATGGCTTTGGCTATGTTTGAATAATTGCCGCTATCTGTGATCGGTTATAGGACAGATAGAAACGATAGGATCCGACTGATTAATATCAAATATTGTCTTCTCCCGTCATTCAGGAGCATCGATGGCGTCACCACGGTTGGAGTCGTGAAGAAGAAGGCGGAGGCGGATGAGCAGTACGAGAGAGCCGTGTCCAGGGGCCGAAACGCAGGACTGGTCCAGTACGTGACCCCTGTATATTGTTTCATCAAAAGTAAAAAAAAGGTGGAAAGTTATTTAAAAGGTCACTAAAATATATAGGCGTATAGTGCTCCCTGTTATCAGCCATTTCAGGGGTGGCTACTGTTTGTCAGTGGGATTAGTGATAATCTCCAGGTATGTGACACACATTTCAGTTTTCCCATTTTGCAGTTTCAGTGTTTTCCCTCGTCAGTCGGCCGTTTCTATGGTTACTGTCATACAATTATGAACATTCCGTCAGTTGTTACATTCTATTGACAAATACATGAAGGTTCTGTAAACATTGAATATTCCCAGCTCTGAGCCCGATTTCTCCATCTTCTCCCCTTCTTTGCGGCTTCTGGACAGATCCGGACTGATGACCCGATCTTGTCTTATCAGAACTCGGAGATTATCACAATTTCTGGGGTTTTGTTGCTTTTTAAAGATTCACCAAAGATTATCAATGGGACTGAAACCTCAGAAATTTCCAGGTTATGGAGCCAAAATGTGAATATATTGTTCCCCAAACCACTTATTTCTCACTTTTGTCTTGTGTCCTGGTCTCCATCATGAGGGGAAAAGTATCATCCTCACATTGTCCTGGATGATGGGGGAAGTTGTCCTTGGAGGAGGTTTAGATCCTGTTCTTTATTCATGGCTGTCATCTTAGGTATAATTGTGAGTGACCCCCTCCATGGATGAGAAGCCCCCACATATTGTGAGTGACCCCCTACATGGATGAGAAGCCCCCACATATTGTGAGTTCCCCCATGAATGAGAAGCCTCCACATATTGTGAGTGACCTCTCCATGGATGACAAGCCCCCGTATATTGTGAGTGACCCCCTCCATGGATGAGAAGCCCCCACATATTGTGAGTGACCCCCTCCATGGATGAGAAGCCCCCACATATTGTGAGTGACCCCCTCCATGGATGAGAAGACCCCACATACAGTGAGTGACCCCCCTCCATGGATGAGAAGCCCCCACATATTGTGAGTGATCCCCTCCATGGATTAGAAGCCCCCACATATTGTGAGTGACCACTTCCATGGATGAGAAGCCCCCATATATTGTGAGTGACCCCTCCATGGATGAGAAGCTCACACATATTGTGAGTGACCCCCTCCATGGATTAGAAGCCCCCACATATTGTGAGTGACCCCCTCCATGGATTAGAAGCCCCCACATATTGTGAGTGACCCCCTCCATGGATGAGAAGCCCCCACATATTGTGAGTGACCCCTCCATGGATGAGAAGCCCCCGCATATTGTGAGTCCATGGATGAGAAGCCCCCACATATTGTGAGTGACCTACTCCATGGATGAGAAGCCCCACATATTGTGAGTGACCCCTCTATGGTTGAGAAGCCCCCACATATTGTGAGTGACCCCCTCCATGGATGAGAAGCCCCCACATATTGTGAGTGACCCCCTCCATGGATGAGAAGCCCCCACATATTGTGAGTGACCCCTCCATGGATGAGAAGCCTCCACATACTGTGAGTGACCCCCTCCATGGATGAGAAGCCCCCACATATTGTGAGTGCGTTCCCCCATGAACGAGAAGCCCCCACATATTGTGAAGAAGGGTGGAGGGGGGGTTAATTTCTCTCTGATGAAGCCAGACACCAGCATATTATTGATCCTGTCAGACAGGTTCTCGTCACAGATACATACGGTGAATTGGCATTCATTTCTGTTTAGATCCATTGGACGGAAAATGGAGAATTTTAAGATTTCGGTGAATGTCGAGGCTTCGGCTAAAGCAATATTCACATTAACCTACGAAGAATTACTGAAAAGAAACCGAGGAAATTATGAACTGCAGCTGAAGGTGAAACCGAAACAGCTGGTGGAGAATTTCCAGGTCAGAACATAAAACAGTCCCCTGAAATACTCTGTGCTGCTGGGACGAACCTGCTGCTTGTTCTATGTAATTCTCATTCTGTGACCCTCCGATAGATGTGCTCACTGCTGCCCTGATATCCTCTGCGCTGCTGGGGACCATGCTGCCTCTCCTATGTAACTGCATGATATCAGCCCACTTCTGCCCTGATATCCTCTGCGCTGCTGGGGACCATGCTGCATCTCCTATGTAACTGCATGATATTAGCCCACTTCTGCCCTGATATCCTCTGCGCTGCTGGGGACCATGCTGCCTCTCCTATGTAACTGCATGATATCAGCCCACTTCTGTCCTCACATCTCTGTGCTGCTGGTGACGCTGCTGCTTATCATATCTAACTCCATGATACTATCCCACTTCTGTCCTGACATCCTCTGTGCTGCTGGGGACACAGCTCCTTTCGCAACATATTTATCAGGCACCATCCTGTCCTTAAATACTTTGTGCTGCTGGGTAACCCTGGCCTACCTAGTATGTAACTCTCAGTCCGTGACCTCTCACAATATCACCAAACGTATCTCCTAAAATACTCTGTGCTGCTGGTGACCCTTCCCCACACTTGGTTTGCAGATTACCGTGGACATCGTGGAGCCGCAGGGAATCAGCTTTGTGAATGCGATTAGTGCTTTCATGACGAATGATCTGATGGACTCGGTGCAGATCGATCACAACGGGACGAGGGTGAGAGATTCGTCATGTGGTTCCGCGGTCGGAGGCGATGGTGCTCACGGTTTCTATCTTACAGGCTCATATAGAGTTTAAGCCGACACTGGAGCAGCAGCGCCGATGTCCGTCATGCGCAGAAACGCTGCTGGACGGCGACTTTGTCATCAAGTACGACGTGAACCGGGAGACGTCTGCCGGGAACGTGCAGGTGACTACAGGGCGCAGAATCGATCAATCACATGGACGACCGCTGAGCCGTAAACATTCAATGCCTCGCCTCTACGGATGGTTTGTTACAAAGTATCGAGGAATCATCTAGAATACAATTGTCACCAATCCGGGCGAGGTTCGGTCCCGATTTCAGCCGTTCGATCAGATGGGAACTTCACTGATAGAAAGTCTTTTTAAAGGAGGAATTAAAGCCAAAAGTGCATTAGAAATGTGCAGATTTTTGCTTTTAATCTGATTCTCTGTAATAACATCACACTATTTTTCATCCACAGATTGTCAATGGTTACTTTGTGCATTACTTTGCTCCCAGCACCCTTGGAAGGGTCCCCAAAAATACAGTGTTTGTTATTGATTGCAGCATGTCCATGAAAGGCCGCAAGATAACACAGGTAAATACCATATAGGGTTGATGTGATATTCATCAAAAACATCATCTACTATGCTCCATTCTGCTGGTGCAGTCACTTTACTGATCCTGAGTTACCTCCTGTATTATATTCCAGAGCGGCACTCACTATTCTGCTGGTGCAGTCACTGTGTACATACATTACATTACTGATCCTGAGTTACCTCCTCTATTATACTCCAGAGCTGCACTCACTATTCTGCTGGTGCAGTCACTGTGTACATACATTACATTACTGATCCTGAGTTACCTCCTGTATTATACCCAGAGCTGCACTCACTATTCTGCTGGTGCAGTCACTGTGTACATACATTACTGATCCTGAGTTACCTCCTGTATTATACTCCAGAGCTGCACTCACTATTCTGCTGGTGGAGTCACTGTGTACATACATTACATTACTGATCCTGAGTTACCTCCTGTATTATCCTTCAGAGTTGCACTCACTATTCTGCTGGTGCAGTCACTGTGTACATACATTACATTACTGATCCTGAGTTACCTCCTGTATTATACTCCAGAGCTGCACTCACTATTCTGCTGGTGGAGTCACTGTGTACATACATTACATTACTGATCCTGAGTTACCTCCTGCATTATACTCCAGAGCTGCACTCACTATTCTGCTGGTGCAGTCACTCTGTACATACATTACATTACTGATCCTGAGTTACCTCCTGTATTATACTCCAGAGCTGCACTCACTATTCTGCTGGTGCAGTCACTGTGTACATACATTACATTACTGATCCTGAGTTACCTCCTGTATTATACTCCAGAGCTGCACTCACTATTCTGCTGGTGCAGTCACTGTGTACATACATTACATTACTGATCCCGAGTTACCTCCTGTATTATACTCCAGAGCTGCGCTCACTATTCTGCTGGTGCAGTCACTGTGTACATACATTACATTACTGATCCTGAGTTACCTCCTGTATTATACTCCAGAGCTGCACTCACTATTCTGCTGGTGCAGTCACTGTGTACATACATTACATTACTGATCCTGAGTTACCTCCTGTATTATACTCTAGAGCTGCTCTCACTATACTGCTGGTGCAGTCACTGTGTACATACATTACATTACTGATCCTGAGTTACCTCCTGTATTATACTCCAGAGCTGCACTCACTATTCTGCTAGTGCAGTCACTGTGTACATACATTATATTACTGATCCTGAGTTACCTCCTGTATTATACTCCAGAGCTGCTCTCACTATTCTGCTGGTGCAGTCACTGTGTACATACATTACATTACTGATCCTGAGTTACCTCCTGTATTATACTCCAGAGCTGCACTCACTATTCTGCTGGTGCACTCACTGTGTGCATACATTACATTACTGATCCTGAGTTACCTCCTGTATTATACTCCAGAGCTGCACTCACTATTCTGCTAGTGCAGTCACTGTGTACATACATTATATTACTGATCCTGAGTTACCTCCTGTATTATACTCCAGAGCTGCACTCACTATTCTGCTGGTGCAGTCACTGTGTACATACATTACATTACTGATCCTGAGTTACCTCCTGTATTATACTCCAGAGCTGCACTCACTATTCTGCTGGTGCAGTCACTGTGTACATACATTACATTACTGATCCTGAGTTACCTCCTGTATTATACTCCAGAGCTGCACTCACTATTCTGCTGGTGCAGTCACTGTGTACATACATTACATTACTGATCCTGAGTTACTTCCTGTATTATACTCCAGAGCTGCACTCACTATTCTGCTGGTGCAGTCACTGTGTACATACATTACATTACTGATCCTGAGTTACCTCCTGTATTATACTCCAGAGCTGCACTCACTATTCTGCTGGTGCAGTCACTGTGTACATACATTACATTACTGATCCTGAGTTACCTCCTGTATTATACTCCAGAGCTGCACTCACTATTCTGCTGGTGCAGTCACTGTGTACATACATTACATTACTGATTCTGAGTTACCTCCTGTTTATACTCCAGAGCTGCACTCACTATTCTGCTGGTGCAGTCACTGTGTATTCACAATGCTTTTCCTATAGACTATTTGCAGTAGTATTTATTCTATACCTTAACATCTTACACTTGCGGGTTGACCTGTTGTGTGCACGTTACCTGTTGACCATTAAACATTTGTGATCTGACCGCAGACATACAGGCTTTCATCAAGATTCTGGCGGATTTACCCGTGACGGATCACTTTGGGATTCTGAAGTTCAGCAATTACGTCATGAAGTGGAACGATGCTTGTGAAAGCAACGCCGACAATATTGAAGGGGCGAAGGAATTTGTGACAAAGATCAAGGCTCATGGAGGTGGGTGATGGCTTTGGCTGCAGGGGCAATCCGTTACCGGATCTGTTCTCCATAGACTCCAATGTTAAAGAAAGAAACGGATCTTGCAGAAATAAAGTTATTTAACAACTAACAAAAAAGTTGTGTTTGCACAACGATCTCTTCAGGATCTGCTGTGACGGACATCACTGCCATGTGATCCCAGCGTTACTTTTCCAGCCTTTGTCATTTTTATGGAGTTGTGCTTGTTTTATTTATTCTGTTCATTTTGTGTTGTAGGAACTGATATAAATTCTGCTTTATTATCCGCCGTCTCAATGCTGAAAGATGCGCGAGAAGCCGAATATTACCGGAAATCAGCGCCTCATCCATCATATTCCTCTCTGATGGAGACCCGACTATTGGTATGTGGAGATGGGATTACAGTGGGAGTGTAAGGGTTAATAAGTACGGTCATGAAGGCATGTATATATATAGAGAGCAGTAGTCATGGTAGTAGTGGGGGGGCAGGGGTGTTTTATTTCTATGTAAATCTCCAAAAAAAATAACTTTACATAAAAATGAAGATATGTCATCATAAGCTTTGTGACATCATCACTTACATTTGGAGCTGTGATGTCATAGAACTTTCTTGGGTCAGTTGTGATGTCCTTCATTGAATTTTATATTGAGAGATTATAGAGGTCATATTAGAGGATAGTGAGGTCATTATTCATATTAGAGGAGTAGTGATGTCATTATTCATATTAGGAGATTAGTGATGTCATTATTCATATTAGGGCAGTAGTGATGTCATTATTCCTATTAGGATATGATTCATTATCATAGAGGATAATGATGTCATTATTCATATTAGGAGAGTAATGATGTCATTATTCATATTAGGCATAGTGTGATGTCATTATTTATTAGGGCAGTATGATGTCATATTCCTATTAGAGGAGTAGTGATGTCATTATTCTATTAGAGTAGTGAGTCATATCTAGGAGTAGTGATGTCATTATTCTTATTAGAGGAGTAGTATGATTCATATATTCATATAGGTAGTGGCATATCTATAGTAGATGTCATTATTCTTATTAGAGGAGTAGTGATGTCATTATTCCTATTAGGGCAGTAGTGATGTCATTATTCTATTAGGGCAGTAGTGATGTCATTATTCATATTAGGAGTAGTGATGTCATTATTCTTATTAGAGGAGTAGTGATGTCATTATTCCAATTAGGGCAGTAGTGATGTCATTATTCTTATTAGAGGAGTAGTGATGTCATTATTCTTATTAGAGGAGTAGTGATGTCATTATTCTTATTAGAGGAGTAGTGACGTCATTATTCCTATTAGAGGAGTAGTGATGTCATTATTCCTATTAGGGCTGTAGTGATGTCATTATTCCTATTAGAGGAGTAGTGATGTCATTATTCCTATTAGGGCGGTAGTGATGTCATTTATTCCTATTAGAGGAGTAGTGATGTCATTATTCCTTATTAGAGGAGTAGTGATGTCATTATTCATATTAGAGGAGTAATGATGTCATTATTCCTATTAGAGGAGTAATGATGTCATTATTCCTATTAGAGGAGTAATGATGTCATTATTCATATTAGAGGAGTAGTGATGTCATTATTCCTATTAGAGGAGTAATGATGTCATTATTCATATTAGAGGAGTAGTGATGTCATTATTCCTATTAGAGGAGTAGTGATGTCATTATTCCTATTAGAGGAGTAGTGATGTCATTATTCCTATTAGGGCGGTAGTGATGTCATTATTCCTATTAGAGGAGTAGTGATGTCATTATTCTTTATTTTAGAGGAGTAGTGATGTCATTATTCATATTAGAGGAGTAGTGATGTCATTATTCCTATTTGAGGAGTAATGATGTCATTATTCCTATTAGAGGAGTAATGATGTCATTATTCATATTAGAGGAGTAGTGATGTCATTATTCCTATTAGAGGAGTAATGATGTCATTATTCCTATTAGAGGAGTAATGATGTCATTATTCATATTAGAGGAGTAGTGATGTCATTATTCCTATTAGAGGAGTAGTGATGTCATTATTCCTATTAGAGGAGTAATGATGTCATTATTCATATTAGGGCAGTAGTGATGTCATTATTCTTATTAGAGGAGTAGTGATGTCATTATTCCTATTAGGGCAGTAGTGATGTCATTATTATTATTAGAGGAGTAGTGATGTCATTATTCCTATTAGGGCAGTAGTGATGTCATTATTATTATTAGAGGAGTAGTGATGTCATTATTCCTATTAGAGGAGTAGTGATGTCATTATTCATATTAGAGGAGTAGTGATGTCATTATTCCTATTAGAGGAGTAATGATGTCATTATTCCTATTAGAGGAGTAATGATGTCATTATTCATATTAGAGGAGTAGTGATGTCATTATTCCTATTAGAGGAGTAATGATGTCATTATTCCTATTAGAGGAGTAATGATGTCATTATTCATATTAGAGGAGTAGTGATGTCATTATTCCTATTAGAGGAGTAGTGATGTCATTATTCCTATTAGAGGAGTAATGATGTCATTATTCCTATTAGAGGAGTAATGATGTCATTATTCATATTAGAGGAGTAGTGATGTCATTATTCCTATTAGAGGAGTAATGATGTCATTATTCATATTAGAGGAGTAGTGATGTCATTATTCCTATTAGAGGAGTAGTGATGTCATTATTCCTATTAGAGGAGTAGTGATGTCATTATTCCTATTAGGGCGGTAGTGATGTCATTATTCCTATTAGAGGAGTAGTGATGTCATTATTCTTATTAGAGGAGTAGTGATGTCATTATTCATATTAGAGGAGTAGTGATGTCATTATTCCTATTAGAGGAGTAATGATGTCATTATTCCTATTAGAGGAGTAATGATGTCATTATTCATATTAGAGGAGTAGTGATGTCATTATTCCTATTAGAGGAGTAATGATGTCATTATTCCTATTAGAGGAGTAATGATGTCATTATTCATATTAGAGGAGTAGTGATGTCATTATTCCTATTAGAGGAGTAGTGATGTCATTATTCCTATTAGAGGAGTAATGATGTCATTATTCATATTAGGGCAGTAGTGATGTCATTATTCTTATTAGAGGAGTAGTGATGTCATTATTCCTATTAGGGCAGTAGTGATGTCATTATTATTATTAGAGGAGTAGTGATGTCATTATTCCTATTAGGGCAGTAGTGATGTCATTATTATTATTAGAGGAGTAGTGATGTCATTATTCCTATTAGGGCAGTAGTGATGTCATTATTCCTATTAGAGGAGTAGTGATGTCATTATTCTTATTAGAGGAGTAGTGATGTCATTATTCCTATTAGAGGAGTAATGATGTCATTATTCCTATTAGAGGAGTAATGATGTCATTATTCATATTAGAGGAGTAGTGATGTCATTATTCCTATTAGAGGAGTAGTGATGTCATTATTCCTATTAGAGGAGTAATGATGTCATTATTCATATTAGGGCAGTAGTGATGTCATTATTCTTATTAGAGGAGTAGTGATGTCATTATTCCTATTAGGGCAGTAGTGATGTCATTATTCCTATTAGAGGAGTAGTGATGTCATTATTCCTATTAGGGCGGTAGTGATGTCATTATTCTTATTAGAGGAGTAGTGATGTCATTATTCCTATTAGAGGAGTAGTGATGTCATTATTCCTATTAGAGGAGTAGTGATGTCATTATTCTTATTAGAGGAGTAGTGATGTCATTATTCCTATTAGAGGAGTAGTGATGTCATTATTCTTATTAGAGGAGTAGTGATGTCATTATTCCTATTAGAGGAGTAGTGATGTCATTATTCCTATTAGGGCAGTAGTGATGTCATTATTCATATTAGGGCAGTAGTGATGTCATTATTCTTATTAGAGGAGTAGTGATGTCACCTGATGTATAGTCACAACCTGACCTCCTATATAGGAGTCATTACATTCTATTCGTTGTGTTCTATGTTTTTTTTTTTCTGCTTTTCGATTTCAGGTGAACGTAACATTGACACCATCATGATGAATGTGAGGCGAGCCGCTGCCGGAGCCGTGACCTTGTACAGTTTGGGATTCGGGGAAGACGTCAATTATAACTTTTTGGAGAAAATGTCCCTAGAAAATGGCGGCCTGGCGAGAAAAATCTATGTGGACTCTGACTCTGCTTTACAGTTACAGGTGACTTATACTTTATAATTATACTCCACCTGCTATTATTGAGTCATATAATGTGACACTGGAACAGTCCCATAAAGCATCCAGATACATTGTATCAATAAGTGGTGAAAAGTATCACACAGCAACAAAATAGGGACCAGATATATAGCATTACACTGCAGTGCTGCTCCCCATTATTGGCGCCCCTTCCCCTTCCCTGTCCTCCTTCCTTCATTATTTCCATAGACTGGACAATATCGTCAGAACTCAATAGAAATGTACCTAAGTTGTATCCTCAGGATTTTTTAATTAGTGCTAAGTCATACAACAATAAAACATTGTTTACCATCTTACATGTTACAATGTCAAAGAAGAAACAGAATAAACCTCATGTGCAGCAGTAAAGGCCCCTCATTAATACTTGGTCGCCCCTTTGGCATTGATGAAGCCTCCAGACGTTTCTTGTAGCATCTAGAAGCTTCTCGTTTTGTTTCTTCAGCTCTTGAATGTTTGCAGGTTCTTTATCCCAATGGCAGATTTCAGCTCACCCCAAAGAGATTGAGGTCAGGACTCATTGCTGCCATTTTAAAGCAGTCCATTGTTTCTTTTTCCACCATTCCCGTGTACTGTTGGATGTCATTCTCTTGCTGGAGGACCCATGATCTTTTTAGGCTGGAAACACACTGTCCAAGTGACATGCGAGTTACTCGCACGAGTCTTGGATCATTCACCCGGCATGACCCCTGCCTCTTTGGACAGGATACTGTCAGTGGTATGTTTTTGTATGTAGCTCCAGTGCTCCCATCCAGAGAGGGGGAGGCCATCCCGGGTGAATGATCCGAGACCCGTGCGAGTAACTCGCGTGTCACTCGGACTGTGTGTTTCCAGCCTTGAAAATGATGGGAGTGATGGTGTACCACGGTCCGCGCTGCTCTGGGTTCAAATAACTCACCAAAGAGTCAGTCAGCTTTTCATCCTCTTTATTCCTCCTACGTGTTTCAGCGCCACACCCGGGGCCTTCCTCAGGGATATTCCAGCCTTACATTCTACTCTAAATTCTCTTGATAATTCTCTGATTTCATGATTCCTGTGATATGGTCAAGGCCTCCAATACCAGATGCAGCAAAGCAACCCCACAACAGTATGGATCCTCTGCCATGCTTAACTGTTAGTAGGGTGTTCTGTCCTTATAAGTTTCATTGCGCAATCTGTAAACAAACTGTTGCTTTGCATTAAAGAAAAGGTCTATTTTTGTTTCATCTGGATCCTTTGGAAGTCTTGTGTTTGCTAATAATAGCAGTTCTGATGTCCTCAGACACCTCCTTTGTCTTCACCATTGTGACAAAGGAACAGGGCTTAACATGTGACAAAGGAACAGGGCCTAACATGTGGCAAAGGAACAGGGCCTAACATGTGGCAAAGGAACAGGGCCTAACATGTGGCAAAGGAACAGGGCCTAACATGTGGCAAAGGAACAGGGCCTAACATGTGGCTAAAGGAACATGGCCTAACATGTGGCAAAGGAACAGGGCCTAGCATGTGGCAAAGGAACAGGACATAGCATGTGGCCAAGGAACAGGGCCTAACATGTGGCAAAGGAACAGGACATAACATGTGGCAAAGGAACAGGGCCTAACATGTGGCAAAGGAACAGGGCCTAACATGTGGCAAAGGAACAGGACATAACATGTGGCAAAGGAACAGGGCCTAACATGTGGCAAAGGAACAGGGCCTAACATGTGGCAAGGAACAGGGCCTAACATGTGGCAAAGGAACAGGGCCTAACATGTGGCAAAGGAACAGGACATAACATGTGGCAAAGGAACAGGGCCTAACATGTGGCAAAGGAACAGGGCCTAACATGTGGCAATGGAACAGGGCCTAACATGTGGCAAAGGAACAGGGCCTAACATGTGGCAAAGGAACAGGACATAACATGTGGCAAAGGAACAGGGCCTAACATGTGGCAAAGGAACAGAACATAACATGTGGCAAAGGAAGAGGGCCTAACATGTGGCAAAGGAACAGGACATAACATGTGGCAAAGGAACAGGGCCTAACATGTGGCAAAGGAACAGGGCCTAACATGTGACAAAGGAACAGGGCCTAACATGTGGCTTTTTAGAACACTGAAGTGATCATTCATTGGCTAATTCATGTCACATGGGCACAGACAATTTATCACACCTGATTCTCATTTGTGAGGTACAATGTGTTTCCATACTAATGTAATGAAAAGGTGCCGACACCAGGTCACAGCAGCGTTAGGGTTTCCTATTTTCCCTCCCGTTGTTTTTTTGTTATAAATGTTGTTTATCATTTGCTCTTTTGTATCTAACAGGAGTCTTTATACAGAAGAGCTGCTTCACTTGATTCATTATTTTACATTATGTAATTAAACTTCATGGTGCCAATAGTCATGAGCGGGAGTGTATATAGTGTGAAATGTAGAGTGATCAGATAATGGCGTCACATAGAGTAGTTCTGTACCTGGTCTATTGATGTTGTGTTCCCCATTGTTGCATATATTTGTTTATATTGTTCTCTTGTTTCTACACAGACACTTTTTATACTTTTTACATCTCCTGGAATGTTTTGCTATATTTCAGCTTTTATTTTATGACTACAGGATTTCTACAAAGAAGTGTCGGACCCTGTCCTCCTGGACGTCACCCTGCGGTACCCCAATCTACCTGTCAGTGACATCACCCAGAACAGCTTCAAATGTTTCTACCAGGGCTCTGAATTAGTGGTGGCCGGACGCATAGACAGCAACGATATAGACACGCTGATCGCTGAGGTCGCAGCACAAGGTGTAAGTGCAGACTGTCAGGATCCTCATAGAGTATGCTCACACTGGTATGCTCACACTGGTATGCTCACACTGGTATGCTCACACTGGTATATGCTCACACTGGTATGCTCACACTGGTATATGCTCACACTGGTATGCTCACACTGGTATATGCTCACACTGGTATGCTCACACTGGTATGCTCACACTGGTATGCTCACACTGGTATGCTCACACTGGTATATGCTCACACTGGTATGCTCACACTGGTATATGCTCACACTGGTATATGCTCACACTGGTATGCTCACACTGGTATATGCTCACACTGGTATGCTCACACTGGTATGCTCACACTGGTATATGCTCACACTGGTATATGCTCACACTGGTATGCTCACACTGGTATGCTCACACTGGTATGCTCACACTGATCACTTTTGAAATCCCTTTTCTGTCCTTAGGAGGTTTTATTTTTGCAAAAACTCATTGTGGGATCAGAAAGATCTCCAAACGAGGCACTGATCATGTAACGTGTGCCAGCATAGGGGAGCAGCATTCTTATGCGCCCATCAGTGCACCCAATGCATAATCGAGGGGCGCTGATGGGTTGCCTTGACAGTCTGGCGTCTGCTGAAGACCCCCGTGCTTGTCGTGACAACTCTCATATGAAAGCCAGAGTTTGGCTGGTGTTTATAGGAGACAGGGATTTTTGCTATACATTGCAGTTCTGATGCACTGCTATGTATAGCACCAGGAATCAGATGATCATAGGTTCAAGTCCCGTAAGGGGAGTAACAAAAAATGTCTATATAAATATACTCGCTGTAGAGCCCGGGCGTAATGGAAAAAGGAAGGATTGGAGAGTCCCGGAATAAATAAAATCTTCAATTTATTTTAGTTCGTGTTAAAAGATCATGCAGACTGGGAATATATCTCCGGCTGGTCCCAGGGATGGGGCTATGTGGAGATGCGGGCTTCAAAGTGGGCGTGGTAATGTGGAGTGGGCTATGGTAATGTATATGTGTGTATGTATCATAGCCCCACCCAACCCAATAGCCCCAAACCTTTCATAGCACCCGCCTAATGTATAGCCCCACCCCTTCATAGCTCCACCCCTCCACATAGTCCTGGGGTGGGGCTATGTGGAGGAGGAGGGGATATGTTGAGATGCAGGCGGCAAAGTGGGTGTGGCTATGTGGAGTTGGCATGGCAACATGGAATGGGCGTGGCATGGCTATGTGGAGTGGGGGTGGCTAATGCCACATACACACACGCATACATGCATACACTCAGCTTTATATATTAGTATAGTACATATGAAAAATAGAAAAAATACACATATTGGGCCCCTTTCACACTAGCGTTTGGTATCTGTCCAGATCTGGACAGAAAACCGCATCTCCCGCATTTGCCGCCTAACGGCCACACTTGCGGTATACTTGCGGCAAGCCCCATGCATTGTCTATGGTGCTTGCGGCAGTTGCAGCCGCGCAAAAAAAAACGCATCTGAAAGCGGTTTATTTGTTAAAAAAGTTAAAAATATCCAATAAATTTGGTTCCACTTCACGATTGTGCCCACTTGTTGATTCTTCACAAAAAAATTAGAATTTATATCTTCATGTTTGAAGCCTGAAATGTGGCAAAAGGTTGAAAAGTTCAAGGGGTCAAATACTTTCACAACACACTGTATATATATACCTCAGTAAGGTCACTGCTCAACTCCACAATAACCCAAGAAACAGTATTAGCTGCCACTATCACTTGTTTGTACTGGTAGTTTTAATACCTGTTACTGGTAGAGTCTGGCTTCGGGGATGCAGTTTATAGAGCAAGAAGAACTAGGCATAGAACTGCAAAAACTATAATGGGAAACTTAGGAATCTTTTGGCGTGGGACAATGATGCAATGAACAAAGTTTAACGTTTGAAAGGTCTTGCATTAACAGACGTGGTAAAAAGCAAACAGGGTTCAGCAAGAAATCAAATTAGATGCAGTGCAGTTTAATCCTAAAGATCCCGCGAAAGTCCTGGACACTGCTACTGCATAGATATTAAACAAAGCAAGAGAGCTACAACAAACAAGCTTATGTGACACTTGGCAGGCAGATACCAATGCAAAGGAAAGTCAAACAGCGTTGTAAGCTGAAGTGAAGCTGGCAGCAGGTGTGGATAGCAGAACCTCTAATGAGCAGAATCTGGAGAACCACACAGGATTTGCTGTAGAGGGAGAGAGAACTTGACATGCACAAAAGCTGGATTCTTGGCAGAATACTCAAGAGGAGGACTAGTAGATGAATATATGTATTGTCATCCAGCTGCTTCGTATTAATTTGGAGCTCGTAGGTATGTCTTAAAGTTATAAAATAATATGTATATTCCCCTCCTCGTAGTCACAAAAACAAAAATGTATATTCCATAAATATATCACTACAGACCCCAATATTCATAACTGACCACCGGTGACCAAGTGTCTGGGATTATATTTTGAAGTTCAGCAGTTCTCCTCCTCTGCATAAACAAAACTCAGACTAGTTGTCCTTTTCTCAAAAATTCCTCTTTGGTAATTACTGTCATGAGCTCAGTGTGAACATACTCTTATAAGACAATATACCTTTCAATGCATCAGATGTATGTGAATTTCCTGCACTCTTTGCCTAGGTGACCGATCCTTTCTCCATGAGTTTGCAGACTGATATAAAGGAGGAGGTGCGGACGGAGCAGAGATACATATTCGGGGACTTCACTGAGAGATTGTGGGCTTATCTGACCATAGAGCAGCTGCTGAGCAGGAGGTGAGATCTGCGGACGACGCGCGTCACCTCCTGGATGGTCTCTCACCCTGGTCCAGAGATTGGCTCTTCTGTAATTCACCTTACTTCTGGTTCCAGAATCTCATCCGATGGTGAATTAAGGAGAACTCCGCAGAGGAAGCCCTCCGCCTGAGCCTGAAGTACAACTTTGTGACCCCGCTGACCTCCATGGTGATAACCACATCTGATGAAAGTGATGGCCCCAAAACAATAATAGCAAAAAAGCCAAAGGAGGAGGAGAGTGAGTTCTGACAGGACAATTAGGTATCTTTACGAGCTAACGCTTCTCACAGCTGAGGGTTTGCTACCGTTGGAACGGAATGGCGTAACTAGAGTCTGAGGGCCAGGTACAATAATTGGATCTAACTTCCCCCTGTGCACATGTTTCCACCTCTTTCTCCCCTTCCCCAGGAGTACGTTGGTCAATCCTGGTATGTATAGCCTCCCACTATGGTATATGGCCCCCACCCTGGTATGTATGTCTCCATCCTGGTACATGACCCCCATCCTGGTATATATGTCCCCCATACTAGTACATACACAGCCTCATTTTGGCATATATAGTCCTCCATCCTGGTACATGCCCTCCATCCTGGTATGTATGACCCCCATACAAGTACATGGCTCCATCCTGGTACAGTACATAGCCACCATTCAGGTATAGTACATTGCCCCCATCCTGGTATATATGTTCCCCACACTGGTACATAGCCCTCAACCTGGTATATATAGTCCTCCATCCTGGTACATAGCCCCCATCCTGGTACAACGGCCACCACGCTGGTATGTATGGCCACCACATCCTGGTACATGGACCCCCATCCATCCTTGTACATGGCCCACCCACCCTGGTATGTATAGCCCCCCATCATGGTACATGCGCCCCATCCTGGTACATGGATCCCACCCTGGTATTTATGATCCCCATCCTGGTACGTGGCCCCATCATGCTGCACACTGCGTCCTCATCTCATGCTGGCAGCTGATCTTCGTGTGAGCGCCCCCCACACACCGTCAATTGCCGAAATACTCACTGCGATCCTCACCCGGGGATGCAGCCGCTGTGTGAACCCATTTGCCCGCTCATTAAGTGCAGTGAATATTCACTCTACTACTGAGCTGGATGTGCATCCCTGAGGGTGCTGAAGCAGGCGCTGGGATCAGCGGGCCCCTGTACCTCCGGGCCCGGTAGTGGTTGTGACCCCTGCGACCACAGTCGTTACACCCGGGGTTGTACCTAATCTAGACAATGCTCTGTGACCAAAACACATGGACTGCACACGTGTGATAGATTGTTACAATGTATCAGTGCAGCTCAGAGGATTGTCTACACTGGATACTTTGTAACAAACATATATGGTGACGAGCCCTTTCATTGGCGATCATACTAACTGTACATGGAGTCACCCTTTAAGTAAACTCTCATATTTGCCCCCCAGAGATCCTGCCTATGTTACACATATATAGATATAAAATATACTGTACATATTCAGATTTCTCACTTCTGTTCATTTCCAGGTGAAACTATTGAATCTCGCTTTTCATCTATCGCATGTAAGTTTCTTATACTGGAAAACATGGGTTATTTTAAGGTTACTGTCACTTTAAGATGTGTAAGTTGTATTATTTGTTTATCAGTCCTGGTGCATGGGGGGATACATTATGCTCCAGCTGCTCTATCATATACAAAAACCATTTATTCATCTTATTTCCTTTTCCTTGCAGATATCTTAGTATCATCATATGCCCGCACTGCCGCCAGGAAGAAACTGCGGAGACCGACACAAGTAGGTGAGATCTCATGGGCAGTCTGCGCTGTCAACCGATTACAAACCGCGAAATGTTCTTACTTATATTTGTTTCCATAGAAGCTTTTCTTCTTCAATTTTCCCAGCTCAGTTTATTATCAATCAAGGAGCTGCAGTCCGAAAACTGGCATACATAAACCTCAATAATCTAAGTGCAGTCAAAGACCTCCCCCTAGTGGTGACTGCAGACAGGATCTTATCATGTATCTCTGTATACAGGGAGCTCCCCCTAGTGGTGACTGCAGACATCTTATCATGATTGTTCCCCAGCTCAATTATCATGTATCATACAGGGAGCTCCCCCTAGTGGTGGCTGCAGACAGGATCTTATCATGTATCTCTGTATACAGGGAGCTCCCCCTAGTGGTGACTGCAGACAGGATCTTATCATGTATCTCTGTATACAGGCAGCTCCCCCCAGTGGTGACTGCAGACAGAATCTAATCATGTATCTCTGTATACGGGGAGCTCCCCTAGTGGTGACTGCAGACAGGATCTTATCATGTACCTCTGTATACAAGGAGCTCCCCCTAGTGGTGACTGCAGACAGAATCTTATCATGTATCTCTGTATACAGGGAGCTCCCCCTAGTGGTGACTGCAGACAGGATGTTATCATGTATCTCTGTATACAGGGAGCTCCCCCTAGTGGTGACTGCAGACAGAATCTTATCATGTATCTCTGTATACAGGGAGCTCCTCCTAGTGGTGGCTGTAGAAAGGATGTTATCATGTATCTCTGTATACAGGGAGCTCCCCCTAGTGGTGACTACAGACAGGATCTTATCATGTATCTCTGTATACAGGGAGCTCCCCCTAGTGGTGACTGCAGACTGGATCTTATCATGTATCTCTGTATACAGGGAGCTCCCCCTAGTGGTGACTGCAGACAGGATCTTATCATGTATCTCTGCATACAGGGAGCTCCCCCTAGTGGTGGCTGCGGACTGGATCTTATCATGTATCTCTGTATACAGGGAGCTCCCCCTAGTGGTGACTGCAGACAGAATCTTATCATGTATCTCTGTATACAGGGAGCTCCTCCTAGTGGTGACTGCAGACAGGATCTTATCATGTATCTCTATACAGGGAGCTCCCCCTAGTGGTGACTGTTGACAGGATGTTATCATGTATCTCTGTATACAGGGAGCTCCCCCTAGTGGTGGCTGCAGACAGAATCTTATCATGTATCTCTGTATACAGGGAGCTCCCCCTAGTGGTGACTGCAGACAGATCTTATCATGTATCTCTGTATACAGGGAGCTCCCCTAGTGGTGACTGCAGACAGGATCTTATCATGTATCTCTGTATACAGGGAGCTCCCCCTAGTGGTGACTGCAGACAGGATCTTATCATGTATCTCTGTATACAGGGAGCTCCCCTAGTGGTGGCTGCAGACAGGATCTTATCATGTATCTCTGTATACAGGGAGCTCCCCCTAGTGGTGACTGCAGACAGATCTTATCATGTATCTCTGTATACAGGGAGCTCCCCCTAGTGGTGACTGCAGACAGGATCTTATCATGTATCTCTGTATACAGGGAGCTCCCCCTAGTGGTGACTGCAGACAGATCTTATCATGTATCTCTGTATACAGGGAGCTCCTCCTAGTGGTGACTGTCAGAAGGATTTATCATGTATCTCTGTATACAGGGAGCTCCCCCTAGTGGTGACTCAGACAGGATCTTATCATGTATCTCTGTATACAGGGAGCTCCCCCTAGTGGTGACTGCGGACTGGATCTTATCATGTATCTCTGTATACAGGGAGCTCCCCTAGTGGTGACTGCAGACAGAATCTTATCATGTATCTCTGTATACAGGGAGCTCCTCCTAGTGGTGACTGCAGACAGGATCTTTATCATGTATCTCTGTATACAGGGAGCTCCCCCTAGTGGTGACTGCAGACAGGATCTTATCATGTATCTCTGTATACAGGGAGCTCCCCCTAGTGGTGGCTGCGGACTGGATCTTATCATGTATCTCTGTATACAGGGAGCTCCCCCTAGTGGTGACTGCAGACAGGATCTTATCATGTATCTCGTATACAGGGAGCTCCTCTAGTGGTGACTGCAGACAGATCTTTCATGTATCTCGTATACAGGGAGCTCCCCCTAGTGGTGACTGTAGACAGATTTATCATGTATCTCTGTATACAGGGAGCTCCCCTAGTGGTGGGCTGCAGACAGAATCTTATCATGTATCTCTGTATACAGGGAGCTCCCCTAGTGGTGACTGCAGACAGGATCTGATCATGTATCTCTATACAGGGAGCTCCTCCTAGTGGTGACTGCAGCTAGAATCTTATCATGTATCTCTGTATACAGGGAGCTCCCCCTAGTGGTGACTGCAGACAGGATCTCATCATGTATCTCTGTATACAGGGAGCTCCCCCTAGTGGTGACTGCAGACAGAATCTCATCATGTATCTCTGTATACAGGGAGCTCCACCTAGTGGTGTCTGCAGACAGGATCTTATCATGTATCTCTGTATACAGGGAGCTCCCCCTAGTGGTGACTGCAGACAGGATGTTATCATGTATCTCTGTATACAGGGAGCTCCTCCTAGTGGTGACTGCAGCTAGAATCTTATCATGTATCTCTGTATACAGGGAGCTCCCCCTAGTGGTGACTGCAGACAGGATCTCATCATGTATCTCTGTATGCAGGGTGCTCCCCCTAGTGGTGACTGCAGACAGAATCTCATCATGTATCTCTGTATACAGGGAGCTCTCCCTAGTGGTGGCTGCAGACAGGATCTTATCATGTATCTCTGTATACAGGGAGCTCCCCCTAGTGGTGGCTGCAGACAGGATCTTATCATGTATTCTGTATACAGGAGCTCCCCTAGTGGTGGCTGCAGACTGCATTTCTCACAATGCACTGGAGCAGAGATGGGTTTATGCTTCCACTGAACCAGACGTTTTGTTATCAGCTTTTCTCCATGTCTTACCTTTCCTTTCTTCTTGCAGATTGTTTATCATCTCCGCTGCTTATTAGCGTCTCCGCGCTCCAAGAGAAGATTTGTCTTAGAATTTCGGAGCCTCGTGATACAATTATAAATTTATTCCACAATGTAGACAGAGGTAAAGCGAGAGCCGATCTCCCACCGGATGAGGCATATAAGATTCCTGGTGGTGTGGAGTAATTGGAAATATCTAAAATCTCTGGTGGTGCAGGGGTTAATGTTGGATACATTGTATCCATTAATATATTGTATCAGATTTTAGCGACTATCTCTTGGTTGCTGATGTCTTGGGATATTGTCCATTCTTTCCATTCCAGGGATCACAGTTAATGGGAAACTTTCTGCAGATAAGAATGGTTTTGATAAAATCGGACTTATCCACAAGAAGACGGTGACCATGGAGGTAACGACGGAGAACATCACAGTGACCAGAGGGGGAGATGCGCAGGTGTACCCGTGGGCATCAAAGCCACAAGGACTGAGGTAAACTCTAATAATAAACATTTTCACTCTAAAACGCTAAGGTATGCAGACAGTGAATATAGGAATATAAACCTGCATCACTGCTAAGGAAATACATGTAATAATTTAGACACTGAACTCATAGAAAAGGCCGATGAGAGCCCAGCAGCCAATGTCAAGGCGCATCTCTTTGCTGGGTCCCTATCTGATGCCTCTATTTGGGTTAAAATTGCCTTAAGCTGTTGGGAGGGGTGCACAGTCAGAAGGCATGACCCCATAACCTCAAACTAAAAACTGATGGCACATCCGGACAAACAAGTGTGAACAGGTGCAAACTGAACATGAAATATACCCTAATAAAGAGCTGCACTCTGAAACGCTAATGTATTGCAAACATTGAATATAGGAATATACATATGCATTACTGCTAAGGAAATATATTTATTTAGACTTAGCTCATAGAAAAGGCCAATGTAGCCCAGCAGCCAATGTCAAGGTGCATCTCTTTGCTGGGTCCTATCTATTGCGCCTCTATTTGGGTTAAATGCTTAAAGATGATTGGAGGAGAGCTCAGTCAGAAGCCGTGACTCATAATCTAAATAAAAAGACTGACGGCACTTCTAACAAGTGTGAACAGGTGCAAAGTGAACGTGAAATATACTCTAATAAGGAGACAGCTGCACTCTGAAATGCTAAGGTATGCAACTGAAAATACGAATATGGATATGCATTACTGCTAAGGAAATACATTTAATAATGTAGACACTTAGCTCATAGAAAAGGCCAGTTTTATGTGAACCCAGCAGCCAACATCAAGGTGCATCTTTGCTGGGTGCCTATCTAATGCCTCTATAATTATGCAAACTGAACATGAAATACTCTGATAAATAAACAGCTGTGCTCTGACACTAAGGTATGCAAACATTGGATATAGGAATATAGACCTGCATTACTGCTAAGGAAATACATTTAATAATTGAGAAACTTGGCTCATAGAAAAGGCCAGTTTTATGTGAGCCCAGCAGCCAATGTCAAGGTGCATCTCTTTGCTGGGTCCCTATCTAATGCCTGTATCCAGGTTAATTATGATTATAACACTGCCGTGTGAGGGAAGGCTGTAAATATGAATAACAGGTATATATAATGTATCCATGACATATACAGGTAGGAGACTCCTCTTACACTACATTCCCCTATATAATAGAGAGATGTATAGGAGATCTATAGGGAGCTATATACTGCACATATACAGACAGTGATGGTTATAGCACAGATATATCATTTTTTGATTATTTTATTTCTATTTAGGTTTGTAAAGAAAGAAGGAGATAAATTAGTGGCGTCTTTGGAGCCGGGACTGAAAGTCTTTATTTCATTGGTGAAATCTGCGGATCTTCTGAAGCTTCATGTGGAGAGCAGGAGAGCAGCTTCCAATTACACCATCGGACTCGTCAGTAGGTGTCAGCCGCTCCGCCGTACCCTCATCTGGGGGGATAATGTTATGAATACGCAGCTCTCTAGCGCCCCCTTATCGTGCTGGCCAATCAGAGTATTGACAGAGGATATGGAAATGAGCACAGCTGCTCTGATTTATGCAGACTATTGAGGAACTTGATGTGACTTAATGTATATTTACCACCGGTTCCAGCTAGGAATATATATGTCATGATGGTCTCTCTACTTTAGAGACTTGTGACTTGTGTCTCACTCCTTTATTGAGATTTCATATTAAACAGGTTTAGGAATTCATGTCAGTCTCTGCTGCTAGCAAGCCAGCTAGTTCTTGTCCAGGTGTGGCTACTCTGTGATCACTCCCATTTCTTTTATATGGTCGCATGGTTCCAGCATCCTTAACTTGTGATTGATCTTCATTCCTGTCCTATCTTCCTGAGGTGAAGGAGGTTCTCTGGAGGAGCTGACCATTGCCAAAGCTGTGTGCTGACTAGGAGAGAGGCAGCATGCATGAAGTTGTTTTTGCTGTCCTCCTGTCTGTTTCCCTTCCCTCTTGTTGTTATTTTCGCAGTGGTTGGGACTAGTGCTCCCATGTCCCTATTGAGAGCTAACATCAGGGCTAACGAGGGACTAGGTATCCTGCTCGGCGACAGGTTGAAAGAACCCTTATAGGGACGGTAGGGAGATCAGGGCACAGCCGTAGGTGAGTGCAGGAGGTCTCCTTTCCCCTGTTTCCTATGAGCAGGCCCTCCGCTGTATTTCTCTCCCTGGTGTTTCCCCGTCTGTTTGGTGTAGTGCACCAGACACCGTTGGTCTGTGCGTCCCTGTCACGCACTGTTTCTGGATGCTCTCTGCGTCCAGTGTGACAATATATATACCCCGGTCCAATCACCAACAAACCCACAATAACACATAAATACAAACATTATGCTGCCACCACCAATCACTTAACAGGCTGATTGGACACCCGGTAATGTGAGACTTCATGGGGTCGTGGTAGATTGAAGCTATTAAATTTTATAGCTTTAATCTGAAAGTATTGGCAGTGTTTACAAAAAGATACAAAATATTACAAAAGAGACAATTTACAGTACGATATACACAAGTTACATGAAAACAAAACGGTCACAGGCCAAAGATATTAGCCTCATTTTTATGCTTATGATTTTATCCTTTGATTGAGACCAAACATGATATGTCTGTGATTTGCTGATGGGCAGAAATGAATTTCTTAGGATTTTGGTAACCCCTCAGTGCAGGAGAACGGTGCTTTGCGTTCACCAAGATGTGTGGACTCTGAAAATATAACTTTCATAGTTCTGGTATTAAGGTGAAGTTTTACATTTGACTTTAAGTGTTTGTAGCTAGCAAAATAAGGGATCCTGAGTTTTGTATTTCCCATCGAAAAGAGTTGCTTGTCTGCAGGGCCATAAACTGGTCGTGTTTCAAGTCATAAACCTGGACTCCTTGCGGAGTGAGGGAGGAGGGAAGTGATAGAGAAAAAGCTGTCTGTGTGTTATACTGTTACACACAAACCACAAGGGGGAGGGTTGTGTAACGTTTGGTTCTACAGAAACACAAGGATAGAGTGTCAGCTCTTGGGCAAGGGAAAAACATATATTTTCAGCACAGATATATATCTCGGGGCACAGCCCCCTCATAGTTCTATAGGAAAGTCCATTTTTTCCTGTGTCAGATATAAGTAGCCTCACAGAATGATCTTCTCATGTTTCCAGGTCATGTGACGAGCGATAATAACATTACTGTGACACTAAATGATATCAGCATCCGTGGGAAAGTCCTTCCATCTAATCGGTAAGAAGCAAAGGTGTTTCTGCAGGAGGATAATTCTCCACTGTGCAGCGTGTAGAGACAGTCCATGTGCAGCATGTAGAGACAGTCCACTGTGCAGCATGTAGAGACAGTCCACTGTGCAGCATGTAGAGACAAGAGACAGTGGACTGTGCAGCATGTAGAGACAGTCCACTGTGCAGCATGTAGAGGCGGTCCACTGTGCAGTGTGTAGAGACAGTCCACTGTGCAGCATGTAGAGACAGTCCACTGTGCAGCATGTAGAGACAGTCCACTGTGCAGCATGTAGAGGCGGTCCACTGTGCAGCGTGTAGGCACAGTCCACTGTGCAGCATGTAGAGGCAGTCCACTGTGCAGCGTGTAGGCACAGTCCACTGTGCAGCATGTAGAGGCGGTCCACTGTGCAGCATGTAGAGGCAGTCCACTGTGCAGCATGTAGAGGCAGTCCACTGTGCAGCATGTAGAGACAGTCCACTGTGCAGCATGTAGAGGCGGTCCACTGTGCAGCGTGTAGAGACAGTCCACTGTGCAGCATGTAGAGACAGTCCACTGTGCAGCATGTAGAGACAGTCCACTGTGCAGCATGTAGAGGCGGTCCACTGTGCAGCGTGTAGAGACAGTCCACTGTGCAGCATGTAGAGAAAGTCCACTGTGCACTGTGCAGCATGTAGAGACAGTCCACTGTGCAGCATGTAGAGACAGTCCACTGTGCAGCATGTAGAGACAGTCCACTGTGCAGCATGTAGAGACAGTCCACTGTGCAGCATGTAGACACAGTCCACTGTGCAGCGTGTAGAGACAGTCCACTGTGCAGCGTGTAGAGGCAGTCCACTGTGCAGCGTGTAGAGACAGTCCACTGTGCAGCATGTAGAGACAGTCCACTGTGCAGCATGTAGAGGCGGTCCACTGTGCAGCGTGTAGGCACAGTCCACTGTGCAGCATGTAGAGGCAGTCCAACTGTGCAGCGTGTAGGCACAGTCCACTGTGCAGCATGTAGAGGCGGTCCACTGTGCAGCATGTAGAGGCAGTCCACTGTGCAGCATGTAGAGGCAGTCCACTGTGCAGCATGTAGAGACAGTCCACTGTGCAGCATGTAGAGGCGGTCCACTGTGCAGCGTGTAGAGACAGTCCACTGTGCAGCATGTAGAGACAGTCCACTGTGCAGCATGTAGAGACAGTCCACTGTGCAGCATGTAGAGGCGGTCCACTGTGCAGCGTGTAGAGACAGTCCACTGTGCAGCATGTAGAGAAAGTCCACTGTGCACTGTGCAGCATGTAGAGACAGTCCACTGTGCAGCATGTAGAGACAGTCCACTGTGCAGCATGTAGAGACAGTCCACTGTGCAGCATGTAGAGACAGTCCACTGTGCAGCGTGTAGAGACAGTCCACTGTGCAGCGTGTAGAGGCAGTCCACTGTGCAGCGTGTAGAGACAGTCCACTGTGCAGCATGTAGAGACAGTCCACTGTGCAGCATGTAGAGACAGTCCACTGTGCAGCATATAGAGACAGTCCACTGTGCAGCATGTATAGACAGTCCACTGTGCAGCATGTAGAGACAGTCCACTGTGCAGCATGTAGAGGCAGTCCACTGTGCAGCATGTAGACACAGTCCACTGTGCAGCGTGTAGAGACAGTCCACTGTGCAGCATGTAGAGACAGTCCACTGTGCAGCATGTAGAGACAGTCCACTGTGCAGCATGTAGAGACAGTCCACTGTGCAGCATGTAGAGACAGTCCACTGTGCAGCATGTAGAGACAGTCCACTGTGCAGCATGTAGAGGCAGTCCACTGTGCAGCATGTAGAGACAGTCCACTGTGCAGCATGTAGAGACAGTCCACTGTGCAGCGTGTAGAGACAGTCCACTGTGCAGCATGTAGAGACAGTCCACTGTGCAGCATGTAGAGACAAGAGACACTGGACTGTGCAGCATGTAGACACAGTCCACTGTGCAGCGTGTAGAGACAGTCCACTGTGCAGCGTGTAGAGGCGGTCCACTGTGCAGCGTGTAGAGACAGTCCACTGTGCAGCATGTAGAGACAGTCCACTGTGCACTGTGCAGCATGTAGAGACAGTCCACTGTGCAGCATGTAGAGACAGTCCACTGTGCAGCATGTAGAGACAGTCCACTGTGCAGCATGTAAGCACAGTCCACTGTGCAGCGTGTAGAGACAGTCCACTGTGCAGCGTGTAGAGGCGGTCCACTGTGCAGCGTGTAGAGACAGTCCACTGTGCAGCATGTAGAGACAGTCCACTGTGCAGCATGTAGACACAGTCCACTGTGCAGCGTGTAGACACAGTCCACTGTGCAGCATGTAGAGGCGGTCCACTGTGCAGCATGTAGAGGCAGTCCACTGTGCAGCATGTAGAGGCAGTCCACTGTGCAGCATGTAGAGACAGTCCACTGTGCAGCATGCAGAGGCGGTCCACTGTGCAGCGTGTAGAGACAGTCCACTGTGCAGCATGTAGAGACAGTCCACTGTGCAGCATGTAGAGACAGTCCACTGTGCAGCATGTAGAGGCAGTCCACTGTGCAGCATGTAGAGGCGGTCCACTGTGCAGCATGTAGAGACGGTCCACTGTGCAGCATGTAGAGGCGGTCCACTGTGCAGCGTGTAGAGACAGTCCACTGTGCAGCGTGTAGAGACAGTCCACTGTGCAGCATGTAGAGGCAGTCCACTGTGCAGCATGTAGAGACAGTCCACTGTGCAGCATGTAGAGACAGTCCACTGTGCAGCATGTAGAGACAGTCCACTGTGCAGCATATAGAGACAGTCCACTGTGCAGCGTGTAGAGACAGTCCACTGTGCAGCGTGTAGAGACAGTCCACTGTGCAGCATGTAGAGACAAGAGACACTGGACTGTGCAGCGTGTAGAGACAGTCCACTGTGCAGCATGTAGAGACAGTCCACTGTGCAGCATGTAGAGACAAGAGACACTGGACTGTGCAGCGTGTAGAGACAGTCCACTGTGCAGCGTGTAGAGGCGGTCCACTGTGCAGCGTGTAGAGACAGTCCACTGTGCAGCATGTAGAGACGGTCCACTGTGCACTGTGCAGCATGTAGAGACAGTCCACTGTGCAGCATGTAGAGACAGTCCACTGTGCAGCATGTAGAGACAGTCCACTGTGCAGCATGTAGAGACAGTCCACTGTGCAGCATGTAGAGACAGTCCACTGTGCAGCGTGTAGAGTCAGTCCACTGTGCAGCGTGTAGAGGCGGTCCACTGTGCAGCGTGTAGAGACGGTCCACTGTGCAGCGTGTAGAGACAGTCCACTGTGCAGCGTGTAGAGACAGTCCACTGTGCAGCATGTAGAGACAGTCCACTGTGCAGCATGTAGAGACAGTCCACTGTGCAGCATGTAGAGACAGTCCACTGTGCAGCATGTAGAGACAGTCCACTGTGCAGCATGTAGAGACAGTCCACTGTGCAGCATGTAGAGACAGTCCACTGTGCAGCGTGTAGACACAGTCCACTGTGCAGCGTGTAGAGACAGTCCACTGTGCAGCGTGTAGAGACAGTCCACTGTGCAGCATGTAG
Organism: Allobates femoralis; assembly: GCA_033576535.1. Taxonomy (NCBI): domain Eukaryota; kingdom Metazoa; phylum Chordata; class Amphibia; order Anura; family Aromobatidae; genus Allobates; species Allobates femoralis. Next base: position 102,849,791 of record JARQOC010000007.1, on the reverse strand, counting down.
AGACAGTCCACTGTGCAGCATGTAGAGACAAGAGACACTGGACTGTGCAGCATGTAGAGACAGTCCACTGTGCAGCATGTAGAGACAGTCCACTGTGCAGCATGTAGAGACAAGAGACACTGGACTGTGCAGCATGTAGAGACAGTGCACTGTGCAGTCCTGAACCCACTTCTTTCACAGATTCTCTTTTCTCTCTGTTTTAGCGTCTGCTCTTGTGACGTGACGTCATTTGGAGCTAAAAATCCAGGATGTTGTGTGAACGTCACAGCGAAATCCCAAGATCTGACGTCCGGAGCGAGTAACATCCTGCAGGATCTGTTTGACTTTCCTACAGTCTAATGGAGATAAAGCCGAATACATGAAATACAATAAAATAATAGATATATGAGAAATACAAGAATAAAGAGGCACAAATGTAACACTGTAGTGTCCTGAGAAATGTCACTAAATGCTCCAGACGATGCCCAGGTTATACCAGCTGTACATATATAATTATATACAGGAGATGTCCAGGTTATACCAGCTGTACATATATAATTATATACAGGAGATGCCCAGGTTATACCAGCTGTACATATATCATTATATACAGGAGATGTCCAGGTTATACCGGCTGTACATATATAATTATATACAGGAGATGCCCAGGTTATACCGGCTGTACATCTATAATTATATACAGGAGATGCCCAGGTTATACCGGCTGTACATATATAATTATATACAGGAGATGCCCAGGTTATACCGGCTGTACATATATAACTATATACAGGAGATGCCCAGGTTATACCGGCTGTACATATATAATTATATACAGGAGATGCCCAGGTTATACCGGCTGTACATATATAATTATATACAGGGGATGTCCAGGTTATACCGGCTGTACATATATAATTATATACAGGAGATGCCCAGGTTATACCGGCTGTACATATATAATTATATACAGGGGATGTCCAGGTTATACCGGCTGTACATATATAATTATATACAGGAGATGCCCAGGTTATACCGGCTGTACATATATAAATTATATACAGGAGATGCCCAGGTTATACCAGCTGTACATATATAATTATATACAGGAGATGTCCAGGTTATACGGCTGTAACATATATAATTATATACAGGAGATGCCCAGGTTATACGGCTGTACGTATATAATTATATACAGGAGATGCCCAGGTTATACCGGCTGTACGTATATAATTATATACAGGAGATGCCCAGGTTATACCGGCTGTACATATATAATTATATACAGGAGATGTCCAGGTTATACCGGCTGTACATATATAATTATATACAGGAGATGTCCAGGTTATACCGGCTGTACATATATAATTATATACAGGAGATGTCCAGGTTATACCGGCTGTACATATATAATTATATATAGGAGATGCCCAGGTTATACCGGCTGTACATTATATATTATACAGGAGATGTCCAGGTTATACCAGCTGTACATATATAATTATATACAGGAGATGCCCAGGTTATACCGGCTGTACATATATAATTATATACAGGAGATGCTCAGGTTATACCGGCTGTACATATATAATTATATACAGGAGATGCCCAGGTTATACCGGCTGTACATATATAATTATATACAGGAGATATCCAGGTTATACCGGCTGTACATATATAATTATATACAGGAGATGCCCAGGTTATACCGGCTGTACATATATAATTATATACAGGAGATGTCCAGGTTATACCGGCTGTACATATATAATTATATACAGGAGATGTCCAGGTTATACCGGCTGTACATATATAATTATATACAGTAGATGCCAGGTTATACCGGCTGTACATATATAATTATATACAGGAGATGCCCAGGTTATACCGGCTGTACATATATAATTATATACAGGAGATGTCCAGGTTATACCGGCTGTACATATATAATTATATACAGGAGATGTCCAGGTTATACCGGCTGTACATATAGAATTATATACAGGAGATGTCCAGGTTATACCGGCTGTACATATAGAATTATATACAGGAGATGCCCAGGTTATACCGGCTGTACATATATAATTATATACAGGAGATGCCCAGGTTATACCGGCTGTACATATATAATTATGTCCTGGAAATGCCCAGGTTATGCCGGCTGTACATAAATAATTATATACAGGAGATGCCCAGGTTATACCAGCTGTACATATATAATTATATACAGGAGATGCCCAGGTTATACCGGCTGTACATATAGAATTATATACAGGAGATGTCCAGGTTATACCAGCTGTACATATATAATTATATACAGGAGATGCCCAGGTTATACCGGCTGTACATATATAATTATATACAGGAGATGTCCAGGTTATACCAGCTGTACATATATAATTATATACAGGAGATGCCCAGGTTATACCAGCTGTACATATATAATTATATACAGGAGATGCCCAGGTTATACCGGCTGTACATATATAATTATATACAGGAGATGTCCAGGTTATACCGGCTGTACATATATAATTATATACAGGAGATGCCCAGGTTATACCGGCTGTACATATACAGAGGGGGGAAATAATTTCGGCCCCTGTCCACACATCAATCACTCACACTTTATCCTCTCCACCATGGCCAAGACCAAAGAGCTAAAGACATCAAGCATTGTAGACCTGCACCAGGCTGATGGGTAACAAGAGAACAGGTCAGACGTTTGGTGAGAAGTGAAGTGTTGGTGCAATTATTGGAGAATGGAAGAAACACAAGATGATGTCGGTCCTCCTGGGTCTGAGGCTCCTTGTAAGATCATCCGAGAACTACACAATAGGAGCCGGTCAGTGACCTGAAGACAGATGGGATCACAGTACCAAAGATTACCACTTATAACACTAAATGATCAGGACGAGCAAGATCCCAGATCACCCAGCACATGTCCAGGTCAGTGTCACACTCTACACAGATCATCCATGTCAGATGGAGGCCATATGTCACATACACAACGCTTTGCTCCTGGTGTTCGGTGTTGTGGTGTTAGGCCCCTTCACACTAGCGGTTTATTCAAATTGTAGCAGATCCGGCAGATTTACCGTATCTGTGCTTCAGGAAAGCTACAGCCTGCAATGACCGAGCCACCGCCTCCGGAGGTGCCGCCTCTCCACCACCGGAGCTGCCGCCTCTCCACCACCGGAGCTGCCGCCTCTCCACCACCGGAGCTGCCGCCTCTCCACCACCGGAGCTGCCGCCTCTTCACCACCGGAGCTGCCGCCTCTCCACCACCAGAGCCGCCGCCTCTCCACCACCGGAGCCGCCACCTCTCCACCACCAGAGCCGCCGCCTCTCCACCACCAGAGCTGCCGCCTCTCCACCACCAGAGCTGCCGCCTCTCCACCACCGGAGCCGCCACCTCTCCACCACCAGAGCTGCCGCCTCTCCACCACCAGAGCCGCCGCCTCTCCACCACCGGAGCTGCCGCCTCTCCACCACCGGAGCTGCCGCCTCTCCACCCCTGGAGCTGCCGCCTCTCCACCCCTGGAGCTGCCGCCTCTCCACCCCTGGAGCTGCCGCCTCTCCACCACCGGAGCGGTCAGCAGCATTTTTTTTGGCTGCCACGAGTGCCAGAACCACGGTTATGCCACACTTGCCGCACCTGCTGCAAGCCCCATAGACAATGCATTGGGCTTGTTGCAAGTGCAGCAGATGCGGTAAATCTGCCGGATCTGCCGCAATTTGAAAAAAGCGCTAGTGTGAAAGGAGCCTAACATTGGTTATTTGGCGGGTGGTTGGGGTCTCGGGGCCCGGGGCCAAGATCTTTTGACCCTAGCAGCGCCCTGCACAGCCGCCATCTTCCTCCACAGAAGGGTCTGGACTTTCCCTTTGGTTGTTGGGCAGATTAGTTTAGGGTAGCAACAGTCAGCGATTGGCTGATGGCTTAACCAATGAGGTGGCCGTTTGTAAAGGGTTCAGGTAGGGACAGTTTGACCTATGAGGCGGCAGTTGCCCCGGTAACAGTCAGTCAGTTGGTGAAGGAGGCGGTATTTACCTGGAGGACTGAGGAGCCAAGAATTTACAGCACCGACCGTATGTGTATGGTTCTTGTGTCCCTGTTTTTTTATATCATCTACAGCCCCTGACAGCAGTTCTGTCTCTTATCCATGTTATGTAAATAAAAGCTTATATCCTGACGTTACATTCATCCATTGGTTGTATAAATTTCTCTTTTGAAAGCTGAAACCCTCCGAAATGTGGTTTAGGTTAAGAAAATAAATTGTCATCAATGCTGAAATATTGATCATTTAATGAACACAGAATGGTCAGATTTTGGCAAGACAAAAGTTTTGTCGCCTGGTGATATAATGCCCCCAATCCTAGTTTACATCCTCACCTGTGCTCTGTAGATAATCGGTTAATTAGTGGGTGTGTATAAAAAGAATCCCAGCACCCCAGACCATCACTTGAGCTCTGACAACATGCCAAAAATCCACCCTGAGACCAAAGTCTTGATTATCAAGAGGCTGAAGACCAGATCCACTGCAGAGGTGGCTGGCACCTTTAATGTGTCTCAGCGTCAAGTACAAAGAATTAAAAAAAGATTTGAAGAGACTGGAGATGTGTTTGACAAGCCCAGGTCCGGCAGACCCCACAAGACAACTGCTCAGGAGGAACGTTTGTTGGTTAGAAAATCCAAAGCAAGCCCCTCTTCCACTGCAGCAGAGCTCCAACAGGCCTGGTCACCTCAAGTCCCTGTGTCAACTAGAACAGTGTGTAGGATTCTGTCTCGAAATGGCCTCCATGGTGGAATCAGTGCCCAGAAGCCAGCACTAAACAAAAGGTGAATAAAAACTGTGTGGCATTTACAAAGTCCCACAGCTAAACAGATGGACGCTGGAAAAGTGGCAGAAGGTGGATTTCTCTGATGAATCTTCAGTAGAATTAAACCGCAGCCGCCACAAATACTGCAGGAGACCTACTGGAGCCTGTATGGATCCAAAATACACCAGAAAACTGTTACATTTGGTGGTGGAAAGGTCATGGTCTGGGGTTACATTCAGTATGGGGGTGTGCGAAACATTTGCAATGTGGAAGGCAATATCAATAACCTAAAATATCAAGACATTAGCTACCTCTTATATTCCAAATCATAAAAGGGGTCACATTCTGCAGCAGGATGGTGCTCCATCTCATACATCCATCTCTACAACACAGTTCCTCCAGGCATAAAAGATCAAGGTGCTCAAGGACTGGCCAGCCCAGCCACCAGACATGAACACCATTGAGCATGTTTGGGGTAGGATGAAAGAGGAAGCTTGGAAGACAAAACCAAAGAATCTAGATGAACTCTGGGAGGCATGTAAGACTGCATTCTTTGCTATTCCTGATCACTTCATTAATAAATTGTATGAATCATTATTGAACCGCATGGATGCAGTCCTTCAAGCTCATAGAAGTCACACAAAATATTAAATGAGTCTAATAGCACCACAACTTCATTCACCAATGTTATGCAACAGATATTTGTATTTTAAGTTAATTATTTGAATATCACATGACTTTCTGTGGGCGACAAAACTTTTGTCTTGCCAAAATCTGACCATTCTGTGTTCATTAAATGATCAATATTTCAGCATTGATGACAATTTATTTTCTTAACCTAAACCACATTTCGGAGGGTTTCAGCTTTCAGAAGAGAAATTTATACAAGCAATGGATGAATGTAACGTCAGGTTATAAGATTTTATTTACATAACATGGATAAGAGACATAACTTCTGTCAGGGAGTCTATCTATCTATATCTCTATCTATCTATCTATCTATCTATCTATCTATCTATCTATCTATCTATCGTGAGGAAGCGCTCACCTAGGGGTTCGCTTGGCAACGGAAATGACACCAAAACCAATGTTTTTCAACCGTAAACATAAGATAGCAGTTTATTACAGTCCATAAACTGCTCACATCACATGTAACACATTATACACTCACATATGAACAGGACCTTTAAAACATTATACACGGCCCCAAGGGCAGTAACGTCCACCAGGCAATATATCCACATTACCTTGATCACAGAGCCCGCCATAGTTACAGGGCTTATTATGTGCAGAAGCCTCGTACAATTTGTAGTCCCAGGGCATGATACATGTCCCCACCTTATGGAACACATATGCCGTCTCAACCCTGTTCACACAGGTCGCACGGTCTCGTACAGGCTGCTATACTGCACAAAGCCTTCACATTCACACAAGGTCAATGGGACCATATTATGACATTACAGTCAGTCCCAATGGCAGCTATCACCGCCTGGCCCTTGAACCGTACTCGGTCTTTCCCATGCTATATAGCATCCATATGGACTCCGGCCTGACCTGACCTATACACCCACCGCATGCGATCCATCATAACACATCCATGGATTGCTGCCCTTCTGGGTCCAGATCAGGGATAAAAACCCATATTATGTAAAACCAAAATAAACCAAAGAAGAATCAGATCACAGGTGCGGAGAAGATGGAGAGATTCTTTTCTGTATCCTCTCCATTGTCTGTCTGGCGTATATCAGACTGATGTCATCCGAGTGCAGTCTGATGTGTCACATGCTCCCATAGACTTCAGTGGGAGCACAGCGTCTGAGATACGCTGCCAATCACAGCATTCAGGGATTTCTTTCTCCTGCCCAATCAGCATGAAAAAAAAAAACACTGATTGGCAAAGCTTCTACTGCTCCGGCTCCTCGTGGGCGGTACCAATGTGACAAGGCACCCACAAACCAAAACAGCCACATCTGCACCACAATATGGCGCTCCTTCCCCCCCTGAGCTTTGTACTGTGGATGAAGAGTAGTTTGTGATCACATATGTGGTACCGGTATTCTCAGGAGAAATGTATCACTAACATGAAGGAAAATGTGTCACGAAAAACCTTCGCAGAATCACTGAGTTATTATCTCATAAAGTGACGCTAGTTAGAATTGTAACATTCAGCTGATCAAGAGGAGAAAACAGGCTCTGGCATGAAAGGGTTAAGGATTTTTTCCCCCAGTGCAGATATTGGCCCATATTGAGCCTTAATTGATTATAGGAATTTGATTTGTGCTTATTTAGATTAATGTTGCTTGTAGCAATGATACTTTGTTTCCTTCCTCTGATGCATTTTTTATTATTGTCCTCAAAACATGATATATTTCCACATGGGGAAGTGCCGCTCATATAAGACATGCGATCAATGAAAAGTAACCAATGTTTTATTATCTGTCATTGGATGTTCATACTGGGCAATGGCGGGGAATGAACATTAGTACTATTATTGTTCCAACCATCTCCCCTTGTAAATGACACTTCATTGAGTTAATGATAAAACTTTGCTCCATCTCTTGCCATTTACCGTATATACTCGCGTATAAGCCGAGTTTTTCAGCCCAAAATTTGGGCTGAAAAGTCCCCCCTCGGCTTATACGCGAGTATACAGGCCCCCCATCAAGATCCAGGGCCCCCCCCCTTGTGCTGCAAACCTGTAAAGTAAAATCATACTTATCACTGTCCTGTCGCGCTGTCCCGCCGCTGCCGACATGACGATCCCGGGCTTCATTCAGCGTCTTCCCACGACTTCCTGTAGTCGCGGGCAATGACGTCATTGCCCGCGACCACAGGAAGACGCCGGAAGACGCTGAATGAAGCCCGGGATCGTGATGTCGGCATCGGCGGGACAGCGCGACAGGACAGTGATAAGTATGATTTTACTTTACAGGTTTGCCGCGCAAGGGGGGGGGCCCTGGATCTTGATGGGGGGCCTGTATACCTCTGGGGCTGCTGCTGTATACACCCCTGGGGCTGCTGCTGTATACACCCCTGGGGCTGCTGCTGTATACACCCCTGGGGCTGCTGCTGTATACACCCCTGGGGCTGCTGCTGTATACTACCTAAGGGCTGCTGTATATACCTCTGGGGCTGCTGTATACTACCTCTGGGGCTGCTGTATACACCACTAGGGCTGCTGTATATACCTCTGGGGCTGCTGTATACTACCACTGGGGCTGCTGTATACACCACTGGGGCTGCTGTATACTACCTAAGGGCTGCTGTATATACCTCTGGGGCTGTATATACCTCTGGGGCTGCTGTATACATCACTGGGGCTGCTGTATACTACCTAAGGGCTGCTGTATATACCTCTGGGGCTGTATATACCTCTGGGGCAGCTGTATACACCACTGGGGCTGCTGTATACTACCTAAGGGCTGCTGTATATACCTCTGGGGCTGTATATACCTCTGGGGCTGCTGTATACTACCTCTGGGGCTGCTGTATACTACCTCTGGGGCTGCTGTATACTAACCACTGGGGCTGCTGCTGTATATACCACTGGGGCTGCTGCTGTATACTACCACTGGGGCTGCTGTATATAGCTCTGGGGCTGCTGTATACCACACTGCTGGGGGCTGTATACCTGTGCTGGGGTCCACCCTCGGCTTATACACGAGTCAATAGGTTTTCCCAGGTTTTGGGGGCAAAAGTTGGGGGGTCGGCTTATACACGGGTCGGCTTATACACGAGTATATACGGTATATGGATTTATGTGATTGTGGGTATAACATGTATACAAATATGTTCAAGATTATAGTTTAAAAAACTCATAACATCAATTTTATTTTTGGCAGGTGTCAGTCAGCAGATCAGAAGAACATCCGAAATCGTCCCATTTTAAAGCAGATGTTTCGTTTTAAAATGCAGCATCTTCTCATTCAACACAAAATGTTACAGAAAATGAAAGTCGCAAGAGAAAGAAGCCATAGTCATGTTCTGAATATGAGAAATGTTTTACTTATAATTCAACTCCTGTAACACATGAGGGAATTCATACAGGGGAGAAGCCATATATCATGTTCGGAATGTGAGAAATGTTTTACTTATAATTCAACTCCTGTAACACATGAGGGAATTCATACAGGGGAGAAGCCATATTCATGTTCGGAATGTGAGAAATGTTTTGCTCAGAAATCAGATCTTATTAAACATCAGAGAATTCACACAGGAGAGAAGCCATGTTCATGTTCGGAATGTGAGAAATTATTTACTCGAAAATCAAATCTTATTACACATGAGAGAATTCACACAGGATTGAAGCCATGTTCATGTTCAGAATGTGAGAAATGTTTTACTCAGAAATCAGATCTTATTATACATCAAAGAATTCACACAGGATTGAAGCCATATTCATGTTCAGAATGTGGGAAATGTTTTACTCAGAAAGTAATTCTTTTTAGACATGAGAGAATTCATACAGGAGAGAAGCCATAGTCATGTTCAGAATGTGATAAATGTTTTACTCAGAAAGTACCGTAATTCCTATTAGACATGAGAGAATTCAAACAGGATAGAAGCCATATTCATGTCCAGAATATGATAAATGTTTTACTCAGAAATCAGCTTTTCTTGTACATGAGAGAATTCACGCAGGTGAGAAGCCACATTCATGTTCAGAATGTGGGAAATGTTTTACTGATAAATCTGGTCTCAATAAACATGAGAGAATTCACACAGGGGAGAAGCCATAGTCAAGACTAGAATGTCTGTTTTAGTAAATATTGAATTTTCTCAGGAGCCATGACTCTTTCTATTCTTCTAGTGGTCTGAGGTCTTTTGTAGGGGCTCCTGTGCCGGCTTTACCTATGGGATATCGGGGTTCTTTTGCCTTTCCTGGAGCTTGCACACTACATTTCTGTGCTCTGCCCTTGGCGGGGCAGAGAGAAGGGCATCTATACAGGGGCGCGATGTGGGGGACACTGTGGGTGACGGCGGACTCATCATCTACACAAAAAGCAGGGAAGGAGGATGGTGATCGTAAGGAGAGAGGAGGCGCCGAATCAAGACCAGAGATGCCCATCAGACCGGGCCACACCGTCTGTGAGTATAATAAAAGGTCTTTCTTTTTTGTGCCTTGTATAGGGGATTGGGGACGAACATACAGCAAACTAGAATGCTGTAAAAAGGGATTAAAGGTGCTGGCTCTTGTCATAGTGTTCAGGGTATTCTGAGCTATCAGTTGGGCGAGTGACAGCTTAGTCGTCCAATCCGGAGCTGGGGCGTGCTGAGCTGTCAGTGTTTTCAATGTCGTCCAGTCATCCAATCTCATACTGGGAATTACTGGGTTTCTGGAGATGTTCCCTGTTACTGGTAGTTGCCTAGCTACTTAGCTGAGCAGTTTATCCCGGAGAACTGCCAGTCTTAGCTTTCTGTTTAGTGGTGCTTGTTGGCCTCAGTTATCTGAGCTCCGTGGATTGATCTCTGACTTGGTTTGACCGTCCTTTTGCTTGTCCCATTTCTCTGATCCAATACCTACAGGTATTCTGACTCCAGACTGTGATCAACTACAACTCTTTCGATTCCCTTAATCTTGGCGTGTTCTCCTGATACCTGACTTTGGATTGTTCAGCTATCCTGGCTCTCAGCTTCAGTATTCTCAGTATTCCAACACCGGTAAAACGGGAAATTAAAACCACACGGGCATCCCATGGGTTATGGGAAGGAACTATCACCCCCACATAACATTTCATCCACCACTGGAGGGGTCACCTGCTAGGTGGGTCATCTGAGTGAAATAGCTGCTCCTGTGTTAACATAATGCTGGATCAGGGGTGTTCATCTAAGCTGATTAGTGAACAGGGGTCCATATGTTCCAAGTTTAACTGCCGCTTCTATGATGGATAAAGCCGCTCCCCCAACGGGTCATAAATTACCCTTCAAAGAATGAGCAGAGCATCAAAAAGGGGATGTGGCCATGGTGGTGGTGCTACTAATGGTGGAGCTGCTGCAGGGTGAGTATGTAAAAGCTGTGTGTGAAGAATATGGGAGATATGCAGTCATGAATCTCATCCCTGGATATTTCTGCATCCAGGGGAGCATCATCCATGAGGCAACTTAAGTAGCTCACCTCAGGCGGTGAATCTTAAATAGGGGGGCAGCCCAGCAGCAGATGCAGTGCACATAGTGACTGGCGCCCTGAGCCTGCGATATGTGCATGGCGCCGGCCGCTGTCTGCCTTTAAGTGTCTTGCTAGCGGCTGCCGCTGTGTGCCCTCTGCACGGCTGTGAGCGATGATGGACACACACTGAAGAGACTGGAGCTGCCATGATAGAGGAGAGAGGGAGGATGGAGGAGAGAGGGAGGATGGAGGAGAGAGGGAGGATGGAGGAGAGAGGTGAGTATCCTTTTACTTTTATTAATCAGTGCTGAAGACACTGTGCTGTGTATGGGGCGGGAGTGCTATGCTATGTTGTATATGAGGGGGAGTGCTATGCTGTGCTGTATATAGGGGGGAAGGTTGTTCTATTCTATGTTGTATATGGGGGGAATGCTATACTGTGTATGGGGGGTGATGTGCTGTATATGGGAGGTGCTGTGCTGTATATGGGGGGTGCTGCAATGTGCTGTATATGGGGGATGCTGTATTGTATATGGGAGGTTCTGTACTGTGTATGGGATTGTACTGTATTGTATATGGCGCTGTATTGTATATGGGGGTGCTACACTGTGCTGTATATGGGTGTCGGGCCCACTGGGACAGGGGTACTCGGTACCGGACCGGTCGGCTACTGGGGAAGTCACGGGTGGTCCTGGTCCGGTCCGTGTCCCGGGCTCAGCAAATAAAGGGAATATTTACAGGGGTTGTCAGTCGTGACGCCACCCACTTGATGCGGCCAGTGATGGGGGCCGCCGCTGCTGCAGAACCTCCGGGGACGATTGGATGGCAACTTTGGTGGTATAGTTCCAGCGGGTAGAACTGGGTTCCCCGGGGCAGTAAGGGTTAAGTCTATTGTGGAGTGTGTAGCACACTTACTTTGCAGACGCTGCAGGGATCTCTCCTCAGTGCTGGTGCTAACAGGCTGGATCTGTGGCTCTGCAGGTGGAGGCTTGCTGTATTCCTGTATGGAGGGAATAGCTTTCATGCAGAGACACAAGGGAAGCAGTTCCAGGGTTTTCCAAAGCTTTACTCTCAGTTCTTTCAGTTACTTTACAGCACTGTCACAGTTCTTACACGGTTCAAGTTCAGTTCTTAGTACACGGGCACATTCTCCCTCTCCGGGTTCCCTTTGCTCTGCAGCCAGGCCTCTCTCTCTGTGACCCCTCACACAGTCTTTAGTGTCCCTTTCCGGGCTGTTACATTCTCTCTTACTTCGTGTTGTGCGACACTGGATAGTATGGCGGTGACTCGGGCCCCTGTGAGTCCTTAGTTTGTCACTGAGCTGCCTGTCCTTTAGGGTAGGGATCTCAATCTGGAATTCAGACCCCCCGTCGTGTTGTTTGGGGATGCCGGGTAAACTACGGTCCCCTCTAGAGCCGACACTCTACTTCAGCCCAGCCTCCAGCAGTCCTCAGGTCTGAGGCTCTACCAGGCTCCTTTCTCTCTGTTCCTCTCGGTATCATAGGAGGGACTTCTCTGCCTGCAGTCAGTAGCTTCAGCTGCATTCTAGGGCCCGGGTATCACCGTCCCTTCTCAGTCCCCTCACACTCCTGGTGGTATCAGCTTCGGATGGGCTTTCTCTCTCCTCTGGCTCGCACTGGCTCAGTACAGATTCTGCGCTCCTAGGTCTTACACTCGCAGGACGTGTGAGTTCCAGTCTTTGCTTCTCAGCCTACTGTGGCCTACTCTTGGTCTTTAGAGCTCGGCACCTTGGGCCTACTAACTTCCTTTTCTCCTCCCCCTTCCTATATACTGTCAAGTCACCTGACCACGGGGATGCCCAACCCACTCCTCTAAATCCACCACCCCTCAATCTCATAGAGTCTCTAATCTCAGGGCTGGATGTTACCTCCTTCTGCACGTGGGTATGTGGGCTGTGAGGGTGTTGGTGTGCAACAAGTGTCCTACCTGCCTGGCTGCAGTTCCCTTTGTGGCCTCCTGGACGCAGGGGCGCCACACTCTCCCGGAGTTAACTAGCGCGTCCGCGCGCTGCCCGACATGGATCCCCCTGAAAACATTTTTATTTTACAACAACAATAACATTAAGGATTCTTGGTTTCTTCCCATCCGGGAGGCACGATTCTTCAAACGTTACGTTAGATTAACTATTTACAAGTGCACGGGTATATCAGCATCTCTACCCTTCTGGATCTCGACGTGGTCTAATGCTACAACGCATTCACTTTCTTTAAAACACATATTATAAAACATTACTTTCTTTCAAAAAGTATAAAAACATTCTTCTTTCCTGAAAAAGTGCTACATTCTTAAAAACAGTTCAAAGTTCAAAGTCTCATGCACCAGCTCTCATGTGCAGCTGGTCTTAAAACCAAAGGGGAGCACACTGAGGTGCTCAACTATATACAAGGGAAAGTTTATATCATCTCATCGTTCATGATATCAATGTAAAGTTCAACATATACAAGACAAACAGGGGAATGCTAGCATTCATTCAGGTAAGGGATGGGAGCAATAAGGAAAACGCTTCATTCACACTTACAGTTTCTTCATCTTCTTTTCTTCTAAATGCAGGACACGTGTTCACTCTTTCTTGCCTTGTTTCCACGGCAACACCTGCGATGGTCTTCTCCTGGGATACACTTCCAGATTCTGGAGTGAAGCTATTAACAAGTAGCTTTCCGGGTCTGTGTGATAGCATCCTTCTTTGGGGCAACAGTCTCAAGTATGGTCACTGGATCCGTGTTCACAGCCACGTCCGTGTAGCTTGCTATATCCGGATCATCACTGGATTCAAGGTACTCTAGTGTTGGCATGTCATCTTCTTCCACAGGGTCTAGACATAGTCTTTTCACTTTAACGCCGTATGGGCCACGCTCACCTTCGACAATGTGGTATGACACTCATTCTCCTATTTGCACTTGTCTGTCTGGATCGTCTGAAGGTAGTTGCTCTTCTACTTCTCTTTTGTTTATGAATATGTCACATCTAGTACCTGGTTCACGTGCAAATGCGAATCCTCGCTCTTCAATTACTTTTACAATTTTGCCCTCATGCCGTGGGGATCTTTGAACTTCTCTGTCTCTGCGGGCTACATTCTTGGCCTCTTTAGCACGGGCGACCATTATCTGCTTCTGCACTTGCCGCTCTATCTCCTCTTTCTCCCACTTTCTCACGCACCTGCGGATATATTCCTCCCGTGTGATCAGCTCTGCAGGGCCCACTCTGCCGCCGGGATCTCCCAGGAATCCCATCAGGTCATCACAGTCTTCGTCCCGCTCCCACCAGCAATGGAGCTGCTCCCTTCTCACCTCAGTGGTAGTCGGTGGTGGTATCAGGGGCTGCGGCAACGCCAGGTGTCCCTCCGGTAGAGCTCCGAGTGGGTGTGTGTCATTCTTGGCAGCACGCAGTGCAGTACGTGGCACAGATAGATCCACCAACGTTGCAGTACGGCACGAGGCTTCATATTCAGTGCGGTCACGTGTCGTTCCAACCCAGCCGGGTTGTATAGATACTGTCTCGTAGCTCTGGCAGTGGTCGACACTAATCTGGATCCGAGTCCGATGCTCCTCCTGGGCCCGTGTCATCTGCTGGGGTAGCAGCCGCAGCACACCCCTCCGGGTATCTCGGACGTAGGGACGCTCTCCGCCTTCTGCCATCTCGCTCTGGTCACACAGGGTCTCTCCTGGCCGGGTTCCTCCACCGGGTCACTCCGTGGGCCCTCCAGGATCACTTGTGTTCTTCCGTCGACAGCGCTCTTCTGGGCGTCCTCCGCTTCCGTCCTCGTGTCTTGTAATGGTGGCTGCTTCTCTTCCGGTTCTTCGTTCTGCCCCCTCCCGTTGACGATTTCCTTCTTTATGCCCGCCAACTTGTTAGGAGGAGGATCTAGGGGCGGAGGCTCTTCCTTCAGAGTGACGGCTGGCTCTCCCGGAGTTAAGGAGAGCCAGCGCTGGTCCTTCTTTTCGCACCTTGGGCCAGGCCGGCCCACGATGGGAGTTTTGGGAACGCCTCCTCTGCACATGGCGTTAGTCTCCCCTAGCCGCCATTAAGGTCAGATTTTGGCGGGAAAAGTCCAGAACACGTTCTTTAGGCGCACGGGGTCCAATTCTTTTGGACCAGGTAGATCCTGTTCGTGACGCCAGGTTTGTCGGGCCCACTGGGACAGGGTACTCGGTACTGGACCGGTCGGCTGCTGGGGAAGTCACGGATGGTCCTGGTCCGGACCGTGTCCCGGGCTCGGCAAATAAAGGGGAATATTTACAGGGGTTGTCAGTCGTGACGCCACCCACTTGATGCGGCCAGTGATGGGGGCCGCCGCTGCTGCAGAACCTCCGGGGACGATGGGATGGAAGCTTAGGTGGTATAGTTCCAGTGGGTAGAACTGGGTTCTCCGGGGCAGTAAGGGTTAAGTCTATTGTGGAGTGTGTAGCACACTTACTGTGCAGACGCTGCAGTGATCTCTCCTCAGTGCTGGTGCTAACAGGCTGGATCTGTGGCTCTGCAGGTGGAGGCTTGCTGTATTCCTGTATGGAGGGAATAGCTTTCATGCAGAGACACAAGGGAAGCAGTTCCAGGGTTTTCCAAAGCTTTACTCTCAGTTCTTTCAGTTACTTTACAGCACTGTCACAGTTCTTACACGGTTCAAGTTCAGTTCTTAGTACACGGGCACATTCTCCCTCTCCGGGTTCCCTTTGCTCTGCAGTCAGGCTCCTCTCTCTCTCTGTGACCCCTCACACAGTCTTTAGTGTCCCTTTCCGGGCTGTTACGTTCTCTCTTACTTCGTGTTGTGCGACACTGGATAGTATGGCGGTGACTCGGGCCCCTGTGGGTCCTTAGTTTGTCACTGAGCTGCCTGTCCTTTAGGGTAGGGATCTCAATCTGGAATTCAGACCCCCCGTCGTGTTGTTTGGGGATGCCGGGTGAACTATGGTCCCCTCTAGAGCCGACACTCTACTTCAGCCCAGCCTCCAGCAGTCCTCAGCACGAGGCTCTACCAGGCTCCTTCTCTCTGTTCCTCTCGGTATCATAGGAGGGACTTCTCTGCCTGCAGTCAGTAGCTTCAGCTGCGTTCTAGGGCCCGGGTTACACCGTCCCTCTCTGTCCTGTCACACTCCTGGTGGCATCAGCTTCGGATGGGCTTTCTCTCTCCTCTGGCTCGCACTGGCTCAGTACAGATTCTGCGCTCCTAGGCCTTACACTCGCAGGACGTGTGAGTTCCAGTCTTTGCTTCTCAGCCTACTGTGGCCTACTCTTGGTCTTTAGAGCTCGGCACCTTGGGCCTACTAACTTCCTTTTCTCCTTCCTCTTCCTATATACTGTCAAGTCACCTGACCACGGGGATGCCCAACCCACTCCTCTAAATCCACCACCCCTCAATCTCATAGAGTCTCTAATCTCAGGGCTGGATGTTACCTCCTTCTGCACGTGGGTATGTGGGCTGTGAGGGTGTTGGTGTGCAACAAGTGTCCTACCTGCCTGGCTGCAGTTCCCTTTGTGGCCTCCTGGACGCAGGGGCGCCACATGGGGGGTGCTGTATAATATATGGAGGGCTATGGGGTGCATTATACTATATGGAGGACTATGGGGGATGTTTTATAGTCTTTGGAGGACTATGGATAGTGCATTATAATATATGGAGGACTATGGGGGTACTTTATAATATATTGAGGATTATGGGGGTGCATTACACTATATGGAGCCAATTATACTATATCGAAGCCATTATAATACTTGGAGGTCTATGAGGAAATCTTTATAGTTTATGGAGGGCAATTTGAGGGATGTGATGGGCCATTATACAGTGTGAAAAGATATAGGGGCCATTATACTGTATGTAGGACTGTGTGGGGGGTCACATTGGGGATCATACTGTGCCAGAGTAGTTAATGGGGGTACCATAGGTTCATCATACTGTGTGTGTGGAGGGTCTTGTGGAGGAATTCACTCTGGGGGGATCACAGAGTTTGGGGGTCACTTTTATTGGCATCATATTTTATGGAGCAATGAAAGAGGAATCTAGGGGCTTCTATAGGAGGAAAATGACTTTGTAAGGTCTGCACAGTTCTGAGATATGTGTGTATCTATGTGACCAGACAAATATTCTTTGTATGGGGGAATGGTGGGCAATTATAACTTCTGCTATGGGGTCTTATGATTTCTATGTTTGCCCCTGGTGCAGGATGAATTGTCCCTCTGCAACAGGACCGATGGGCCATATCTTACACACCAGGTCCAGTGCCGCCCCTCAGTACATACATCCAGCCATGTTTCTCCCGAGCAGCGGTTGGTGGTAGCGCTCATCTGTTCCCTCTGGCAGTCTGTCCACTCAGTGTCTGTCCCCTCTGGCTGTCTGTCCAGTCAGTGTCTGTCCCCTCTGGCTGTCTGTCCACTCAGTGTCTGTCCCCTCTGGCTGTCTGTCCAGTCAGTGTCTGTCCCCTCTGGCTGTCTGTCCAGTCAGTGTCTGTCCCCTCTGGCTGTCTGTCCAGTCAGTGTCTGTCCCCTCTGGCTGTCTTTCCACTCAGTGTCTGTCCCCTCTGGCTGTCTGTCCACTCAGTGTCTGTCCCCTCTGGCTGTCTGTCCACTCAGTGTCTGTCCCCTCTGGCTGTCTGTCCAGTCAGTGTCTGTCCCCTCTGGCTGTCTTTCCACTTAGTGTCTGTCCCCTCTGGCTGTCTGTCCACTCAGTGTCTGTCCCCTCTGGCTGTCTGTCCACTCAGTGTCTGTCCCCTCTGGCTGTCTGTCCACTCAGTGTCTGTCCCCTCTGGCTGTCTGTCCACTTAGTGTCTATCCCCTCTGGCTGTCTGTCCACTTAGTGTCTGTCCCCTCTGGCTGTCTGTCCACTCAGTGTCTGTCCCCTCTGGCTGTCTGTCCACTCAGTGTCTGTCCCCTCTGTCTGTCTGTCCACTCAGTGTCTGTCCCCTCTGGCTGTCTCTTCCCCTCTTCCCCTGTTCCGGTGCAGTGTGGGAGTCACAGGCCTGCATTGATGTCACAGTCATGTGATCAGTCATGTGACTGTGACATCACCAAAGGTCCAGGAGGTGCAGAGAGGTGATCCGGAGGCTGCGGAAGTGGAGACCGGGCAACTGGGGAGTCCAAGCAGGGGGGGGAGCGCTTGTAGTGTGCGGTGGGCGGCATTGGAATGAATATTCTTACACCTATGTCTCGGGTTTACAAATATGACATAGGCAGATATCCAGATAGACGTGGATGAGCCACTTTGCATTTATATATAGAACGTGGTCGCTGGTGAGATTGTCACACTGAGCGAGATCGCTAGCGCTGGTCCGGGTACTTCTGCTGCAAGCAGCCGGGAGATGACCGGCCAGCAACCTGTGGCAATAATTCTGGACTCCCCGGGCTCGGAGGACGTTCATTCAGGTGTTTGATGTTGTAGAATAAAAATCAGCTCACAGACCTGGCACAAAACTAAAGTCATTTCACATGGCGACTTTATGGCTTTAAGAAACACTAAAAGAAATCAGGATAAATAATGTGGTAGTCAATAAGGGTAACTCTTTTTCAGATCAAGCAGAGGGAAAAATTGTGGAATCATGAAAAACAAACAAAACAACCCTCCAATACATCACTGGTATTTTGTGGCACCACCTCTGGCTTTTATAACAGCTTGCAGTCTCTGAGGCATGGACTTAATGAGTGACAAGCAGTACTCATCATCAATCTGGCTCCAACTTTCTCTGATTGCTGTTGCCAGATCAGCTTTGCAGGTTGGAGCCTTGTCATGGACCATTTTCTTCAACCTCCACCAAAGATTTTCAATTGGATTGAGATCCGGACTATTTGCAGGCCATGACATTGACCTTATGTGTCTTCTTTCAAGGAATGTTTTCACAGTTTCTGCTCTATGGCAGGATGCATTATCATCTTGATAAATGATTTCATCATCCCCAAACATCCTTTCAATTGATGGGATAAGAAAAGTGTCCAAAATATCAATGTAAACTTGGGCATTTATTGAAGATGTAATGACAGCCATCTCCCCAGTGCCTTTACCTGACATGCAGCCCCATATCATCAATGACTGTGGAAATTTGCATGTTCTCTTCATCTTTATAAATCTCATTGGAACGACACCAAACAAACGTTCCAGCCTCATCACCTTGCCCAATGCAGATTCGAGATTCATCACTGAATATGACTTTCATCCAGTCATCCACAGTCCACGATTGCTTTTCCTTAGCCCATTGTAACCTTGTTTTTCTGTTTAGGTGTCAATGATGGCTTATGTTTAGCTTTTCTGTATGTAAATCCCATTTCCTTTAGGCGGTTTCTTACTGTTCGGTCACAGACATTGACTCCAGTTTCCTCCCATTCGTTCCTCATTTGTTTTGTTGTGCATTTCCTGTTTTGGAGACATATTGCTTTAAGTTTCCGGTCTTGAGGCTTTGATGTCTTCCTTAGTCTACCAGTATGTTTCCCTTTAACAACCTTCCCATGTTGTTTGTATTTGGTCCAGATTTTAGACACAGCTGACTGTGAACAAACGACATCTTTTGCAACATTGTGTGATGGTTTAACCTCTTTTAAGAGTTTAATAATCGTCTCCTTTGGTTCAATTGACATCTCTGTCAGGCCACTTGGTGCACCAGCTCTCCAAGGTGTGATCTCTCCTTTTTAGATGCAGAGTAACGAGCAGATCTTATCTGATGCAGGTGTTAGTTTTGGAATGAAAATTTACAGGGTTACTCCATCATTTTTCCCTCTGCTTGGTCTGAAAAAAATTACCCTTATTGACTACCACATGTTTTATCTTGATTTCTTTTAGTGTTTCTTCAGGGCAGAGAGTCTCCATGTGAAATGACTTTAGTTTTGTGTCATGTCTGGGATCTGATTTTTTTCTACAACATTAAACAACTGAATGAACGTCCTCCGAGCCCGGGGATTCCAGAATTATTGCCAGGGGTTGTATTATATAGAGTCATTACACACAGAGGGATCTCTTTCATGTGTTTATTTATGTTAATGTTGATGATTATGGAAACCTGAGGCTTCACCTTGTATGGTTGTGAGAGTCCCAACCACTATTAAAGCAGATCACGGCTGCTGCAGTCCCCAGCGTGGTGAGTATAGAGTAAGGAGGATGATGGGTTAAACACCGCGCTGCCGTATTCCACCAGACATCAAAGGGTGAATATAATATTGATTTATTAGTCAACACGTTTACATGACAATATTACATTGATTTTTGATGATATTCTAATTTATTGAGATGCACTAGTATATATAGACACAAACATACATATATATTTATAGATACATGTATACACACACACAAATATATACAATATATACAAACACACATATATATACACACATACATTCATTGTGATAAATTTTGTGTTTTTTAGGTTAGTGATGCGCAGTGCATGATCAAAAAATAATAACAAAAAAGGACAGGATAAATTCCCTTTAATCATTAGGCAATATTGCAAAGTAATATATAAAATCAATAAAAATAAAGATAAAAAAAAATGAATGAAACCACAAGGTGGCAGCACTGCAACAGGCAATAGTCAAGTAAGTCTACACGAAGTGATTACATATAACCAATAATAATATCCCCAATTAAGGGAATATAGATATAAATGACTAAATCCAATATCAATAGTACATAGTACATGCTAATAGAATCTACTTAAGAAGAAAAATTAAAATAAAATTTAATGTATCAAGATAAAGAATTCAATAATGTAAAGTGTCAAGTACCTAAATTATTAATCATGAAATACCTAAAACTATATAGAATCACACACAAAGCCGCCAACCCCTATCCTATAACATAATAAAAATATGTAACTAAGAAAGAGATATAACCCCTGCAGAAGCCTTCGACTGGGACGATGCCATGTGGGGTCCCCTGCCCCCTTAAGGCAACTATCCGAAAAGGCATGAACCACCCCATCCTGTGTCCTTTATTGAGGAGATTCAGCTCATGGATGCCATCACCCGGGACTGGTTGCATGGGCCTAAGGCTAATGACTTCTACAACCAATGTACCCAAGGCAAGGTGGTGGCATTCCTGCAGGATAAGGGAATTGGTACTGGGCATCGGTGCTACATCAACCGGTCCACTCTGCTGCATGACAATCTTCCCCAAAGACTACATACCATCTTTGTTGGGGAGGAGCTCTCTTTCATGAAGGTGTGGGGCAGCAAGGGGTGGTTTGCGGTTGGTGTATGTCAGGTTACCAATGCCGATCAATTTGAGAAGAGGCAGGAGGAGCTGACCTGGAGAGAATGATGGCCCAGGTCTCTCTTGGTTGGCCAGCAAGATGCACCCAAACCCAGAGGCCCTGTCTGTCCTAGAGGGCATGGTGGTTCCCTTATTCCTTAATTGTCCTCTCCAGCGGTTGCCATAATGGAGTGTGCTGGGGAGCAGGTGGTGGTGAAGAATGCGCCTACAGGAGTAGCCTAAAGTACAGTGGACTTTCCTATAAAAAAAGGCATCTTGTTTGGTCGATGACCCATCCCTTAGTTGGCATTTTGCCCAGAGAAGGACTTTTTAGAGTTGTTTTTTTTCTCAGTTCCTCCTTGACTGAGGCTTGTATTTTTGTTAGTTATATTTTCCCTTCCCACGTTTTGCACTGTTTATGCTTCCCCCTGCTGGATAAGTGAGCATGCATGCAGCCTTTAGGGTCCAACTCAACAACCTTAATGGATTCTGCCCTTCATGGCCTTTTCTCCACTTTAACAGTCTGTGTGCTGCTGATCCCTGTGGGACATTCGTTATATTTATTTACATACTGTGTTTATTGTTGTGTTTGGGTTTGAGACTTACAGTCTGTGTTATAGTAAAGTTTTTTGAGCTCACTCCTTGTGTGCTGGACTGATTCTGCAAACAGGTGCTTTGATACTGCCCTACATAGACAAGTGAACAAGCCGCAGCCCTCTGGCCTGAAGGTTTGAGGTATGGAAGTGCAAGACACTACAC
The DNA here is from genome assembly GCA_033576535.1 of Allobates femoralis. Taxonomy (NCBI): domain Eukaryota; kingdom Metazoa; phylum Chordata; class Amphibia; order Anura; family Aromobatidae; genus Allobates; species Allobates femoralis. The sequence continues at coordinate 102,827,943 of JARQOC010000007.1, read as the reverse complement.
ACACTCTAGTAGAACAGGGCTGGCCAAGTGGAGTTGTCAAGGGCTGCAAGCAGTGCATGTTTTCAGGATTTCCTCAGCATTGCACAAGGTGCTGGAATCATCACCTTTGCAGGTGATGAAATTACAACCTGTGTAATGCTAAGGAAATCCAGAAAACCTGCCCTGTTTTCAGATCTTGAGGTCTGTAGTTGGCCATCTCTGCCCTAGAAGTATCTGTGGAGGTAGCCAGGTGGCAAGAGGAATCCTTGAGCCCTTTCACCATAACTGTGACTCTCCCTGGACCCTCTTAGGCCATGTGCTCATGGTGCATTGTCTGATGCTTTTTTTAGCGTACATTTTGTGAATCTACATATCTATCCTGAGGCCTGCAAAGTCTAGAACAGATCAAGTCAGAAGTGCTGTGCCCCCGTTGCTTTTTTTTCCTTGCAGATGTGGTTCAGATTTATTTTTTCTGCCCCCAAATCTGCACCAAATCTACAAGAAAAAAAACACATTGACACAGCACCTCTGAACTCTCATAGACTGGCCTCAGGATTGACATGCAGATTTTGATGCAGATTCTTAATATCTGCTTGAAAGGAAGCATGAAACAACATACCGTGGACAAAGCGGGATTCCCTGCTGTGTGATACCTGCTGTGTAACCTGAGACAACCTCAGAGAAGTCATGATGAGGATGTATGAGGTTCATGAGCAGACCTGCAAGCATGGTGAGTGGTGATAGCAGTGCTGAAGCTTACTAAGTAATTGTGTAGGAAGATAATGTCTGTGCCAAAACAGCAGGGCTCCACTGTAAAATGGTTTGAGCTGTTTGGCAGCTTTTGGACTCCTTTTACCCTTGATTTTGCTTCCAAGTGTTTTCAATGGGGTTAAGCGAACTGTTCGGGGAACGGAAACTAATTTGAACTTCCAAAGGTACGCTCATCTCTAATCTGCTGGCTCTCCCCCCTGTGCAGAGCTTGTGATGGCCACTGCTGTAAATTAGGTTAAAGTACCCTGGTGGCACCTCACTATGAGGAATTAGGTTTTGGGTATCAGTTTGGACACTCGGGCTCTGAACGGTTCGCCATCACTGCCCTAGTGGTTCAGTGTTTTTTGGTGGACCTTCTCTCTTTCCCCTCTGCTCATGTAGTATTTGCCTTCCTCCCTGTTGCATACAAGTCTTGTACAGTCTTAGCAGCGCTGCCTTCAGCTCTTGGTTCCTCAGACTATAAACTAAAGGGTTTACTAGCGGAGTAACCAGCGTGTAAAACACCGACACGACTCTGTCAGCCGTGTGGTAGTAACTGGTGGTTGGTCTAAAGTAGTTAAAGACGAGGGTCCCGTAGAAGATGAAGACAACTGTAAGGTGGGAAGAACAAGTGGAGAAAGCTTTAAATCTCCTGTCCTTGCCTCTAATCTTAAGGATGGTGGAGAACACAGTAATGTAAGGTACAAACGTCATAAGCAGAGAAGTGAGACCGAGAAGCCCTCCGAGGATGAAGATGGACAGCAGGTTGACAAATGTATCAGTGCAGGAGATCTGCAACAACTTGGATACGTCACAGAAGAAACTCCAGACCACGTTCGAGGAGCAGAAGGTCAATCTCAACGTGAAGATTGTATGTGTCAATGAGTAGATCATGCCGAGCGTCCACACCGCCACCGCCAAGTGGACACATGTCCGCCACCCCATGACCTGGATGTAATGCAGAGGTCTACAGATGGCAATATACCGGTCATAAGACATCACCGCCAATAGGAGAATCTCACAAGTGGCGAAAAATATGAAGAAGAAGACTTGGCTCATGCAAGCTGCAACAGAAATGGTCTTATCATTAGTGCTCAAGTCATAGAGCAAACGTGGAGATGTGAGGGAAGAGCAACCCATGTCCACACAGGCCAGGTTCCCAAGAAAGAAGTACATGGGGCTATGGAGGTGAGAGTCTACGACCACCAGGAGAATGATGAGAAGGTTAGTGACGAGGGTCAAGAAATAGACATGAAAGAAGAGTAGGAAGAGAAGAAGCTGGAGACTTGGGACATCAGACATCCCCAACAGGTACAATTCAGACCAAAGGGTATGGTTACTCATTACAGTAGGAAAAGAAGGAGCCAATGGACAGGAGAGGATGTCCCAAAAGACATCATAATTACTGGAGAAAACCGAAGGTTTCACCAAAACGTTGCAACATTGTCAGGTGTTTTGGTAGCGTTTCGTCTCCATTCACTTTACTGAAGGAAATCTGGTTTTCCATTGACTTTGTTAGTTTTTTAAGACAAAGTGCAGAGTGTGAATATAAACTCGAGAAACAGATTATAAGTAGAGTCGGCCGTGTGGATTTCAGTCCTGCTTCCCCGCATGGATGTACTCTGTGATACCAGTGCTGAGCCCACAATATATTCTACTGATACAAATGCTCCTGAGATTAGTTGTTGCTCAGAAGACATCATTAATTCCACCCCTGGAGAAATCAAGACAAAGAATGATAGATCTTGTCCACATATGTGGTTACAAAGGGTTACTCCACGATCACAAAGCAGAGTAAATGCATAGTTGTTAATATAAATTCTCATTAAAGGTCATTTTTCAGTATGATACTAATCTTACCCTTGAATAGTACTTAGGCAGACCTTTTAAAGCATGTAAAATCATTATTGTACCCTGTGTAGTTTCCTTATTATAAGCATTTTCACACCCTGCAGGGAGCTCCTGCATTAGTCCTCTCCATTGCTTTCACAGAGGATTAGTCTGGGTGTGTAAATGTTATTTAAATAACCACGCCTACCCAAGCTGGTGTTCTGTCCCTCCCCTCTGTTGTCTGTGCTGGGAGTGGGGAGGTGTTTTGTGCCGCACTGTGTGAAGTCTGTAAGATTTCTATTACATGAACGTTGGTTTTCCTGCAGACATCTAGTATGTGCATCTGCTGAGCAAATGATCAAATGTTCTTATAATCACATAGACTGCACACATGACACACATGCCTAAGATACACACAATGATATGAAGAGCTGCAGCTAAGAGCACACACCTCCTTCCACCTTCTTTCTTCTCTGCATGGAGAAGTTCTGACGAACCGCCCACAGTCAGAAAGATTCACGTGTCTTACATGAATATTCATCCAATGGGGAGTGTGCAGCAGAGAACTAAGTGATCACTCGCTGTGATTGACAGGTGGAATGAATCTCTTTATTTGCAGTTTACAGAGCATAGGAGGTGAGCATAAATAAAATAAACACATGAATAGAAAGAGCTTCACCAGAGGAATGAAAAAATGATATCAGTTACATATGGATTTTAGACCTGACAGATTCCCTTTAATCATATAGAAAAAATGGGGTACCAGCTTCAGATAGTATACATGAAAATCAATTAAATGTATTAAATACTAGACGGGGGCCTGATTCTGTCGCATCAGGTGATTCTAGAACATGTGCGATTATTAGAGATGAGCACACACTTTAGTGTTCGGGTTCGGTTGGGTTTGCTGAATAGCGCGGTATTCGCTGAATTGTTCAACGAATTGACAGATAGATGAGTCACAGGGGAAAAGTGGCCGTGGTTTTCTGCTTTAAGTAAAAAAAAGGAGGAGTAAAAGGAAGATGAATGACAGGAGTAGGCAGGTCACTGCTCAAGGAATGCACACAGCAAGGAGACCCCAAAATGAATTCCCATTTTTACAAAAATTAGGGTCAGACTGCAAGAAAATGGTAACAATTGATCCAGACCAAAAATTGCAGAATGGCCCAGCCTGCATGCATGGCACAGGGTCTGGAACAGGACCTGGTCTAGCATTTCAAGGTTAAACATTGACCAGGAACAGGTGGATGAGTGACAGGTGTAGGGGTGTTGGGTAGAGTGCCCTCAAACCTCAAGCAAAAGCTCCAATAAACTCCAATAAATTGAGAGGACTATCCATGACCTGAGCTGAGAGGAAGATCTGTGACCTGAGCTGAGAGGAAGATCAGTGACCTGAGCCGAGAGGAAGATCAGTGACCTGAGCTGAGAGGAAGATCAGTGATCTGAGCTGAGAGGAAGATCAGTGACCTGAGCCGAGAGGAAGATCAGTGACCTGAGCTGAGAGGAAGATCAGTGACCTGAGCTGAGAGGAAGATCAGTGACCTGAGCTGAGAGGAAGATCAGTGACCTGAGCTGAGAGGAAGATCAGTGACCTGAGCTGAGAGGAAGATCAGTGACCTGAACTGAGAGGAAGATCAGTGACCTGAGCTAAGTGGAAGATCAGTGACCTGAGCTGAGAGGAAGATCAGTGACCTGAGCTGAGAGGAAGATCAGTGACCTGAGCTGAGAGGAAGATCAGTGACCTGAGCTGAGAGGAAGATCAGTGACCTGAGCTGAGAGGAAGATCAGTGACCTGAACTGAGAGGAAGATCAGTGACCTGAGCTAAGTGGAAGATCAGTGACCTGAGCTGAGAGGAAGATCAGTGACCTGAGCTGAGAGGAAGATCAGTGACCTGAGCTGAGAGGAAGATCAGTGACCTGAGCTGAGAGGAAGATCAGTGACCTGAGCTGAGAGGAAGATCAGTGACCTGAGCTGAGAGGAAGATCAGTGACCTGAGCTGAGAGGAAGATCAGTGACCTGAGCTGAGAGGAAGATCAGTGACCTGAGCTGAGAGGAAGATCAGTGACCTGAGCTGAGAGGAAGATCAGTGACCTGAGCTGAGAGGAAGATCAGTGACCTGAGCTGAGAGGAAGATCAGTGACCTGAGCTGAGAGGAAGATCAGTGACCTGAGCTGAGAGGAAGATCGTGACCTGAGCTGAGAGGAAGATCAGTGACCTGAGCGAGAGGAAGATCAGTGACCTGAGCTGAGAGGAAGATCAGTGACCTGAGCTGAGAGGAAGATCAGTGACCTGAGCTGAGAGGAAGATCAGTGACCTGAGCTGAGAGGAAGATCAGTGACCTGAGCTGAGAGGAAGATCAGTGACCTGAGCTGAGAGGAAGATCAGTGACCTGAGCTGAGAGGAAGATCAGTGACCTGAGCTGAGAGGAAGATCAGTGACCTGAGCTGAGAGGAAGATCAGTGACCTGAGAGGAAGATCAGTGACCTGAGCTGAGAGGAAGATCAGTGACCTGAGCTGAGAGGAAGATCAGTGACCTGAACTGAGAGGAAGATCAGTGACCTGAGCTGAGAGGAAGATCAGTGACCTGAGCTGAGAGGAAGATCAGTGACCTGAGCTGAGAGGAAGATCAGTGACCTGAGCTGAGAGGAAGATCAGTGACCTGAGCTGAGAGGAAGATCAGTGACCTGAGCTGAGAGGAAGATCGTGACCTGAGCTGAGAGGAAGATCAGCCTGAGCTGAGAGATCAGTGACCTGAGCTGAAGGAGATCGTGACCTGAGCTGAGAGGAAGATCGTGACTGAGAGAGAAGATCAGGACCTGAGCTGAGAGGAAGATCAGTGACCTGAGCTGAGAGGAAGATCTGACCTGACTGAGAGGAAGATCGGACCTGAGCTGAGAGGAAGATCAGTGACCTGAGCTGAGAGGAAGATCAGTGACCTGAGGAGAGGAACAGGACCTGAGAGGAAGATCAGTGACCTGACTGAGAGGAGATCAGGACTGACTGAGGGAAGATCAGTGACCTGACTGAGAGGAAGATCAGTGACCTGAGCTGAGAGGAAGACGGTGACCTGAGCTGAGAGGAGATCAGTGACCTGAGAGGAAGATCAGACCTGAGCTGAGGAAATCAGTGACCTACTGGAGGAAGATCAGTGACCTGACTGAGAGAAGTCGGTGACCTGACTGAGAGGAAGATCGTGACCTGAAGGGAAGATCAGTGACCTAGCTGAGAGGAAGATCGTGACTGAGGAGAGGAAGTCAGTGACCTGAGCTGGAGGAAATCAGTGACTGAGCTGAGAGGAAGATAGTGAAACCTGAGCTGAGAGGAAGATCAGTGACTGACTGAGAGGAAGATCGTGACCGGCTGAGAGGAGATCAGTGACTGAGCTGAGAGAAGATCAGTGACCTGAGCTGAGAGGAAGATCAGTGACGACTGAGAGGAAAGTGACCTGAGCTGAGAGGAAGAATCGATAGGAGAGCGAGCTGAGAGGAAGATCAGTGACCTGACTGAGAGGAAGATCAGTGACCTGAGGGGACTGAGAGGAAGATCAGTGACCTGAGCTGAGAGGAAGATCGTGACCTGAGCTAGAGGAAGATCAGTGACTGAGCTGAGAGGAAGATCAGTGACCTGAGAGAGCCGAAGAGAAGTATATGACGATGAGCTGAGGGAAGATCGTGACCTCTGAGAGGAAGATCAGTGACGAGCTGAGGAAGACAGTGACCTGAGAGGAAGCAGGTGACCTGACTGAGAGGAGAGATAGCGTGACCTGAGCTGAGAGGAAGATCAGTGACCTGAGCTGAGAGGAAGATCGTGACCTGAGTGAGGGAAGATCAGTGACCTAGTGAGAGGAAGATCAGTGACCTGAGCTGAGAGGAAGATCAGTGACCTGAGCTGGAGTCGTGACGATGGAGGAAGATCAGTGACCTGAGCGTAGAGGAAAATGACCGGAGAGAAGATCAGTGACCTGAGCTGAAGGAAGACTGTGACCTGGAGAGGAAGATCAGTGACCTGAAGCTGAGAGGAAGATCAGTGACTGAGACTAGAGGAAGATCAGTGACCTGAGCTGAGAGGAAGATCGGTGACCTGAGTGAGAGGAAGATCAGTGACCTGAGCTGAGAGGAAGATCAGTGACCTGAGGGAAGATCAGTGACCTGAGCTGAGAGGAAGATCAGTGACCTGAGAGGGAAGATCAGTGACCTGAGCTGAGAGGAAGATCAGTGACCTGAGCTGAGAGGAAGATCAGTGACTGACTGAGAGGAAGATCAGTGACCTGAGCTAGGGAAGATCAGTGACTGAGCTGAGAGGAAGATCAGTGACCTGAGCTGAGAGGAAGATCAGTGACCTGAGCTGAGAGGAAGATCAGTGACCTGAGCTGAGAGAAGATCAGTGACCTGAGCTGAGAGGAAGATCGTGACTGAGCTGAGAGGAAGATCAGTGACCTGAGTGAGAGGAAGATCAGTGACCTGAGCTGAGAGGAAGATCAGTGACCTGAGCTGAGAGGAAGATCAGTGACCTGGCTGAGAGGAAGATCAGTGACCTGAGCTGAGAGGAAGATCAGTGACCTGAGCTGAGAGGAAGATCAGTGACCTGAGCTGAGAGGAAGATCAGTGACCTGAGCTGAGAGGAAGATCAGTGACCTGAGTGAGAGGAAGATCAGTGACCTGAGCTGAGAGGAAGATCAGTGACCTGAGAGAGAAGATCAGTGACCTGAGCTGAGAGGAAGATCAGTGACCTGAGCTGAGAGGAAGATCAGTGACCTGATGAGAGGAAGATCAGTGACCTGAGCTGAGAGGAAGATCAGTGACCTGAGCTGAGAGGAAGATCGAGTGGAAAGATCAGTGCCTGAGAGGAAGATCAGTGACCTGAGCTGAGAGGAAGATCAGTGACCTGAGCTAGTGACCTGAGCTGAGAGAAGATCGTGACCTGTGAGAGGAAGATCGTGACCTGAGCTGAGAGGAAGATCGTGACTGAGCTAGAGGAAGATCGGTGACTGAGCTGAGGGAAGATCGTGACCTGAGCGAGAGGAAGATCATGACTGAGCTAGAGGAAGATCGTGACTGAGAGGAAGATCGTGACTGAGCGAGAGGAAGATCATGACCTGAGCGAGAGGAAGATCGTGACCTGAGCTGAGAGGAAGATCAGTGACTGAGTGAGAGAAGATGTGACCTGAGCTGAGAGGAAGATCGTGACCTGAGCTGAGAGGAAGATCGTGACCTGACTGAAAAGATCATGACCTGACGAGAGGAAGATCGTGACCTGAGCTGAGAGGAAGATCGTGACCTGACTGAGAGAAGATCAGTGACCTGAGCTGAGAGGAAGATCGGTGACCTGAGCTGAGAGGAAGATCGGTGACCTGAGCGAGAGGAAGACAGTGACCTGAGCTGAGAGGAAGATCGTGACCTGAGCTGAGAGTGAAGATCGTGAAAGTGAGACTGAGGGAAGATCGTGAACTGAGCGAGATGGAGAAGATCAGGATGACCTGAGACTGAGAGGAAGATCGTGACCTGAGCTGAGAGGAAGATCGTGATAAAGGCTGAGAGGAAGATCGTGACCTGAGCTGAGAGGAAGATCAGTGACCTGAGCTGAGAGGAAGATCGGTGACTGAGCTGAGAGAAGATCGGTGACCTGAGCTGAGAGGAAGATCGGTGACCTGAGCTGAAGGAAGATCGTGACCTGAGCTGAGAGAGAGATCAGTGACCTGAGCGAGAGGAAGATCAGATGACCTGAGCTGGAGAGGAAGATCGTGACCTGAGCTGAGAGGAAGATCAGTGACCTGAGCTAGAGGAAGATCGTGACCTGAGCGGAGAGGAGACTAGGGATCTGGCTGAAGGAAATCAGTGACTGAGCTAGAGGAAGATCGTGACCTGAGCTGAGAGGAAGATGACAGTGACTGACGAGAGGAAGAGATAGTGACGAGACGACGAGCGAGAAGATCAGTGACTGAGCTGAGAGGAAGATCGTGACCTGAGCTAGAGGAAATCGTGACCTAGCTGAGAGGAAGATCGTGACCTGAGCTGAGAGGAAGATCGTGACCTGAGCTGAGAGGAAGATCAGTGACCTGAGCTGAGAGGAAGATCAGTGACTAGCTGAGAGGAAGATCGTGCGAGCGAGAGAAATCATGACCTGAGCTGAGAGGAAGATCGTGACCTGAGCTAGAGGAGATTAGAGAGGAAGATCAGTGACTGATGAGAGAAGACAGTGACTGAGCTGAGAGGAGGAGACAGTAGACCTGAGCGAGAGGAAGAATCAGGACCTGAGGAGAGAATGTGACCTGAGCAGGAAGAAATCGTGACCTGAGCTGAGAGGAAGATCAGTGACCTGAGCTGAAGGAAGATCAGTGACTGACTGAGAAGGAAGATCGTGACCTGAGCTGAGAGGAAGATCAGTGGAAGACTGTGAGAGGAAGATCAGTGACCTGATGAGAGAGGAGTCCACTGACTGAGAGAAGATCGTGACCTGACTGAGAGGAAGATCAGTGACCTGAGCTGAGAGGAAGATCAGTGACCTGAGCTGAGAGGAAGATCAGTGACCTGAGCTGAGAGGAAGACAGGACCTGAGCTGAGGGGAAGATCGGTGACCTAAACTGAGAGGAAGATCAGTGACCTGAGCTGAGGAAGATCAGTGACCTGAGCTGAGAGGAAGATCATGACCTAGAGCTGAGAGGAAGATCAGTGACCTGAGCTGAGAGGAAGATCAGTGACCTGAGCTGAGGGGGAAGATCATGACCTGAGCGAAGGAAGATCAGTGCCTGAGCTGAAGGAAGATAGTGACCTGAGCTGAGAGAAACAGTGACCTGAGCTGAGGGGAAGATCGGTGACCTGACTGAGAGGAAGATCGTGACCTGGAGCTGAGAGGAAGATCGTGACCTGAGCTGAGAGGAAGATCAGTGACCTGAGCCGAGAGGAAGATCGTGACCTGAGCCTGAGAGGAAGATCATGACCTGAGCTGAAGGAAGATCAGTGACCTGAGCTGAGAGGAAGATCAGTGACCTGAGCTGAGAGGAAGATCAGTGACCTGAGCTGAGAGGAAGATCAGTGACCTGAGCTGAGAGGAAGATCAGTGACCTGAGCTGAAAGGAAGATCAGTGACCTGAGCTGATAGGAAGATCAGTGACCTGAGCTGAGAGGAAGATCAGTGACCTGAGCTGAGAGGAAGATCGGTGACCTGAGCTGAGAGGAAGATCTGTGACCTGAGCTGAGAGGAAGATCAGTGACCTGAGCCGAGAGGAAGATCAGTGACCTGAGCCGAGAGGAAGATCGGTGACCTGAGCGAGAGGAAGATCAGTGACCTGAGCTGAGAGGAAGATCGGTGACCTGAGCTGATAGGAAGATCAGTGACCTGAGCTGAGAGGAAGATCAGTGACCTGAGCCGAGAGGAAGATCAGTGACCTGAGCGAGAGGAAGATCAGTGACCTGAGCTGAGAGGAAGATCAGTGACCTGAGCTGAGAGGAAGATCAGTGACCTGAGCTGAGAGGAAGATCGTGACCTGAGCTGAGAGGAAGATCAGTGACCTGAGCTGAGAGGAAGATCGGTGACCTGAGCTGAGAGGAAGATCGGTGACCTGAGCTGAGAGGAAGATCGTGACCTGAGTCGAGAGGAAGATCAGTGACCTGAGCTGAGAGGAAGATCGTGACCTGAGCTGAGAGGAAGATCAGTGACCTGAGCTGAGAGGAAGAGATACGGATGGACCTGAGCTGAGAGGAAGATCGTGACCTGAGCTGAGAGGAAGATCGGTGACCTGAGCTGAGAGGAAGATCAGTGACCTGAGCTGAGAGGAAGATCGGTGACCTGAGCTGAGAGGAAGATCGGTGACCTGAGCTGAGAGGAAGATCGGTGACCTGAGCTGAGAGGAAGATCGGTGACCTGAGCTGAGAGGAAGATCTGTGACCTGAGCTGAGAGGAAGATCAGTGACCTGAGCTGAGAGGAAGATCAGTGACCTGAGCTGAGAGGATGATTAGTGACCTGAGCTGAGAGGAAGATCAGTGACCTGAGCTGAGAGGAAGATCGGTGACCTGAGCTGAGAGGAAGATCTGTGACCTGAGCTGAGAGGAAGATCAGTGATCTGAGCTGAGAGGAAGATCAGTGACCTGAGCCGAGAGGAAGATCAGTGACCTGAGCTGAGAGGAAGATCGGTGACCTGAGCCGAGAGGAAGATCAGTGACCCTAGCCGAGAGGGAGATCAGTGACCTGAGCTGATAGGAAGATCAGTGACCTGAGCTGAGAGGAAGATCAGTGACCTGAGCGAGAGGAAGTTCAGTGACCTGAGCCGAGAGGAAGATCAGTGACCTGAGCTGAGAGGAAGATCTGTGACCTGAGCTGAGAGGAAGATCAGTGACCTGAGCTGAGAGGAAGATCAGTGACCTGAGCCGAGAGGAAGATCAGTGACCTGAGCCGAGAGGAAGATCAGTGACCTGAGACGAGAGGAAGATCTGTGACCTGAGCTGAGAGGAAGATCAGTGACCTGAGCTGAGAGGAAGATCAGTGACCTGAGACGAGAGGAAGATCTGTGACCTGAGCTGAGAGGAAGATCAGTGACCTGAGCTGAGAGGAAGATCTGTGACCTGAGCCGAGAGGAAGATCAGTGACCTGAGCCGAGAGGAAGATCAGTGACCTGAGACGAGAGGAAGATCTGTGACCTGAGCTGAGAGGAAGATCAGTGACCTGAGCAAGAGGAAGATCAGTGACCTGAGCGAGAGGAAGATCGGTGACCTGAGCTGAGAGGAAGATCAGTGATCTGAGCCGAGAGGAAGATCAGTGACCTGAGCTGAGAGGAAGATCCATGACCTGAGAGAAAGATCAGTGACCTGAGCTGAGAGGAAGATCAGTGACCTGAGCCGAGAGGAAGATCAGTGACCTGAGCCGAGAGGAACATCCGTGACCTGAGCTGAGAGGAAGATCAGTGACCTGAGCTGAGAGGAAGATCAGTGACCTGAGCTGAGAGGAAGATCAGTGACCTGAGCCGAGAGGAAGATCAGTGACCTGAGCCGAGAGGAACATCCGTGACCTGAGCTGAGAGGAAGATCAGTGACCTGAGCTGAGAGGAAGATCAGTGACCTGAGCTGAGAGGAAGATCAGTGACCTGAGCTGAGAGGAAGATCTGTGACCTGAGCTGAGAGGAAGATCAGTGACCTGAGCTGAGAGGAAGATCAGTGACCTGAGCTGAGAGGAAGATCCATGACCTGAGAGGAAGATCTGTGACCTGAGCTGAGAGGAAGATCGTGACCTGAGCTGAGAGGAAGATCGTGACCTGAGCCGAGAGGAAGATCAGTGACCTGAGCCGAGAGGAAGATCAGTGACCTGAGCTGAGAGGAAGATCAGTGACCTGAGCTGAGAGGAAGATCAGTGACCTGAGCTGAGAGGAAGATCAGTGACCTGAGCTGAGAGGAAGATCGGTGACCTGAGCTGAGAGGAAGAACGGTGACCTGAGCCGAGAGGAAGATCGTGACCTGAGCTGAGAGGAAGATCGGTGACCTGAGCTGAGAGGAAGATCAGTGACCTGAACTGAGAGGAAGATCAGTGACCTGAGCCGAGAGGAAGATCAGTGACCTGAGCTGAGAGGAAGATCAGTGACCTGAGCTGAGAGGAAGATCAGTGACCTGAACTGAGAGGAAGATCAGTGACCTGAGCTGAGAGGAAGATCGGTGACCTGAGCTGAGAGGAAGATCAGTGACCTGACTGAGAGGAAGATCAGTGACCTGAGGGAAGATCAGTGACCTGAGAGGAAGATCGGTGACTGAGCAGGAGATGGACTAGAATCAGTGACCTGAGAGGAAGATCAGTGACCTGAGAGGAAGATCAGTGACCTGAGAGGAAGATTGTGACCTGAGGCTGATGAGGAAGATCAGTGACCTGAGCTGAGAGGAAGATCTGATGACCCTGAGCTGAGAGGAAGATCAGTGACCTGAGCTGAGAGGAAGATCAGTGACCCGAGCCGAGAGGAAGATCAGTGACCTGAGCTGAGAGGAAGATCAGTGACCTGAGAGGAAGATCAGTGACCTGAGCTGAGAGGAAGATCAGTGACCTGAGCTGAGAGGAAGATCAGTGACCTGAGAGGAAGATCAGTGACCTGAGAGGAAGATCAGTGACCTGAGCTGAGAGGAAGATCAGTGACCTGAGCTGAGAGGAAGATCAGTGACCTGAACTGAGAGGAAGATCAGTGACCTGAGCTGAGAGGAAGATCAGTGACCTGAGCTGAGAGGAAGATCAGTGACCTGAGCTGAGAGGAAGATCGGTGACCTGAGCTGAGAGGAAGATCAGTGACCTGAGCTGAGAGGAAGATCAGTGACCTGAGCTGAGAGGAAGATCGGTGACCTGAGCTGAGAGGAAGATCAGTGACCTGAGCTGAGAGGAAGATCAGTGACCTGAGCTGAGAGGAAGATCAGTGACCTGAGCTGAGAGGAAGATCAGTGACCTGAGCTGAGAGGAAGATCAGTGACCTGAGCTGAGAGGAAGATCGGTGACCTGAGCTGAGAGGAAGATCAGTGACCTGAGCTGATAGGAAGATCAGTGACCTGAGCTGAGAGGAAGATCAGTGACCTGAGCTGAGAGGAAGATCTGTGACCTGAGCTGAGTGGAAGATCAGTGACCTGAGCTGAGAGGAAGATCAGTGACCTGAGCTGAGAGGAAGATCTGTGACCTGAGCTAAGTGGAAGATCAGTGACCTGAGCTGAGAGGAAGATCAGTGACCTGAGCTGAGAGGAAGATCAGTGACCTGAGCTGAGAGGAAGATCAGTGACCTGAACTGAGAGGAAGATCAGTGACCTGAGCTAAGTGGAAGATCAGTGACCTGAGCTGAGAGGAAGATCAGTGACCTGAGCTGAGAGGAAGATCAGTGACCTGAGCTGAGAGGAAGATCAGTGACCTGAGCTAAGAGGAAGATCAGTGACCTGAGCTGAGAGGAAGATCAGTGACCTGAGCTGAAGGAAGATCAGTGACCTGAGCTGAGAGGAAGATCAGTGACCTGAGCTGAGAGGAAGATCGGTGACCTGAGCTGAGAGGAAGATCTGTGACCTGAGCTGAGAGGAAGATCAGTGACCTGAGCGAGAGGAAGATCAGTGACCTGAGCGAGAGGAAGATCAGTGACCTGAGCGAGAGGAAGATCGGTGACCTGAGCTGAGAGGAAGATCAGTGACCTGAGCTGAGAGGAAGATCAGTGACCTGAGCTGAGAGGAAGATCAGTGACCTGAGCGAGAGGAAGATCAGTGACCTGAGCTGAGAGGAAGATCAGTGACCTGAGCTGAGAGGAAGATCAGTGACCTGAGCTGAGAGGAAGATCAGTGACCTGAGCTGAGAGGAAGATCAGTGACCTGAGCTGAGAGGAAGATCTGTGACCTGAGCTGAGAGGAAGATCAGTGACCTGAGCTGAGAGGAAGATCAGTGACCTGAGCTGAGAGGAAGATCGGTGACCTGAGCTGAGAGGAAGATCGGTGACCTGAGCTGAGAGGAAGATCGGTGACCTGAGCTGAGAGGAAGATCTGTGACCTGAGCTGAGAGGAAGATCAGTGACCTGAGCTGAGAGGAAGATCAGTGACCTGAGCTGAGAGGAAGATCAGTGACCTAAACTGAGAGGAAGATCAGTGACCTGAGCTAAGGGAAGATCAGTGACCTGAGCTGAGAGGAAGATCAGTGACCTGAGCTGAGAGAGATCAGTGACTGAGCTAAGTGGAAGATCAGTGACTGAGCTGAGAGGAAGATCAGTGACCTGAGCTGAGAGGAAGATCAGTGACCTGAGCTGAGAGGAAGATCAGTGACCTGAACTGAGAGGAAGATCGTGACTGAGCTAAGTGAAGATCAGTGACCTGAGCTGAGAGGAAGATCAGTGACCTGAGCTGAGAGGAAGATCAGTGACCTGAGCTGAGAGGAAGATCAGTGACCTGAGCTGAGAGGAAGATCAGTGACCTGAGCTGAGAGGAAGATCAGTGACCTGAGCTGAGAGGAAGATCAGTGACCTGAGCTGAGAGGAAGATCAGTGACCTGAGCTGATAGGAAGATCAGTGACCTGAGCTGAGAGGAAGATCAGTGACCTGAGCTGAGAGGAAGATCGGTGACCTGAGCTGAGAGGAAGATCTGTGACCTGAGCTGAGAGAAGATCGTGACCTGAGCGAGGAAGATCAGTGACCTGAGCCGAGAGGAAGATCAGTGACCTGAGCGAGAGGAAGATCGGTGACCTGAGCTGAGAGGAAGATCAGTGACCTGAGCTGATAGGAAGATCAGTGACCTGAGCTGAGAGGAAGATCAGTGACCTGAGCCGAGAGGAAGATCAGTGACCTGAGCTGAGAGGAAGATCAGTGACCTGAGCTGAGAGGAAGATCAGTGACCTGAGCTGAGAGGAAGATCAGTGACCTGAGCTGAGAGGAAGATCAGTGACCTGAGCTGAGAGGAAGATCGGTGACCTGAGCTGAGAGGAAGATCAGTGACCTGAGCTGAGAGGAAGATCAGTGACCTGAGCTGAGAGGAAGATCAGTGACCTGAGCTGAGAGGAAGATCGGTGACCTGAGCTGAGAGGAAGATCAGTGACCTGAGCTGATAGGAAGATCAGTGACCTGAGCTGAGAGGAAGATCAGTGACCTGAGCTGAGAGGAAGATCTGTGATCTGAGCTGAGAGGAAGATCAGTGACCTGAGCTGAGAGGAAGATCAGTGACCTGAGCTGAGAGGAAGATCGGTGACCTGAGCTGAGAGGAAGATCGGTGACCTGAGCTGAGAGGAAGATCGGTGACCTGAGCTGAGAGGAAGATCTGTGACCTGAGCTGAGAGGAAGATCAGTGACCTGAGCTGAGAGGAAGATCAGTGACCTGAGCTGAGAGGAAGATCAGTGACCTGAGCTGAGAGGAAGATCAGTGACCTGAGCTGAGAGGAAGATCGGTGACCTGAGCTGAGAGGAAGATCTGTGACCTGAGCTGAGAGGAAGATCAGTGATCTGAGCTGAGAGGAAGATCAGTGACCTGAGCCGAGAGGAAGATCAGTGACCTGAGCTGAGAGGAAGATCGGTGACCTGAGCCGAGAGGAAGATCAGTGACCCTAGCCGAGAGGGAGATCAGTGACCTGAGCTGATAGGAAGATCAGTGACCTGAGCTGAGAGGAAGATCAGTGACCTGAGCCGAGAGGAAGTTCAGTGACCTGAGCCGAGAGGAAGATCAGTGACCTGAGCTGAGAGGAAGATCTGTGACCTGAGCTGAGAGGAAGATCAGTGACCTGAGCTGAGAGGAAGATCAGTGACCTGAGCCGAGAGGAAGATCAGTGACCTGAGCCGAGAGGAAGATCAGTGACCTGAGACGAGAGGAAGATCTGTGACCTGAGCTGAGAGGAAGATCAGTGACCTGAGCCGAGAGGAAGATCAGTGACCTGAGACGAGAGGAAGATCTGTGACCTGAGCTGAGAGGAAGATTAGTGACCTGAGCTGAGAGGAAGATCTGTGACCTGAGCTGAGAGGAAGATCAGTGACCTGAGCCGAGAGGAAGATCAGTGACCTGAGACGAGAGGAAGATCTGTGACCTGAGCTGAGAGGAAGATCAGTGACCTGAGCCGAGAGGAAGATCAGTGACCTGAGCCGAGAGGAAGATCAGTGACCTGAGCTGAGAGGAAGATCGGTGACCTGAGCTGATAGGAAGATCTGTGACCTGAGCTGAGAGGAAGATCAGTGACCTGAGCCGAGAGGAAGATCAGTGACCTGAGCTGAGAGGAATATCAGTGACCTGAGCCGAGAGGAAGATCAGTGACCTGAGCTGAGAGGAAGATCAGTGACCTGAGCCGAGAGGAAGATCAGTGACCTGAGCTGAGAGGAAGATCAGTGACCTGAGCTGAGAGGAAGATCTGTGATCCAAGCAAAGTAAAAGACCGTGACCTCGCCAGTGGAAGATCGTAACCAGTGGCAGTAGAAGACCCTGATCAGCACCAGCAGAAGGCCGTGACCAGATCCGAGCTAGGCCCTGGGAGACGATCCAACAAAGAACTGTTCCTGCAGGTCTTTGCTTTCCTGCGCAGACGCACAGTCCTGGGAGTGAACTGACACTGTGCTACAAGTAGTGAAGTTGGCCAGTGAGTTGAGTGCGAGAAACTGCCCCTGAATTGGATTTTCAGCCTAGCGGTGTCACGTGTTGATTGCCCTGCCGTCCATGTGAATGCTCTGCTCTTTTAAATGTGAATAATTTCCTTAGTCACATTCAGTGTTAATGTGTACATACTGCTGTGTTGCTGTCTATGTTAGGCAGCTCTGCAGGTGGGGGTTGTGGGTTTGTCAGGTGAC
The DNA here is from genome assembly GCA_033576535.1 of Allobates femoralis. Classification (NCBI taxonomy): domain Eukaryota; kingdom Metazoa; phylum Chordata; class Amphibia; order Anura; family Aromobatidae; genus Allobates; species Allobates femoralis. Next base: position 102,811,142 of record JARQOC010000007.1, on the reverse strand, counting down.
CATGCCTCTGGCCTTTAAATAGCTCCCTCTTCCACCAGCTGGTGTCACTGATAGAGTGTCACTCTGCTCTGACCATGAGTGCTATAGGACGTTAGTTTAGTTTCTGAAGCTTTCCTGCAGTTGTTACTCTTGAAGATTGCCATCTTGGAGAATTTTTTGTTGCTATCCCAGTCCGTGGGTGGAGGTGAGGGGGTGTTATCCCAGGGCTGGTTGAGGAGCAGGGAAAGGGTGGTGGCCCAGACCTCCTCACCTTCAGAGGTACCTCTAGTATAGGGTCAGCTAGGGACCCCGGTCTCAGGGTCAGACTAGCTACCCAGTTTAACTTGCCCATTATTGTCATCCTGCTTCTCATTCCCTCATCCGCTATACCACTATTGTGACAAGCGGGTAGTGTCATAACCCATGTAAGAATTGACTGGCAACACTTATATGTGAAAGGTGGTAGCTAGCAAGAAAACATCATATATGAGGAGATCTGCTGCACACTGACACTAAATGAAACTGAACTAGAATACTGGCTAATGAATGCAATGGCAAGGCTATGTGTAAAACTACTGTAAGTGTGAATAGGGCAAACAGGCATAGCAGAACCTGCTTAAGATTACAGAGAAATAGAGAAGTTAGCTGATGCAACTGGCCAAAGCATGTGAGCCCGATAACCAACGTCAAGGTGTTCTCATTTTATCGGGTCCTAACCTTATGCCTCTGTTTGCAGTGTGACTTGCGTGTATGGGTGTTATATGCCACTGGGTGCTTGTAAGGGTGTGTCTAGGACCTGGGCTACAATAAAATGGTGCTTTTAACATGGCATAATAGCAATACTAATAGTTAGAATTGACTGGCGACCCATATGTGAAAAGTGCTAGCTATCAAAAAACATTATATATGAGGAGATCTGCTGCACAGTGACACTAAATTAAACTGAACTAGCATAATGGCTAATGAATGCAATGGCACCTTTCACATATTGGTGTCACCAGTCAATTCTAACTATTAATATTGCTATTATTTTTGACTGAGCACCTTCCCCCCGCCCCATAGCCATGTTAAAACCTCCATTTTATTGTAGTCCAGGTCCCTTACAAGCAGGTTTTAATTGCACCCAGTGGCATGTAACACCCATACACGCAATTCACACTACAAGCAGAGGCATAAAGTTTGGACCCGATAAAATGAGAACACCTTGACGTTGGTTATCGGGCTCACATGCTGTGGCCAAGTTCATCAGCTAAGTTTCTATTTTTTCTCTGTAATCCTAGCAGGTTCTGCTATGTCTGTTTGCCCCATTCACACTTGCATTAGCTTTACACATAGCCTTGCCATTGCATTCATTAGCTAGTATGCTAGTTCAGTTTCATTTAGTGTCAGAGTGTAGCAGATCTCCTCATATATAACCCATGTAAGGGCCTGTACACCATTTACAATCATTCTGTTAGCCGGCCACAGTGTCAAGTGCAGCTTCCCCGACAGAGTGACTGTGGTTCAGACAACGTTAACAATACTTTTTATTTAGCAACATAAGTGACATAGTGTAACGACTTGTGACGTCTGTCTGAGACTACAGGCACAAAAGGGTTATCATGGCTGGACTAGACACAAGCTGCTCCATTAGGCAGAACCACGAAAAACCCTGACACCCTTTAACCTCTATACAGGGGTCTGGATTTACAACATTGTCCAGGAGATTGCTGCAGTCCAGAGATAGGAAAGTTGCCGTGCAGGGTCAAACCCGGAAGGTCAGGACAAGGACAAAATCAGGATCCAAGAGCGTAGACATGGTGTCGGGTCAACACTGAGATGGCAGCAAGGTACAAAATCGGAGGCAGAAAAAGTGTCTAGAAAACAGGAAAACTCTAAGAGACAGGTCAGGGGAACCAAAAGCTATTTCTGGCAGCTTCCAGCCGAAGGCTGAAGGAATTTGTAGGGTGTGGTGCTATCCAATAGGCTGAAGCTAGGAGATGATGACTTCAGCTGGACAGCACACACACATCCACTAGTCTTTATTATTATTATTATTTATTTATATAGCACCATTAGGTTCCATGGCACTTTACATGAGGAAAGGGCAGACGAGGACAAGTACAATAAATGTGGACAATCAGGTCATACAGGTACAAGAGGGGAGAAGATCCTGTCCGCGAGGGCTCACAGTCTATGAGGGACAGGTGGGGATACAGTAGGAGGGGGAAGTGCCGGTCGTGAGGCGGTGTGGTGGACTGGGTCTTATTGCAGGTGGTAGGCTTGGCGGAACAGGTGGGTCTTCAGGCTTCTTTTGAAGGTTCCCAGGGTAGGAGAATGTCTAATGTGTTGGGGCAGTGAGTTCCAGAGTCTGGGTGAAGCACGGGAGAAATCCTGTATGCGGTTGTGCGAAGAGGAGATGAGGGGGAGTAGAGGAGAAGCTCTTGGGAGGATCGCAGGTTGCGTGGGGGTAGGTATTGGGAGACCAAGTCGGAGATGTATGGAGGGGACAGGTTGTGAATGGCTTTGTATGTCATGGTTAATGCTTTAAACCGGGATCTCTGGGAAGTAGGGAGCCAGTGAAGGGCTTGGCAGAGGGGGGAAACAGGGGAGTAGCGGGGAGACAGATGGATTGCTCAGGCAGGGGAGTTTAGGATAGACTGGAGAGGTGCAAGGGAGGTATTGGGGAGGCCGGTGAGCAGGAGGTTGCAGTAATCGAGGCGGGAGAGGATGAGAGCGTGCATAAGGGTTTTAGCAGTGTCGTGGCCAAGGAAAGTGCGAATCCTATAGATGTTTTTGAGCTGGAGTCGGCAGGAGGTGGCGAGGGCCTGAATGTGGGGCTTGAAGGAGAGGGAAGAGTCAAGGATAACCCTGAGGCACTTGGCATGGTGGACTGGAGAGAGAGAGCAGTCGTTGACGAGGATGGATAGGTCAGGTAATGTGGGAGAGTTGCTTGGGGGGGAAGACGATGAGTTCGGTTTTGTCCATGTTCAGCTTAAGGAAGCGAGCAGAGAAGAAGGATGAGATGGCGGACAGGCATACGGGATTTTGGATAGAAGGGAGGCGATGTCGGGTCCAGACAGGTAGATTTGGGTGTCGTCGGCGTAGAGGTGATATTGGAGGCCGGGGGACTCAATGAGTTGCCCTAGGCCGAGGGTGTAGATGGATAAGAGTAACAGTCCCAGAACCTGAGCCCTGGGGGACCCCGACAGATAGGGGGTAGGGCGAGGAGGATGTGTGGGAGTGGGTGACGCTGAAGGTCCGGTCCGCTAGGTATGAAGAAATCCAGAATAGGGCAAGGTCAGTGATGCCAAGAGATTCCAGGATCTGAAGTAGAAGGGAGTGGTCAACAGTGTCGAAGGCGGCAGAAAGGTCAAGGAGGAGAAGAACGGAGTAGTGTCGCTTGCTCTTGGCAGTCAGTAGGTCATTTGTGACTTTGGTCAGGGCTGTTTCAGTGGAGTGGAGGGGTCAGAAGCCAGATTGCAGGCGGTCAAAGAGGGAGCAGGAGGAGAGGTGAGAGGACAGCTCAAAGTGGACATGCTGTTCAAGTAGTTTAGAGGCGAAAGGGAGGAGAGATATAGGGCGGTAGTTGGAGACAGAGGTCGGGTCGAGGGAGGGTTTTTTGAGGATGGAGGTGATCAAGGCGTGTTTGAAGGCTGAGGGGAATGTGCCAGTGGTAAGTGATAGGTTGTAGAGATGAGTTAGGGCTGGGATGATAACGGAGGTGAGGTTGGGAATGAGGTGGGATGGGAGCGGGTCGTGGGCGCTGGTGGTGAGGTGTGATTTCAACAGGAGGGAGGAGAGCTGGTCTTCAGTTATAGGGGGGAAGCAGTTGATGGAGTGAGAGGGCAGTATAGGCGAGAGGGGAGGCTGTGGGGACAGTGGGTCAAAGCTGTCTCTGATTCTGTCAATCTTCACCTTGAAGAAGGAGGCAAAGTCTTCAGCAGAGATGAGGGGAGAGGGAGGGGGAGCAGGCGGGCGGAGGAAGGAATTGAAGGTTTTGAAAAGCTGTTTGGGATTGTGGGACAGGGAGGTTATTAGGGACGAGAAGAAGGCTTGCTTGGCAACAGTCTGACTGTGAAGTACTACAGTTCCCAGCCGCTCTAACCTTAGTGGATGGACGGAGTCTGTGCTCTCCAGAGATCCCGACTCTGACTTCTCCATCACCAGCGCCACCTACAGGGTGAATGCAGCGGTGCCTGGTGACAGAAGCAGATGTCGCAGGAGCAGGCTCTAGTGGGATGTGACACTAATATTGCATTTGTACTCTGTATTTCTTTGGTGCCACATTCTCTATTGTGTACTAAACTGTTTTAATACTTATCTGTACTACTCTTAACATGTACTACGAGCACGGCTGCCCTGTTTGAAGACAATAAACATTTGTTGAATTATCACTGAGTTGCCTTTACTGAGCAGTTGTGAAAGAGATTGGATCTGCGGTCCCTCACTCCCCTGAAGGGATCAAGGAATTTATTGTACTGTAATATATTATTTATATTTTAGTGTACCTGTAACGTATACTGATAAAGAATAATGTGGGATAAGAATTTAGGATGCAGTATAGTTCATGGCCACTAGATGCCGCCACATGCTATTCACACCTGTAACGTAGAGACAGGGTGAAGTGTGACCGGGGGGAGCGGTAAGGGCTGGTGGGGGTTATAGTATGTGGGCTGGAGGGGTTTATGTGGCAAGGCTGCTTTTTGGTCCCAGTACGGCTCTGCCTGTGAGCGTGCATCTATAAGCTCTAAGTTTTCCAAAAACTTCAGCAAAAAGCAACAGTGAAGACTCAGAACATGAAGTCACCGACTAAATCTGATGTGATGAAAACCTTTTAACCAAAATTACTAACATGCCATCCTGCAATTAATCAGCCATACTAATCGTTAATGAATATTGAAGCATGGACCCCGAGCAGCAAGGGCAGCTGCTGCATGTTGGAGCATTGAGGCATTCAATCTCCTTTTATTAGAAGGTTTTGGGGCCCATGGAATGAGACAGTGGCCCCTCAGTACTGATTGTAGTAGAGTCAGCTCAACAGCTGTTTATGTGGAGTTTACTGACAAAGCAAGCGGGAAGCATGAATGTTTACAGCCCACCGAGGGACACACCTGGGGACACACTGAGGGACACACCGAGGGACACACTGAGGGACACACCAAGGGACACACCGAGGGACACACCGAGGGACACACTGGGGGACACACCGAGGGACACACTGAGGGATACACTGAGGGACACATCGAGGGACACACCTGGGGACACACTGAGGGACACATCGAGGGACACACCGAGGGACACATCGAGGGACACACCGAGGGACACACCGAGGGACACACCTGGGGACACACCTGGGGACACACTGAGAGACACACTGAGGGACACACTGAGGGACACACTGGGGGATACACTGAGGGACACACCGAGGGACACACTGAGGGACACACCGAGGGACACACTGGGGGACACACTGGGGGACACACTGGGGGACACATCGAGGGACACATCTGGGGACACACCTAGGACACACTGAGGGACACACCGAGGGACACACCGAGGGACACATCGAGGGACACATCGAGGGACACACCTGGGACACACCTAGGACACACTGAGGGACACACTGAGGGACACACCGAGGGACACACCGGGGGACACACCTAGGACACACTGAGGGACACACCGGGGGACACAGTGAGGGACACACCGAGGGACACACCTGGGGACACAACGAGGGACACACCGGGGGATACACTGGGGGACACACCGAGGGACACACCGAGGGACACACCTGGGGACACACCGAGGGACACACCGAGGGACACACCTGGGGACACACCTAGGACACACTGAGGGACACACCTGGGGACACACCGAGGGACACACCTGGGGACACACCGAGGGACACACCTGGGGACACATCAAGGGACACACCGAGGGACACACCTGGGGACACAACGAGGGACACACCGGGGGACACACCGGGGGACACACCGAGGGACACACCGAGGGACACACCGAGGGACACACCTGGGGACACACCGAGGGACACACTGAGAGACACACTGAGGGACACACTGAGGGACACACTGAGGGACACACTGGGGGGACACATCGAGGGACACATCTGGGGACACACCTAGGACACACTGAGGGACACACCGAGGGACACACCGAGGGACACACCGAGGGACACATCGAGGGACACACCTGGGGACACACCTAGGACACACTGAGGGACACACTGAGGGACACACCGAGGGACACAGTGAGGGACACACCGAGGGACACACTGAGGGACACACTGGGGGACACACTGGGGGACACACTGGGGGACACATCGAGGGACACACCTGGGGACACACCGAGGGACACACCTGGGGACACATCGAGGGACACACCGAGGGACACACCTGGGGACACACCGAGGGACACACCGGGGGATACACTGGGGGACACACCGAGGGACACACTGGGGGACACATCGAGGGACACACCGGGGGACACACTGGGGGACACACTGGGGGACACACTGGGGGACACATCGAGGGACACACCTGGGGACACACCGAGGGACACACCTGGGGACACATCGAGGGACACACTGAGGGACACACCTGGGGACACAACGAGGGACACACCGGGGGATACACTGGGGGACACACCAAGGGACACACTGGGGGACACATCGAGGGACACACCTGGGGTCACACCGAGGGACACACCGAGGGACACACCTGGGGACACACCTAGGACACACTGAGGGACACACCGGGGGACACAGTGAGGGACACACCGAGGGACACATCGGGGGGACACACCGAGGGACACACTGGGGGACACACCGAGGGACACACCGAAGACACACCTGGGGACACGCCGAGCACATACCGAGGGACACACCGAGGGAAACAACTGGGGATACACCTGGGGACATATTGAGGGACACACCGGGGAACACACCGAGGGTCTCTCCAGATCCCCGGAGGGTCAGTCTAAGTTTACATTTCAAGCATGGTTGTTGATGGCGAGGCAAGGCCCAAACTGCAGCGCAGCCTGGCTTGGCTGAGCCTGCACCGGCCGGCTCCCCAGTGCAGCAATGGAGTCATGGCGCGCCCTTGTAGAGAGCCAAATTATTTACAGAGTCAATTTAAGTCTTTAGAATAAGTTTAGTACCACAGTTTCATGAAACACAGGTACAATGCTTGAACATTGCAGAAGGAGGAATATTCACAGTTGCATAATTGATAGCGAGCTGTTCCCCGGGTCCTCATACCTCTTAGCTCCCGATTTCTGACATCATCGCTCCACAGTGGTGACCCATTCACCCAAGTCTCTGTCTGGAACCTGCCAAATCAGCACCGGAGGGGAATAACTGCTTTCCGGGCTGCGCCCATACCAAAGGGGGACACGTCCACTTAGTTTTTCAGCCCACATTCCGGGTCCTGGGCACCAATCCCAGGCAGCCCAAAGTGTTTAAATGAATTAAAAGAGGGGTTGTTGGTTCCAGTACCTGCTGGGCCTCCTTGTCTTGGGACTCTACTGGCTGCAAGCTACATAGCAAACACTTTTATAGGCTAAGCCCCTCCCCCAAGGAATATGATTAACTTTCCCTAGTAGCCATCTTACCCTAGTAGGGACCGGAGGGCTGCGTTGGCATTGGCCACAAGAGGGCACCACATACACAATTCAACATAAACATAAGCAGGGTCAGACAATACATGTCCCCTATTGTTTTTAAAGAACGTTAGAAAGTTAATCCCTTCACCCTGTTACAGAATTGTGTGGCAGATCTTTCTTGGCTACTGGATATGATGGTAGACGGCCATAATGACCCATTATAATGTTTCACGTTCGAAGATTTACGGCATCATATAACCGGGTGTTATATAGACAATAGGTCCTGCCACTCAGAAAATGCACACAAATGGCATGACACAGGTTCAGATACGACTTTAAAGAAAGCAATGAAGCAATTTTATTATAAAGGTTAATATAAAATACAAAATGAATGGACCTGCATTATATTGCATACACTTTTGTATATTCAACATACAAAGTTTATGTACTTGCATCACCAAGGAGTTTAGCACATCATCTGTCTGGTTCATTCAGTTGGAAAAGCCACAACAAAGACAGAGAACTCATGGAAAAGTCCCAACACTGAACCAGGAGTCCCATGAGTTCAGGTGCACAATGTAGCTTCTGCCATTGTCATATTTCTCTGAAATTATAGGTCGACTTACACAACATTGCACAAGTCTGTAAGTCTAGTTCACTTTTGCCCTCCAGTGGCCAGGTTTTGGGATTGGATGAATCAGAGATACAAAGCGAATATCAGACAATGGAGTAATAAACACAATTCAAACCTCTCAAGAATCACATAAATCAAGAGCAGATAATTGGGTTAAAAAAAATCACAAGGTTTTGTCACAATGAACACATTGTCTGTGTGTATCAACAATATGTAACAGTTTAACATAATGTAGGACTTAAAATATCAATTTTTATGTTTGCACTACAGAGACAAAATCAGTGGTGATCCTATCTATACAACATGGATTGGGGTGTAAAAATAATCACACATAGGGTATCAAATACTATCTCCATGGACGATGGGCCATTCCATGTTATATTTTACTCTTATGCTCTGCCCTTATATATTCTTCTTGCTGATACGTGGATGGTGTATAAGTAGTATAGTTACCCCTAGTATTAAAAATTATGTAATAAGAGGTAAAAACAACCCCAAGATCATGACTCTGAGTTAGAGTCCATACATCCTCCTAAAACTTCCATGTTTTACCTGCGTGATCTTAGAGTTGATTGTGTTGACTATACAGTAAGTATATAGTAAAGTATCAGCAGGAAACCTCTGCATCTCCTGGTACGTTGCGTTGTAATCTGTGTATATGTAGAGCTCTCTGCAGAGCCACTTTCAAGTCTTTGCTCCTTAGACTACAGATTAGGGTGTTGAGTAAGGGGGTGATTAGTGTAAATTGTAGTAAGTCTTGTTCACTTTTGCCCTCCAGTGGCCAGGTTTTGGGATTAGATGAATCAGAGATACAAAGCAAATATCACAATAATAAGGCAATAAGTGAACACAATTCAAAACTTTCAAGTATCACACAAATCAACAGCAGATAATTGGGTTAAATAAATAACAAGGATTTATCACAATGAATCCATGGTCTGTCTGTATCAACAACATGTTTCATTGCCCGTAATCAGTGTATATGTAGAGCTCTCTGCAGAGCCACCTTCAAGTCTTTGCTCCTTAGACTGTAAATTAGGGGGTTGAGTAAGGGGGTGATTGGCGTAAATTGTAGTAAACCTAGTTCACCTTTGCACTCCAGTGGCCAAGTTTTGGGATTAGATGAATCAGATATACAAAGCAAATATCAGATAATAAGGCATTAAGTGAATACAATTCAAAACTTTCAAGTATCACACAAATCAACAGCAGATAATTGGGTTAAATAAATCACAAGGATTTATCACAATGAATCTATTGTCTGTGTGTATCAACAACATGTTACATTCCCCGTAATCAGTGTATATGTAGAGCTCTCTGCAGAGCTACCTTCATGTCTTTGCTCCTTAGACTGTAGATTAGGGGGTTGAGTAAGGGGGTAATTACTGTAAATTGTAGTAAACCAAGTTCACCTTTGCACTCCAGTGACCAGGTTTTGGGATTAGATTAATCAGAGATACAATGCAAATATCAGAAAATAAGGCATTAAATGAACACAATTCAAAACTCTCAAGTATCACACAAATCAACAGCAGATAATTGGGTTAAATAAATCACAAGGATTTATCACAATGAATCCATTGTCTGTCTGTATCAATAATACGTTACATTACCTGGAATCAGTGTATATGTAAAGCTCTCTGCAGAGCCACCTTCAGGTCTTTGCTCCTTAGACTGTAGATTAGGGGGTTGAGTAAGGGGGTGATTAGTGTATATAACACAGTGACCACCCGATTCAGTGCAAGAAGACTACTCGCGTTAGGAACAAAATAGATAAATGTCACCGAGGCGTAAAATATAAAAACCACAGTCAGATGGGACGTACAGGTGGAGAACGCTTTATGTTTTCCATCACTGGTTCGAATTTTGAGCACTGTCCTAAAAATTCTGACGTAGGGGTAAAATGTGGTAACAAAAGCTACAGCACCAAGAAAACAGCCTACAATTATTAAGACTAGGACATTGATGGAAATATCAGTCTGTGTATATGTAGAGCTGTGTATATGTAGAGCTCTCTGCAGAGCCACTTTCAAGTCTTTGCTCCTTAGACTACAGATTAGGGTGTTGAGTAAGGGGGTGATTAGTGTAAATTGTAGTAAGTCTTGTTCACTTTTGCCCTCCAGTGGCCAGGTTTTGGGATTAGATGAATCAGAGATACAAAGCAAATATCACAATAATAAGGCAATAAGTGAACACAATTCAAAACTTTCAAGTATCACACAAATCAACAGCAGATAATTGGGTTAAATAAATAACAAGGATTTATCACAATGAATCCATGGTCTGTCTGTATCAACAACATGTTTCATTGCCTGTAATCAGTGTATATGTAGAGCTCTCTGCAGAGCCACCTTCAAGTCTTTGCTCCTTAGACTGTAAATTAGGGGGTTGAGTAAGGGGGTGATTGGCGTAAATTGTAGTAAACCTAGTTCACCTTTGCACTCCAGTGGCCAAGTTTTGGGATTAGATGAATCAGATATACAAAGCAAATATCAGATAATAAGGCATTAAGTGAATACAATTCAAAACTTTCAAGTATCACACAAATCAACAGCAGATAATTGGGTTAAATAAATCACAAGGATTTATCACAATGAATCTATTGTCTGTGTGTATCAACAACATGTTACATTCCCCGTAATCAGTGTATATGTAGAGCTCTCTGCAGAGCTACCTTCATGTCTTTGCTCCTTAGACTGTAGATTAGGGGGTTGAGTAAGGGGGTAATTACTGTAAATTGTAGTAAACCAAGTTCACCTTTGCACTCCAGTGACCAGGTTTTGGGATTAGATTAATCAGAGATACAATGCAAATATCAGAAAATAAGGCATTAAATGAACACAATTCAAAACTCTCAAGTATCACACAAATCAACAGCAGATAATTGGGTTAAATAAATCACAAGGATTTATCACAATGAATCCATTGTCTGTCTGTATCAATAATACGTTACATTACCTGGAATCAGTGTATATGTAAAGCTCTCTGCAGAGCCACCTTCAGGTCTTTGCTCCTTAGACTGTAGATTAGGGGGTTGAGTAAGGGGGTGATTAGTGTATATAACACAGTGACCACCCGATTCAGTGCAAGAAGACTACTCGCGTTAGGAACAAAATAGATAAATGTCACCGAGGCGTAAAATATATAAAAACCACAGTCAGATGGGACGTACAGGTGGAGAACGCTTTATGTTTTCCATCACTGGTTCGAATTTTGAGCACTGTCCTAAAAATTCTGACGTAGGGGTAAAATGTGGTAACAAAAGCTACAGCACCAAGAAAACAGCCTACAATTATTAAGACTAGGACATTGATGGAAATATCAGTGCAAGAGATCTGGAGCAAATGAGGCAGATCACAGAAGAAATTCTGGATGAAGTTGGGACCACAGAACGCCAACCTTCTTAAAAATAAGGTACAAATAACGGGGCTAGGAGAGATGATGACCAAACCAAAGACACCATCTGAGTGCACTTGCCCCAGGACATGACCTGGATGTAATGGAGAGGGTGGCATATGGCTACATAACGGTCATAGGACATGGAGGACAATAAGAAGACCTCAGAGGTTCCAAAATAGATCACAAAGAACGACTGAGTTATGCAGTCCGGGAGGGAGATAGACCAATGTTGGGTGATGAGGCCGAGGAGCACCCTCGGGGCAGTCACCGATGAGTAGGACATGTCCAAGAAGGCCAAGTTTCCAAGAAAGAAATACATGGGGGTGTGAAGATGAACGCAAGTAAGTACTAGGAGGATGATGAGAAAGTTGGTGATGAAAGTCATCAGGTAGACGAGGAGGAAGAAGGTGAAGAGGACATGGATGAGCCCTTCATTGTCTGACAGACCCATGAGCAGAACGCTGGTGATCCATGTTTGGTTCTTCATGTCTCTGGTGTGATTCTTCCCAAAATTAGTAAAATTGATGTAAAAAATGTAACAATGTAATACTTTGATGGAATATATGAACCTAGAAGGCCGGGGCCGATATATGACCTGCAGGTCAGGTGCAGGGGTTGCAATTGCACCCGAGCCCTGGAGCCTAGGGGGGCCCCAAAAATCCCTTTGGCCTATAGACAAAGACTAATGCTAATAAGGATTTGGAATAATTGGGGCCCCGTTGAAGGTTTCGCATCAGGGCCCATGAGCTTCCACTGCTAGAAGGTGAACATCTTCGCTCACATATATAATTGCTGATGCTGACAGCTAATGGCGTTCTTCACTTTAAAGCTCATCCGTTCTCCCAGGAGAAAAAGTCCCAAAAGCCCTAAACCTCTGCACATCCATAAATAACGTAATGGGGTCTCAGGACGCTCATTGTCAGGCTTGTTTATAGGGAGGGATTGTTCAGTTTAATTTTAATTCCAATTTATGTCTTATGTGACGGGAAATACAATGAAGGGAAATGAAAATAAGAGTCCCAGTGGGGAAATGGAAAATGTAAGAACATATAGGCCTGAGTGCAGCACAATACAGAACTGCAAATACAAAGCATTAAAGAAGCAAAATCTATTATACAGTATGGACCCTGATGAAGGCACAAGAGCGGTGCTGAAACGCGCAGTCCGGAGGGGGCTACATACTACGGATGACAATAAGTGTTACATTTTAATCACCAACCTGGACTAGCTGGAGACCTTTTTTGGATGATATATATATATATATATACACAATATATAGAATCCTCACATGGTCCTTACTTTGACCTCCAACATATTGCACTTTACAAGTTTGCTCTCGCTCTCTTTATATTGTACTAGATGGGAGCTGGATGCTATCGCACCGGGTGGGCGGTGACATCACAATGGGGGCGGGCTCTGTGGTGATGGGGGCGTCGGCCATCTCAAGATTGTAGGCACAACAGTGCAAATTCCTTTAGTGGACATACATACATACATACATACAAAAACATCAACTGATAGAGACAAAGTCTCAATCATAGAATGATTTGAACAATACACTTCCAATGATGCTAAAAATTGCAATCTTTATTTATCCAAAATTAATAAAAACACAGAACAGAGCCAATTCCCAAAAATGGAAATACACATAGTACAGTATATCCTATTACAATTACAGGATCAATAACATTACATTAAACCATTACATTAACCCTCTCAATCACAGAGGGGTAAGCACAAATGTCAATATGGCATCCTTAATGAACAACTTTCAGCCCTTCATTCATAGATCCTATCCTCTGCCTATTCAATAAAGGCAGAAACCTAACCTCATATTACAAAAGTAAATCCCTCAAAAGCGGGCAGAGCTGGAAGTATCAAAAGGTGCTAGTAGTAAAAGGTTTAGATGTCTTATTACCTGCAGTAATGAACTACTGTGCCTGGCTTTTCCCACCCCGACGCCGTTTCGCTGTTGCTTCTTCACGCCCCCGGAAGAAGCAACAGCGAAACGGCGTCGGGGTGGGAAAAGCCAGGCACAGTAGTTCATTACTGCAGGTAATAAGACATCTAAACCTTTTACTACTAGCACCTTTTGATACTTCCAGCTCTGCCCCGCTTTTGAGGGATTTACTTTTGTAATATGAGGTTAGGTTTCTGCCTTTATTGAATAGGCAGAGGATAGGATCTATGAATGAAGGGCTGAAAGTTGTTCATTAAGGATGCCATATTGACATTTGTGCTTACCCCTCTGTGATTGAGAGGGTTAATGTAATGGTTTAATGTAATGTTATTGATCCTGTAATTGTAATAGGATATACTGTACTATGTGTATTTCCATTTTTGGGAATTGGCTCTGTTCTGTGTTTTTATTAATTTTGGATAAATAAAGATTGCAATTTTTAGCATCATTGGAAGTGTATTGTTCAAATCATTCTATGATTGAGACTTTGTCTCTATCAGTTGATGTTCTTATATTAGTTGAGTGATTTTACTTAAAAAGGGACTGGTTGTTTATACATACATACATACATACAAAACCTTTCAAAAGTTTGGGGTCATTTAGAAACTTCCTTATTTTTTTTCAATGAGGCGAACATTAAATGAATCAGAAATACATTCTATACATTATCTATCAATCCTGCAAACATCTGGATTTTAATGCAATATCAACATAGGTGTATAGAGGCCCATTTCCAACAACCACCACTCCTGTGTTTTAATGGTACACTAGGGTAGAAAACCCTTGTACAAGTATGTTAGCACAGCTGAAAACGGTTTGGCTGATTAGAGAAGCTATAAAACTGACCTTCCTTTGAGCTAGTTGAGAATCTGAAGCATTACATTTGCTTGTTCTTTGAAACGCTCAAAACGGCCAGAAAAAGAGAACTTTCATGTGAAACCCGACAGTCTATTCTTGTTCTTAGAAATGAAGGCTATTCCATGCAAGACATTGCCAAGAAACTGAAGATTTCCTACAACGGTGTGGACTACTCCTTTCAGAGGAGAGCACAAACAGGCTCTAACCAGAGGAGAAAGAGAAGTGGGAGGCCCAGCTGCACAACTGAGCAACAAGACAAGTACATTAGAGTCTCTAGTGTGAGAAATCGACTCCTCACAGCTCCTCATCTGGCAGCTTCATTAAATAAGACCCACAAAACGCCAGTGTCAATGTCTACAGTGAAGAGGTGACTCCGGGATGCTGGACTACAGGGCAGAGTGGCACAGAAAAAGCCATATCTGAGACTGGGGAATAAAAGGAAAAGATTAATATGGGCAAAAGAACACAGATATTGGACAGAGGAAGATTGGAAAAAAGTGTTATGGACAGAAGGATCAAAGTCCGAGGTGTCTGGATCACACAGAAGAACATTTGTGAGATGCAGAAAACTGAAAAGATGCTGGAAGAGGCTTGATGCCATCTGTCAAGCATGGTGGAGGTCATGTGATGGTCTGGGGCTGCTTTGGTGCTGGTATAGTGGGAGATTTGTACAAGGTAAAAGGTATTTTGAATAAGGAAGGCTATCACTGCATTTTGTAACGCCATGCCATGCTGGAATTGCTGCAAAGAGAGCATTTTTTGACGAACGCAAAGTTTGAAGGAGAAAATTATTATTTCAAATAAAAATCATTATTTCTAACCTTGTCAATGTCTGGACTATATTTTATATTCATTCTGCAACACATTTGATAGATAAAAATATGAGTTTTCATGGAAAACACAAAATTGTCTGGGTGACCCCAAACGTTTGAATGGTAGTGTACATTCATTCATTCATTCTGTAATTCCTGCCTCCCTTTCTTCCATTTCTGAACTCATTTCTGTAATTCTTGCCTCTCTTTCTTCTTCAGGCGCAATAAAGCTTTTCTGTTAGCGTGTGACGACAATCAACCAGTCACTTTCTTTTTCTTATGAGTCATAAGATCCGGATGATCAGGCAGTGACATGGCACGGAATTTTATAAGCTAACATTCTACATTCTATTGTGACATCACAATGGAGGGGGCTTGATTATGCAGAGTGGGCATGGCCATGCATAGTGGGTGTGGCTATGTGGAGTGGGCAGGGCTTACCACACACACATACATACATACAGCTTTACATATTAGATATAAGAGAAAGGAAGGAAGAAAGAAAGCTTAAAATCCAAAAATGTTTATCTCCACAGCTCAGAAGGAGATCAGCTTTCACAAAGACACTGTTGTCCGTCTGAAATGCGTGGTATTGGACATTGCTGCTTCTTCGCCACAGTTTTTTCTCTTTAATATGGATCTGGAACCATTATATTAAGGAATTTACTAATAAACATTTTTGGATTTTAAGTGATTTATGGAACTGGATTTTCATTGTTTCTTAAATGTAAATTCTTCCTGCCATCAAGAAGAACGGAAGTAATGACGACGCAGGGTGGCAACATTTCAGAACAGTTATTAGTAAACTTTTATTTTTTATTATTATTACATGGAAAGTTCTGACTTTGCAAATCACTTTATTTAGGGATTTGTTTCCATTCCTGTAAAAAGAACACACACGTAAGTGACTTTCCAAACTCCAACTTTCACTCAGTGTTTGCTGCTGTGACACGAGGGAATGTCCGACGTGTGGTGCAACCCTGGATAGGGGAGGAAGGACCTAACAGAAGGGAGGGGAAGACGAGTCACCACTTGACACTCACCTTGAACTCCCTAACATCCCTATACGGGTCCTTCCCCATCGTCATGTGCCTAATCTCTAGCTATCACCCTTAATAGTGCATAGGCTGGTGAGCACACTAGACTTCACTACTGTAATAAACAGACACAGGGGATGGAGGACAGAGGGACAAGATGAAAAGTATACACTCCAGACTCAACTTTACAGCAAAGCAACAGGACTCCAAGCGGCATCTCTTCAGCAACATCCAGAGACTTGCTCCTTCCACGGTGGACAGCATAGAAATGATCCTAGAACCGGCATCAGGAGATGGAACAAGCGACTATTTAATGTGACAATGTATCGAAGGAGGGAGGCCCATCACTGTGAAGGAACATCAGACCTCATCTGACTAAGTCAAGGCTGTATATAAAACTGTTGAACATTATTACTCGGCACATGGCTACCTCCCTGAATATAGACAAGTCCACCAAGACCACTGATCAGTTTGGACAGGTGGAGTAAGTTCGACTCCAGGACTTCATTCTTCTATCTTCATATCTGCAGAATGCAATTTAAATTCCCAAAAGAAACGTATGTAGCAAACAGTTTGGATTCATAATCAAACACCCAGAAGTCAAGCGTGACATAAAATTATAGAATACAAATTGCCTCTTAAAAGAGGAAGCGGCCCTGAACTCTAGTGTCACCTATTGGAAGTAGCAATCCTAAAAGTCAATATCGACTCTTTAATGAACCTTGGGCTGCAAATATTAACAGTTTGCCACTAGTCACGTAATGGTTTCAATAGTCTGCTTGCTGTTCTATGCTAAAGAAGTTAAGAACCTTTTCATTGCTGGATGTGTATTCTATTAGCCTTCAGCTCTAGCCAGTTATTACCCTCCCCTTCCGCTATATCTACCCACCTCTTCTCTCAATCCATGCCTGTGATAGGACTTGTATACTCTTGCAGCAGCCAATATTGTATTTGGAGAATTCGCCTTGCCGGGGTTCCCTGCTCTCCAGCCCCTTCACTCCCTTGGGTGAGGGACCATCTAGGGGAGTCTTATCCTGGAGCGTAGTAAAGTATGAGAAACAGGCATCCCCTCCTTCAGAGGAAATCCTGGGAACAGGGATTTGTCTAGGCTTTCCTAGCAGGAGGGATAGCTCAGGTGTTTACTATTCCTATTTGCACACTGTCATGTTGGTGTCACCTGCCTCTGTATGCTTGCCTGTTGCAGTTATTGTGCTTAGCAACCTTGCCCCTGGTTCCTGAGGAGGTCTGGGGAAACTCTCGATGGCCTATCAGGTAGTGATGCTTAAGCAGTTATCTCCTAGTCAGGGTTATTCCTATTTGTGTAGGTGCATAGTTGGAGTACAGGAACCAGTTGGTAGGAAGAGTGGCTACATAGCCTATGTGTACGTGATAGTTATTAACAATTTGTGTGGACATAATTGTAACCATCAGGAAAGCTGGGTCACCACCATGGCAGAGGGGCCACAAATGTTTCTAGTTATGCAACCGTATTTAGGAGATATGCCATTCATGAGTCCAGAAAATTGGGTGCCAGCCCCTGTGGGACCATCAATAATAATTACTGTACCTTGGTCTTAATTTAATTATCACCGATTCACTGGCTGCATTTTTATGTTTAGGGTGGGAATCATGACTCTGGTAAGGTTGATATTGTGACCGGACCACTAACACCAATCCTGCCTCTCCCCGTCAGTTCCCCAAACCCCAATCCCGTGAATAAAAACTTGGACAACGATCCATTCTCTTTGAATAAAAATGCCCACATCAGTCGTTTATTGACAACTGTTACGCCCGAGGGCCGTTGAGATATTAAGTGGACGTACAGGACCACTGGTGGAGCAGTGGTAGCTGAATACCCGATACTCAAGAGACAGGAGAGTGACTTTCGTCAAACCACGGATATTTATTAAGGAAGGTTTAACCAAAGGAGAAGGTGCCTGAGGGGTGGACACTCTGGATCGTGACTCCGAACTCTCATACTAGAGCACCGATGATGTAACCCCTATACAGGGATTCACGTGGTACAGCACCAGGAGGTATAAATTCTGCAAGTCCCGGACCAGAGGGATGACCCATAGAGACCACACAGTAGAGATGAGTGACTGTGGAATACTAGTTCTGTTGGTGGAGAGGAATCTGGGGGCTCTCTGCTGATCCAGCTAGTAGAGGTGTCCGGATGATTTCGTGAGGAAAGACTTGGCCAGCCCGGGGTGGAATCCGCATTGTCCAGAGGGATCTGGGATAAGGAACTGCCAGCAGAGGATTCTGTGGAGACAGTGGTATTAGTATAATGCAAAGCAACAGTCTTCCTAATGTAGAGCACTACAGGAGTGTGACCTGGACAGAGGCAACTTCCTAGAGAATGAGCAAGTTGCCCAGGCACCTCCCTTAGGGGAGGATGCCTTTTCTACACAGATCAGTTCAGCACTCAGTCTGGGTCCAGACAGGGAACAGGTGTATCGCTCCTTTAAGTATTTGCAGGAAGCGGTGCGCACGTCTTAAGATCATTTCCAGGAGACCTGCCAAGAGGACGCAGGTTCCTAGCAGAGAATGAAGTAGATAGTTGCATGGAACCATGGACATGGTAAGCAGAACCAGCGGAGCTGCATGGTAGGCACCGATCACCCTGCTCAGCAGAGACCAGCCCTATGGGCATGACATAAGAAAAACATAATTTAAACAATTGGTGAGATCCTCGAAGCTACAAATATCTGGTGATTTCCCATGACATTGTGTGGCGCCCCTGCGGACTGGTCATTACAGTGATACTGCACCTACTCCATAGGTTTGGGGTCACCGTTCCCAGGTGAGAAGGGTTGTGATCCTAAGACACAGAATTTGCATACAAAACCATCCCAAATCCAGGCTGGGGGAATCGGCAGACCCTTTTCAGGGAGAGCCCCATCTCCTGGCTGGAGGAGGGGTTAGCAAGAGTTAGAAAGGGAGTGAAAAACAGGAAGAAAGAGTTCAGACTGCAGGAGATGTCCTGGGTACTGGAGCCATTGGGAGGCTCGTCCCAGGACAGGAGGGAACCAGAAAGGAGTCAGGACGTGGAGCAGGCAGGATGACTGCTGCGGAGCAAGGGAGTCCTAGGGGGTAGAGGAGTGGAGAAACCACCTGTGGCACCCCGAATCCACTGCCAGTGGCTGGTGAGGGGAAGGACTGGGTCGCAGAAGGGGACCGGCCCCCGAACTGGTGGGAGTGCAGCACACCTCAGCCAGAAAAACCGGAGGCCACTGTGTCTGCAGGAACAGTGGCCACAAGCTGTGGATATTCGATAAGAAGGTGGCCAGACCTAGGGCCAGGGGACACTGAGCGTCGCCCGACAACGCCCACGGCCACTGGATTGGGACACTGCCCACATAGACGCAGGCAAGAGAGGAGGATAGCCAGCGTGGTGAGACGGCCCGGACAGGCTTTAGAGTGGTGTCTTGGAGGAGCAACCCTAATCACCTGGGGACTAACCTGGCTGTGCATTGGAGGAGCACAATACCCAGTTGGGTAGAGTTGAGTGATCGCCAAGTAAAAGGTAAAGAACTGCAACCTTGGTCTCCTCCAGTTATTCCCCACGCCCTCCTCCACCACTACACCAACACCATCATCGTCTCAATTGACTTTACTACAATCCCTGGGGCCACGCTCTACCTGTGGGGAGCGATACCATCCGGGTTGCCACCCCATTGGCCCCAGTGGTCCTACAGCAGCGCTGACCAGAATAACCACAGGTGGCATCAAACTATTCCCTTGTAAGTAATCCCCTTTTACTTCACACCCAAGGCCACGAAGCCAGGTCACTGCCACCATGACCTCCCAAGCAACCACCGACCCGGTTACCGGCATTGCAATTACCCCTCCCATTCCTCTACCAAGGAATGCTGGGTATAACCCAAAATTTTGCCATGATGAACCTGACGTTCCATCTCCAGGTGTCATCAAAATTTTCACCAAGAGAACCCTGACGTTCGATCACCGGGTATTACCCAAAATTTCACTAAGATCAACCCAATGTTCCATCGCTGGGTATCACACACAATTTCACCAAGATGAAGCCAACGTTCCATCGCCGGTTACCACCCAAAATGTCACCAGATCACAATCATCCAATAAAGGGATCCACATATTTAATGAATCCCCCAATCTCAAATGTTTAACCAACTTCGAGGACCCACCAACGCCGCCTGTCATCCTTCTTACGGAGGGCGGAGGGGACTTTGCTGTCCTGCGGCCCACGGTCATAGACGGCCACTCAACCTAAGTCAGTCATATTTGAGTTTTTTCCCACCTAATACCCTATGTAACTTCCTCTCTACCTTAAGACCTAGATCACCTTTTGTTCCCCCATAGCCCCCTTTCCTCTCCTTCTTTATTTGCCAATAGTCCAGGTTTGCAATATTGTGACTATTACCATAGCACTTGGGCAAGAATAACAGGTCCTCGATTTGGGATTCAAGTGTTGGTCGGAACAAACCCATAATAAACATTAGATAATATTGTATCGAAGTCCATCACCTCTGATTGAACCCAAAATAATTCCCTTCTGATTTCAGTAGAATAAAAAAAGTAACAACTTTCTATGTCTCATTATGAAGCATCGCCGCCATCACCTACATCACACCGTCTGGGGATGTTGGGTCCCTGTACAGAACGAGCGCAGCTCTGCAGCATACGTTAATGCAGTTACCGCTCCGCTGCAACCTGGGAATAATTACAGCAAATCTCAGCTCAAGAAATTAGCAAATTACTCCCAACACGTAATAGAGCTGAGGATGACGGCGCCCCGAGACCATAAACAAAGGCGCTAAGAGGATCCAAGAAGAGACGTAGCAAGGAGATTAATGATAAGACGGGACGTCAAGATGTCAATTATCTATCAGTTTTATTGCATGATATTATTATAAAACTTTAATATAAAATGACAAATGATTAAACAAAAACCAAAGACAGATATAGTCATAGATGGTCAAAAAACAGCTGGAATCCTCCTATATGGACATGTGTGCTATAGTAGTTCTATTCTTGTACATAGGGGCAGTATTATAGTAGTTATATTCTTGTATATAGGAGCAGTATTATAGTAGTTATATTCTTGTATATAGGGGCAGTATTATAGTAGTTATATTCTTGTACATAGGAGCAGTATTATAGTAGTTATATTCTTGTATATAGGAGCAGTATTATAGTAGTTATATTCTTGTACATAGGAGCAGTATTATAGTAGTTATATTCTTGTATATAGGAGCAGTATTATAGTAAGTTATATTCTTGTACATAGGAGCAGTATTATAGTAGTTATATTCTGTACAACCAAAGACAAGATATATCATAGAGCAAAAAACAGCTGAATCTGCTATATGGACATGTTTATAGTAGTTCATTCTTGTACATAGGGGCAGTATTATAGTAGTTATATTCTTGTATATAGGAGCAGTATTATAGTAGTTATATTCTTGTATATAGGGCAGTATTATAGTAGTTATATTCTTGTTACATAGGAGCAGTATTATAGTAGTTATATTCTTGTATATAGGAGCAGTATAATAGTAGTTATATTCTTGTACATAGGAGCAGTATTATAGTAGTTATATTCTTGTATATAGGAGCAGTATTATAGTAGTTATATTCTTGTACATAGGAGCAGTATTATAGTAGTTATATTCTTGTACATAGAGCAGTATTATAGTAGTTATATTCTTGTATATAGGAGCAGTATTATAGTAGTTACATTCTTGTATATAGGGGCAGTATTATAGTAGTTATATTCTTGTACATAGGGCAGTATTATAGTAGTTATATTCTTGTACATAGGAGCAGTATTATAGTAGTTATATTCTTGTATATAGAAGCAGTATTATAGTAGTTAATTCTTGTATATAGGAGCAGTATTATAGTAGTTATATTCTTGTATATAAGGAGCAGTATAATAGTAGTTATATTCTTGTATATAGGGGCAGTATTATAGTAGTTATATTCTTGTATATAGGAGCAGTATTATAGTAGTTATATTCTTGTATATAGGAGCAGTATTATAGTAGTTATATTCTTGTATATAGAGCAGTATTATAGTAGTTATATTCTTGAATATAGGGGCAGTATTATAGTAGTTCTATTCTTGTACATAGGGCAGTATTATAGTAGTTCTATTCTTGTACATAGGGCAGTATTATAGTAGTTATATTCTTGTATATAGGAGCAGTATTATAGTAGTTATATTCTTGTATATAGGAGCAGTATTATAGTAGTTACATTCTTGTATATAGGGGCAGTATTATAGTAGTTTATATTCTTGTATATAGGGCAGTATTATAGTAGTTATATTCTTGTACATAGGAGCAGTATTATAGTAGTTATATTCTTGTATATAGAAGCAGTATTATAGTAGTTATATTCTTGTATATAGGAGCAGTATTATAGTAGTTATATTCTTGTATATAGGAGCAGTATAATAGTAGTTATATTCTTGTATATAGGGCAGTATTATAGTAGTTATATTCTTGTATATAGGAGCAGTATTATAGTAGTTATATTCTTGTATATAGGAGCAGTATTATAGTAGTTATATTCTTGTATATAGAGGCAGTATTATAGTAGTTATATTCTTGAATATAGGGCAGTATTATAGTAGTTATATTCTTGTAATAGGGCAGTATTATAGTAGTTATATTCTTGTATATAGGGCAGTATTATAGTAGTTATATTCTTGTATATATAGAGTCAGTAATTATAGAGTTAATTCTTTTGTATATAGGAGCAGTATTATAGTAGTTATATTCTTGTATATAGGGCAGTATTATAGTAGTTATATTCTTGTATATAGGAGCAGTATTATAGTAGTTATATTCTTGTACATAGAGCAGTATTATAGTAATTATATTCTTGTATATAGGAGCAGTATTATAGTATTATATTCTTGTATATAGGAGCAGTATTATAGTAGTTA
This sequence comes from Allobates femoralis, assembly GCA_033576535.1. NCBI lineage: Eukaryota > Metazoa > Chordata > Amphibia > Anura > Aromobatidae > Allobates > Allobates femoralis. The sequence continues at coordinate 102,787,924 of JARQOC010000007.1, read as the reverse complement.
TAGTCCTGTTTATAGGAGCAGTATTATAGTAGTTATATTCTTGTATATAGGAGCAGTATTATAGTAGTTATAGTCCTGTTTATAGGAGCAGTATTATAGTAGTTATATTCTTGTATATAGGAGCAGTATTATAGTAGTTATATTCTTGTATATAGTAGCAGTATTATAGTAGTTATATTCTTGTATATAGGGGCAGTATTATAGTAGTTATATTCTTGTATATAGGAGTAGTATTATAGTAGTTATATTCTTGTATATAGGGGCAGTATTATAGTAGTTATATTCTTGTATATAGGAGCAGTATTATAGTAGTTATATTCTTGTATATAGGAGCAGAATTATAGTAGTTATATTCTTGTATATAGGGGCAGTATTATAGTAGTTATATTCTTGTATATAGAAGCAGTATTATAGTAGTTATATTCTTGTATATAGGAGCAGTATTATAGTAGTTATATTCTTGTATATAGGGGCAGTATTATAGTAGTTATATTCTTGTATATAGGAGCAGTATTATAGTAGTTATATTCTTGTATATAGGAGCAGTATTATAGTAGTTATATTCTTGTATATAGGAGCAGTATTATAGTAGTTATATTCTTGTATATAGGAGCAGTATTATAGTAGTTATATTCTTGTACATAGGGGCAGTATTATAGTAGTTATATTCTTGTACATAGGAGCAGTATTATAGTAGTTTATTCTTGTATATAGGAGCAGTATTATAGTAGTTATATTCTTGTACATAGGGGCAGTATTATAGTAGTTATATTCTTGTACATAGGAGCAGTATTATAGTAGTTATATTCTTGTATATAGGAGCAGTATTATAGTAGTTATATTCTTGTATATAGGGGCAGTATTATAGTAGTTATATTCTTGTATATAGGGGCAGTATTATAGTAGTTATATTCTTGTACATAGGAGCAGTATTATAGTAGTTATATTCTTGTATATAGGGGCAGTATTATAGTAGTTATATTCTTGTATATAGGGGCAGTATTATAGTAGTTATATTCTTGTACATAGGAGCAGTATTATAGTAGTTATATTCTTGTATATAGGGGCAGTATTATAGTAGTTATATTCTTGTATATAGAAGCAGTATTATAGTAGTTATATTCTTGTATTTAGGAGCAGTATTATAGTAGTTATATTCTTGTATATAGGAGCAGTATTATAGTAGTTATATTCTTGTATATAGGAGCAGTATTATAGTAGTTATATTCTTGTATATAGGGGGCAGTATTATAGTAGTTATATTCTTGTATATAGGAGCAGTATTATAGTAGTTATATTCTTGTATATAGGAGCAGTATTATAGTAGTTATATTCTTGTATATAGGGGCAGAATTATAGTAGTTATATTCTTGTATATAGGAGCATTATTATAGTAGTTATATTCTTGTATATAGGAGCAGTATTATAGTAGTTATATCTTGTATATAGGAGCAGTATTATAGTAGTTATATTCTTGTGTATAGGAGCAGTATTATAGTAGTTGTATTCTTGTATATAGGAGCAGTATTATAGTAGTTATATTCTTGTACATAGGAGCAGTATTATAGTAGTTATATTCTTGTATATAGGAGCAGTATTATAGTAGTTATATTCTTGTACATAGGAGCAGTATTATAGTAGTTATATTCTTGTACATAGGAGCAGTATTATAGTAGTTATATTCTTGTATATAGGGGCAGTATTATAGTAGTTATATTCTTGTATATAGGAGCAGTATTATAGTAGTTATATTCTTGTGTATAGGAGCAGGGTCGGACTGGGGTGTCTGGGGCCCACCAGGGAAATTGATTTCAGGGCCCACCCACCCTTCAGCTATATGTAAAATACCTGGCAGCTGTTATACCCATTATATTGGCGGCTCCTGCACATCACTGTGCACTCAGCAGAACTGCAATGTACAATTATAATCTGTATGTGTGTATATCTGTATGTGTGTGAATTTCTGTATGTGTGTGTATATCTGGATATGTGTGTTTATCTGTAGGTATCTGTGCCTGTGTGTATATCTGTATATGTGTGTGTGTGTCTATCTGTATGTGTGTGTATATCTGTGTGTGTATGTCTATGCGTATATCTGTATGTGCATGTATTGTGCATGTAGCAGAGCTGAGTATATAGTGTCCGAGTAGCAGAGCTGTGTATCTGTGTTTGCATGTAACAAAGCTGTGTGTATCTGTATGTGCATGTTTCAGAGCTGTGTGTGTTTGTATTTGCATGTATTGTACATGTGAGCAAAGCTGGGTGTTTGTATGTGCATGTAACAGAGCTTTGTGTGTGTTTGTATGTGCATGTATTGTACATGTAGTAGACCTGGGTATGTAGAGTTCATGTAGCAGAGCTTTGCGTATCTGTATGTGCATGTATTGGGCATGTAGCAGTGCTGTGTCTGAGTGTTAAAGGGCCCCACTGAGACTCTTTCGCCCGGGGCCCACAAAAATCTGTCGTCAGCCCTGCATGGTGTTGTGAACAGAGGAGCTGAGCAGAGAGTGAGGAAGAGGAGGAGAAGATAAGTCCCAGACAGGCAGCAGTCAGGCAGCAGAGGCAGCAGTCACTGGCAGAAGTCAAGCAGCACAGGCAGCAGTCAGGCAGCAGTCACAGGCAGCACAGGCAGTAGTCACATGTAGCAGTCAGGCAGCACAGGCAGCAGTTAGCTAGCAGAGACAGTAGTCACATGTAGCAGTCAGGCAGCACAGGCAGTAGTCACAGGCAGCAGTCAGGCAGCCGTCACAGGCAGCAATCAGGCAGCAGCACAGAGAGTAGTCCCATGTAGCAGTCAGGCAGCAGTCACAGGCAGTCAGGCAGCCAGCACAGGCAGTCAGGCAGCCAGCACAGGCAGCAGTCACATGTAGCAAGTCATAAAGCACAGGCAGTAGTGACAGGCAGCAATCAGGCAGTGGTCACAGTCAGCAATCAGGTAGCATAGGCAACAGTCACATGAAGCAGTCAGGCAGCATAGGCAGCAGTCAAGCAGCAGTCACAGGCAGTCAGTCAGCCAGCCAGCACATTCAATAGTCACATGTAGCAGTCAGGCAGCACAGGCAGTAGTCACATGTAGCAGTCAGGCAGCACAGTCAGTAGTCATAGGCAGCAGTCTGGCAGCCAGCGCAGGTAGTAGTCACCTGTAGTAGTCAAGCAGTTTAGGCGTCATTCACAGGCAGTCAGGCAGCCAGCACAGGCAGTAATCACATTTAGCAGTCAGGCAGCACAGGTAATAGTCACATGTAGCAGTCAGGCAGCACAGGTAATAGTCACATGTAGCAGTCAGGCAGCACAGGTAATAGTCACATGTAGCAGTCAGGCAGCACAGGTAATAGTCACATGTAGTAGTCAAGCAGCACAGGTAATAGTCACATGTAGTAGTCAAGCAGCACAGGTAATAGTCACATGTAGCAGTCAGGCAGTATAGGTGGCATTCACAGGCAGCCAGCACAGGCAGTAGTCACACATAACTGTCAGGAAGCATAGGCAGCACAGGCAGTAGTGACAGGCAGCAGTCAGGCAGTGCTCAGAGGCAGCAGGTAGCCAGTACACGTAGCAGTCAGGCAGCACAGGCAGTAGCCACAGGCAGCAGTCAGGCAGCACAGGCAGTAGCCACAGGCAGCAGTCAGGCAGCACAGGCAGCAGCCACAGGCAGCAGTCAGGCAGCACAGGCAGCAGTCAGGTAGCACAGGCAGCAGGCACTTTCCCCAGCACAGGCAGCAGTCAGGCAGGTTCCCCAGCACAGGCAGCAGTCAGGCAGGTTCCCCAGCACAGGCAGCAGTCAGGCAGGTTCCCCAGCAAAGGTAGCAGTCAGGCAGGTTCCTCAGTACAGTACAGGCAGGCAGCAGTCAGGCATGTTCCCCAGTATAGACAGTACAGGCAGTAGTCAGGCAGGTTCCCTAGTAAAGGCAGAGTACAGGCAGCAGTTAGGCAGGTTCTCCACTAAGCTTAGACATGTCTTCCTCAGTGCACAGCGTTAGCAGCAGGTAACGCTGTGCCAGGGGCGGACCCAGACTGTAGTGGGCCCTGGTGCAAGAAATTTTTTGGGGCCCCCCGCCTCCTCAAACTCAGTGCCAGAATAGTGCCGCGGGTGTGCAGCACAGCCAGCGGCGTAGCAACTGTTTGTGGCGCCCGTGGCGGTCGTAAAATTTGCCGCCACTTTGGTTGTTGATAATCTGGAAGTGTACATAGCATACACTGTCTGCCCCTATATACAAGAATATAACTACTATACTAAAACATAAAGAGAAGGGGTGCAATTGCCACCTCTGCACAACCCCAGTGTATGGCAACAAGCAGGAGTGAAGGAGGGCCCGGAGCCGGAGCAATTTTCGCCGCCGTGCTGTGGAGTTCATAATGCAATATCAATGCAAAAAACCTTTATTCTTAATATGATGTCACAATACCGGGATCTGAGGATCTTCTATTTGGAGGTCAGGAGCTCTCTGATGCCATGTTGCTGTCTGTCTCGCTGTCGTCCTCTTTTGACACTGCAGTGTGGTGGACAAGAGAGCATTAACTGGTTAATAACAAGAAGTATGGAGTGTGTACTAACTGAGCCATAAATCCTCCCCACACCAGTAGGATTACTATATGGATTTTAGTATTAGGGTACGGACACACTGGGGTGAAACTCTGATGAGTTTAATGTGTGATTTTCTCACATTGCAATCAATCTCTGAGAGCAGATTGGTGAGTGTCGGACGCTTTTTTCTCATCCAGATTCAGGATGAGAAAAAAGTTGCAACATGCTGCGACAGTATGTGATTCCCGCACGAGACTCACCAATGCAAGTCTATGGGTCTGACAAAATCACGGACCGCACACACGGACCATCCGAGAGGCATCTGTTTTTTTCACGGATACATTATCATTCTATAGCTCAGAACATTGCAAAATGTTCCTGTAAATGATTATACAGTAATAGCTGCTGAGGAAAGAACAGATTGATTGCACACGGATGTGATCTGAGAATCTGAGAAAAACGTCGGACACTCGCACAGCAGTTGCGAAACAGACCAAAAAACGGATGTCACTCATCCGACTCTCCTGGATGAGAAACAGACCGATTTTAAGGCGGCGGGAGACAGTGTACCACCAAGTCCCCAGCTCCGTGCTGTGCACAGACAGTGTACCACCATGTCCTCAGCTCCGTGCTGTGCACAGTGTACCACCATGTCCCCAGCTCCGTGCTGTGCACAGTGTACCACCAAGTCCCCAGCTCCGTGCTGTGCACAGACAGTGTACCACCAAGTCCCCAGCTCCGTGCTGTGCACAGACAGTGTACCACCATGTCCCCAGCTCCGTGCTGTGCACAGTGTACCACCAAGTCCCCAGCTCCGTGCTGTGCACAGACAGTGTACGGTACACTGTCTGTGCACAGCACGAAGATGAAGACATGGTGGTACACTGTGCACAGCACGGAGCTGGGGACATGGTGGTACACTATCTGTGCACAGCACGGAGCTGAGGACATCCCAGAAGAGGCACAATAACCACAGACAGGCGGCGGGAGAATATTGAGCCCGCCCAGGAGAACTACAACTCCCAGCACCCAACACACTCCCCAGAAACCATACAATAACGTCCGAACAGGCAGGAGAACTACAATTCCCAGCATGCCACACCCTGCCAACACAGGAAGGTGGAGGCTGCCGCATGGAGGCAGAGATACCTGGTACAGCTGCCACTATCACCATACACTGCCCCACTCCTCCTGCCCCCCTGTTCCTGTCGTTCTGTCCCCCTGTCCTCTTCTCCTGTCCCCCTGTTCCTGTCCTTTTGTCCCCCTGTCCTCTTCTCCTGTCCCCCTGTTCCTGTCCTTTTGTCCCCCTGTCCTCTTCTCCTGTCCCCCTGTTCCTGTCCTTCTGCCCCCCTGTTCCTGTCCTCCTGCCCCCCTGTGCCTGTCCTCCTGCCCCCCTGTGCCTGTCCTCCTGCCCCCCTGTGCCTGTCCTCTGCCCCCCTGTTCCTGTCCTTTTGCCCCGCTGTCCTCTTCTCCTCTGTATGCTGTATATAGCATATGACCCATATCCCATATGCTATATACAGCATTCATCTCCATGGAGCCACTTAGTGTACCTGTTAAGGTCAGGGAGTCAGGAGTCACTGGTTAAATTAAATGAATATCAGCCTCCCTCCAGGATCCAGAACGGCCGGAAGTGAAGTGTGGGCCGCGTGCGGCTGTGCGGGAAGTGACGTCACCGCACAGGTTCTATCATGAAGTGATCACCGCGGTCGCTCTGACAGGTCCTGCAGTGGCGCTTCTCCCAAGGAGGGAGAGGAATTGCTGCTGCCGTGTGCCACCCACACAAGTGCCGCCTGTGGGCCGCCCCCCCCGCTACGCCACTGAGCACAGCTGACACCCGACAGCACCACGGGTCTCAATGACAGAATAGTGCCGCGGGTGTGCAGCCATGGGCGTACCCAGGATCAAAACTAGGGGGGGTCAAGCCATGGTTGTTACCGCCTCCTATGGTACTCTGTCACACCAGCCCGAACGTCATATCCGGCCCGATGCATTGTGGGGGCTGATCACATGTTCGGCCGGGCTCCGGCACATGCCCAGTGCACATATTGAAGCTGCCCGTACATGTCATAAACCCCCACAATGCACAGGACCGGATATGACGTTCTGGCTGGCAGGTCAGAGTACCACAGGAGACGGGAGTTTAAAAAAGAGGTGGAAACAACAGCCGGGCCCGGCAGCACCAGGGGGCCTGGCAGCACCAGGGGGGCCCGGCACCACCAGGGGGGCCCGGCACCACCAGGGGGGCCCGGCACCACCAGGGGGGCCCGGCAGCACCAGGCACCACCAGGGGGGCCGGGCAGCACCAGGCACCACCAGGGGTCCGGCAGCACCAGGCACCACCAGGGGGGCCCGGCAGCACCAGGCACCACCAGGGGGGCCCTGCAGCACCAGGGGGCCCGGCAGCACCAGGCACCACCAGGGGGGCCCGGCACCACTAGGGGGCCCGGCAGCACCAGGCACCACCAGGGGGGCCCGGCAGCACCAGGCACCACCAGGGGGGCCCGGTAGCACCAGGCACCACCAGGGGGGCCCGGCACCACCAGGGGGCCCGGCAGCACCAGGCACCACCAGGGGGGCCCGGCAGCACCAGGCACCACCAGGGGGGCCCGGCAGCACCAGGGGGCCCGGCAGCACCAGGGGGGCCGGGCACCACCAGGCACCACCAGCGGTCCGGCAGCACCAGGCACCACCAGGGGGGCCCGGCAGCACCAGGGGGGCCCGGCAGCACCAGGCACCACCAGGGGGGCCCTGCAGCACCAGGGGGCCCGGCAGCACCAGGCACCACCAGGGGGGCCCGGCAGCACCAGGCACCACCAGGGGGGCCCGGCAGCACCAGGCACCACCAGGGGGGCCCGGCAGCACCAGGCACCACCAGGGGGGCCCGGCAGCACCAGGCACCACAAGGGGGGCCCGGCAGCACCAGGCACCACAGGGGGGCCCGGCAGCACCAGGCACCACAAGGGGGGCCCGGCAGCACCAGGCACCACAAGGGGGGCCCGGCGCACAGGCACCCAGGGCACCACCAGGGGGGCCGGCAGCACCAGGCACCACCAGGGGGGCCCGGCGCAGCACCAGGCACCACCAGGGGGGCCCGCAGCACCAGGGGGCCACCGAGCACAGCACCACCAGGGGGGCCCGCACACCAGGGGCCAGGTCCAGAGGGGCCAAGCACCACAGGGGGGCGCCCCACACCAGGGGCCCTGTGGCCTGAGTGCTGCCCCCACACCTCAGGGGCCCCTGAGAGCTGCCCCCACACCTCAGGGGCCCCTGAGAGCTGCCCCCACACTCATTCTGGGGGAGGCCCATGAGAGCTGCCCCCACACTCATCCTGGGGGGGGGCCCATGAGAGCTGCCCCCACACTCATCCTGGGGGTGGGGGGCCCATGAGAGCTCCCCCACTCATCCTGAGGGGGGGCCCATGAGAGCTGCCCCCACACAACTGGCCCCTGAGCACCCACGTTATTCAAGGGGGTCCCTGACGGCTGCCCCCCACAGCTATCCCCGGGGCCCCTACGCTGCCTCCCCCGCTCGCCATACTGCAGGCAGTCGCGCTGAGCGCAGCCTGTCATAGTGTGACGCTGCAGCCGGCGCGATACAGGAAATAGAGCGGCGCCGGCTACAGCCCACATCATGACAGGCAGATCAGCGCGTCTGCCGGTAATGGAGAGAGGGGGGAGGCAGCAGTAAGGGGGCCCCCAGGATAGCGTGTGGGGGCAGCGGTCAGTGTGCTGCGCTGTGCACTGCGATACTGCTCCCTTGGCAACCCGACGTTTACCTTCCCAACCGGCTCCATTCAATGCTCCCGGATGTATGCTTTAGTACAGTGCACAGGAAACGCTGCAGACCGCGTTTCCTGTGCACTGTCCTAAAGCATACATCCGGGAGCATTGAATGGAGCCGGTTGGCAAGGTAAACGTCGGGTTGCCAAGGGAGCAGTATCGCAGTGCACAGCGTTACCTACTGCTAGCTAACGCTGTGCACTGAGATGGCCAGACGTTCTCCACCCCACCGCTGCTCCAGGGGGACCCGTTCAGGCCCGTTGGGGGGCGGGGCTAAGGGGGCGGGGCCACAATGCCTGGGGGCCCACCATTACTTTTACCCGGTTACCCGGCGGCCCAGTCCGAGCCTGTATAGGAGCAGTATTATAATAGTTGTATTCTTGTATATAGGAGCAGTATTATAGTAGTTATAGTCCTGTATATAGGGGCAGTATTATAGTGAAGTAAAAAAAGGCTCAGCTCGCTGCATTAATGGAGAAAGTCCGTCCAGGAATAGGCTCAGTGTAATCCAATTAAATCAAAGAGAGATATATAAAGAAAGTTATGCATCGTCCAAACTGCATGAAAAATTCTCTAATCTTTATTCCATTATTAAAAACATCATAGGACACAAATATAGAAAAGCTTAAAACTTAAATACGTTAGGATCGTAATACAAAGCAGGCATTTTTCGCACTATTTTCCTTACTCATTACAAAGCGCCATGTGAAGTCACCGATACACATATCCAATAGATTTAATACAAACGTAATAAATTACAAATACTTATTGCTCCACATCAAATTGACATTTTATTTATATCGGTATATCAGATTGTGGACACCTCGTCTTTAAGGCGTATATCCAGCAGGATTCTCTGTTTAACAACACCCTCTTGTGATCACCTCCTCTAAAGGGAAGGCTCACCCACTCCATACCTTGCACTAGGGCCCCTGTCAGGGCATGACTGCTCTGATTCCTGTGATGGGCCCGGAGAAGAATGACTGGAGAAGGGACCCATGGAAGAGGTGAGGGGGTGGGCCCCAATCTCCTCCAGGCCCCTCCCCCTCACCTCTTTTATTGGCCCCCTCTTCTGTGAATCACCGCCTCTTCAGTGATGTCACCTCTGCCAGTTGTGTCCTGCGCATGCGCTGTGCACAATTCCAGCCTGCCATTATCTACTTGCTCACTGCAGAGCACTTTAAAGACAATTTATTACCTGAACCTGATAGATGTGTGCGGATATGTTTTTGTAAAGGGCCAGTAGTGCACCCCACATATTGTACGTTACAATCTGAACAAGTTATAACATACCGGAAATCACAAATGACGTGTTACAATTAATGTAATTTTTTATTTTAAAATCCTTGTTTGTCACCAAAAATTTGAATTATTGCCGCTATCAAAATCAAATTCAAAGAAACTTTATTATTAGGACTAAATACACATTAGTTGTGCCAAAGCAAGTCTACATTAGGGATAAGGATAGGGACTGTGGGAATGATAGATGGGGAAAGATACAGGGTAAGGGCTGCAGGAATGATGGATGGGGGTATATCCAGGGTGAGGGCTGCAGGAACGATATATGGGGGCAGGTCCAGGGTGGGGGCTGCAGGCACGATTGATGGGACAGGTCCAGGGTGGGGGCTGCAGGAATGATGGATGGGGGCATATCCAGGGTAGGGGCTGCAGGAATGATGGGGGGCATATCCAGGGTGGGGGCTGCAGGAATGAAGGATGGGGGCATATCCAGGGTAGGGGCTGCAGGAATGAAGGATGGGGGCATATCCAGGGTGAGGGCTGCAGGAACGATATATGGGGGCAGGTCCAGGGTGGGGGCTGCAGGCACGATTGATGGGACAGGTCCAGGGTGGGGGCTGCAGGAATGATGGGGGGCATATCCAGGGTGAGGGCTGCAGGAACGATATATGGGGGCAGGTCCAGGGTGGGGGCTGCAGGCACGATTGATGGGACAGGTCCAGGGTGGGGGCTGCAGGAATGATGGATGGGGGCATATTCAGGGTGGGGGCTGCAGGAATGATGGATGGGGGTATATCCAGGGTGAGGGTTGTAGGAACGATATATTGGGGCAGGTCCAGGATGGGGGGCTGCAGGCACGATTGATGGGGCAGGTCCAGGGTGGGGTAACATGTATATCGCATAATTGCAGTCTGTTCCTAGTTTAGAAACTGGCGAATCCTCGTAGAACCCAATGTGAGCACTGGGAAGATTGACAAGTCTCCCGTCACATAGAGAGACACATAGAGGGACTCCAGAATCATCATTTTACACCAGACAACCCCTTTACGTCCTGCTCTGCATAACGTACTGTATGGACCTGTGTTTCAAATAGGAGCCCAGACCGGGGATACATAAATGACTGCTACCACTACGTTCATGTAATAATAAATATCAACGGGGGAAATAAAAATACAAAATCATCACGTTTAGGATTCTACTGGTACTTGGGTGCAAAGCAAAGACTCATCATAAGATTCGGGACCCCTCCTGTGTTTGCACCATGGAACCCACAACCTGGGACAGGAGGATTTAATACATAGGCAAGGATGGGTCCATAAAGACCATAGATACCAGGATGAGGGACTAATACATAACGAAGGGTAGGAGGGACAATTTGTAAGTCTTTATAGGCTTTAGAATGTTACATTTGACCAACAAGTGGGTGAGGTGGGGGGGGGGGGGTAGGTCTAAATTTGGCACTGAGGCCCATTGGACTCTAGTTACAGCACCGGACAGGTGGGCTTAGTACATAGGCAGGTCATGAAGCTTGTGTTTCAGCTTTAGGGTTACTCTGAGAGGTTCCCATTGCCCATGCTGCCTGGCTCCGATCTATTCTAGGGCTCATTGTGTCCACAGACCCTCCTGTACGGCGGCTCTGCTGCTTCCCTGGTTCTATTCTGTGTCTTCTGAGTACTAAAAATGTCTTCTTGACTCTTAAGGAAAGTGTGATAGTAAAAGGTGAGGTCTATCACAGACGGTCATTGTTCCGCATGTATGGATAGACGGCTCTCTTCACGGCATTCTTCAGGTCTTTGTTTCTGATACTGTAGATCAGAGGATTAAGTAAAGGGTTAATGAGGGCATATGTCACGGACACCACCTGGTTTAGAGTATAGAGACTACTGGTGGTGGGCACAAAATAGATAAAGATAATGGACCCGTAGAAGATAAAGACCACAGTGAGGTGAGAGGTGCAGGTGGAGAAGGCTTTAACCCTTCCATGACTGGTCCGGATCCTGAGAACGGTGCTGAAGATGCGAAAGTAGGGGACAAAAGTGACGGCAAAAGCCCCGATCCCAAGGACTCCACCTACAATTAATATGACTACAATGTTTATAAAGGTATCAGTACAAGAGATCTGGAACAGATGAGGAAGGTCACAGAAGAAGTTATGGATGATGTTTGGACCACAGAAGGTCAACCTAAGTGTGAATAAAGTGTGGATTAGAGAATAAAGGAACCCGAGAACCCAAACCCCAGAGACCATCTGGGTACAAACTATCCAGGACATGATCTGGGTATAGTGCAGGGGGTGGCAGATGGCAATGTATCTATCGTAGGACATGGCCGAGAGCAAGAAGAGCTCCGCACTGGCCAATAAGATGAAGAAGAAGACTTGGGTTGTACAAGCCGGTAAAGATATCGAGCGGTTCTGGGTGACCAAGTCAAGGAGCATTCTAGGAGCCGTCACTGAAGAGTAGGAGACGTCTATGAAGGCCAAGTTTCCTAGAAAGAAGTACATAGGAGTGTGAAGCTGGGAGTCGGTGAAGACGAAAGTGATGATCAGGAGGTTTGTGATCACCGTCAAGACATAGATGAAGAAGAAGACAATGAAGAGAAGGTGTAAATTGTGCGGATGATCGGAGAGACCGATGAGAATAAATTCAGTCACTTTGGTAAAATTAGTCATTGCTTTGATCAAAGTCCTTCCAAAGCCGAGAAACCTGAATAATGTGGGTCATAGAGACATTGGGAAATAGCAAGAACTGGAGGACACAAGAGGTCGGCACCTGAAGGATTCACAGTGATCAAGTGGATACATTGTTGCCTGACTGATATAGAAAACTCTGGATCTTCACCCTCCCAGGAGACACCGAAGACTGTAAATAACAAGGCAATTGTAACAAAGCCTCAGAGCATTCATTATAATGTCACGTTTGTGTGTTTGTCACTAGAGATCTTTAATTATCCTTCAACTTGTAACTTTTATTTTTTCTTACAACTTAAAGTTATAACTTCATCCTAAAACTGTAACTTTGGTTTCTAAGTAAATAAGAAGATTGAGAAAGGCTTTGTTTCAACACGCAAAGTTATTGAGATGATCCAAAGTTGTAAATCTTATTGAAGTTCTATGTTCTGTTGAATGTTTCCAAATGTATCCATATCGCTATGGAAACAGACTACAAAAACTCTGTGTAGTCTGATTCAAAGCGTTATTCCCTATTTTCACTACCTATAAGTTATGAAGTAGAGGATAGTGGGCAAAATAAATTAAGGTGTGGTCTTCAGTGGGCAATTTCCAGCATCTTCTAGTACCCTACATCTTTGGTATTTCCTCCTGACCACGCCGTGATGTTGCAGCATGGCGGGATCACGTGGGGCCCATTGGGAGGTGGGACATGCTACTCACCACTCCACCGTTGCCAAGACTGGGCCACCAAGACTGCTCACCATCCAGTGGCTACAGGGGTGTAGGACGCAGGCTTGGGGCAGGCAGATGTGGCGGGAGTATCAGTTGTCCTCCAGATCGAGGGTTTGGTTGCCACATAAACACTTTCTTTGTCCTGTTCTTCCAGCATTTCCTGACTCCAGGCCTGCTTTAGCCACATGGTTCTTGCTTACCATCGCAAACAATTAGTCCACTGCAGTGTAAAACCTTTAATACTTTGCTGGAAACATTATTCAGAACAAAGATCACAAGACATAGTAAATGTCACGGGGGTGGTTATTAAGGATGAGGGAATATAGTAGCAAGTTGCAGTGATGGGCAAAGATAACCTGAATACATAGTCTGACCCTGTGGACTGGGGGTGCCTTGCTGACCCTGTTTCCAGAAGTACCTCTGAAGGTGAGGATGTCTGGGCTGCCACCCCTGCCCTGCTCGTGACCAGCCCTAGACTAACACCCCTAACCTCCACCCATGAACCGGGATGGCCTCAGCAACTCCCACAAAAATGGCAATCTCCAAGAAACTAAGGCTTCAGCAGAATTGTGCTCGGCATCCATGCAGCTCACGGGCAATACAGAGAATGAACTCTACGAGTGACACCAGATGATGGGCCAGAGGACTAGTTAAAGGCTGAGGGAGTTGTCAAATCACCCGAAATTCAGAACAACAGCCACTGGTACTGCAGAACCACAGAAATTAACCCTAAAAAGGTACAAAACTGAATTTAGTCCCAGATAACTTCAATGCGGCGACGTTAACAGAGACTCCAGAGCGGTCTACATGTGACAGTTATCTCCATTCATGAGGGGCCTCTGAACTCTAAATTGAGCTTGTCCGGAAGAGATCCACATCTTTTGAGTGACAATCTGTGGAAAATGGCCAATACCCTATACCAGGGGTGGACAACTCCAGTCCTCAAGGACCGTAAACAATTAAAGTTTTCAGGATTTCCTTAGCATTTGACAGTTGGAATCATCACCTGTGCTGGAGATTAAATTACCAACCATCAGATACTAAGGAGGCCTGGAGTTGCCCCCCACCGCCCTAAACAGACCTGAACAAGGTGCCCCACCTTACATATTTAGAAAGCACCCACACAAAATCATTCACTCTCGGGTCTGGATCTGAATGTTTATCTTCATTCATCCGGTTACAGACAATGGATACTTTCTTAGGAGGGCAAACAATAGCGGCATCTCCCCGTGGCTTAGGACTCTTTCCCTCGGGGTACTTAGTGGGAGTGATAGCGCTTCCCTGGCCACTCTTCCCCGAATGGTGTCTAGGCCTAGCATTAACTTGAGGAGTAGGTCGAGCTTTACCCCTATTCTCTGGTAGGCACTTAACCACCTCTGCTGGAGTAGTAGGAGTAGACAACACAGCAGAGACAGAAGCACCCAGGCAAAAACTTCCCCAACTACTTGCCTGGCCCGCCAGTCGATCTCAGGGTTATGTTTTTTCAGCTAAGGAAAGCCCAAGACAATGGTAGTGTGGCGCCCCACCGGGCAGGCTGCCACCAGAGGTACTGCACTCCTCCATTAGAGGGAGAGTTGTGCCTCTGCTCTCCTGGTGCAGGGATAGCGCAATTGATCTTCACACACACAACACTTAGGGACGCCGGGACAGTGAGTGCACCCAGAAGTAGGACCCAAGCGGGAAGGAAAAAAGGAGTGGTAGTAGAGAAGAAGGAGAGGAAGGAGTGAAAGTAAAGAGCTAAGCGGAATTGGCTCCTGTGGGCTTGAGCACGACCACGCTTGCCCCAGGAGGGAAAGTCCAGCGGGTGTGGAGTTAAGACAGAGCCCTTGGGGTACGGAACGAGACGTAGATGCCCATATGCTCGTATCTGGTGAGAGTACAGAGGGGCTGGTGGGCAACACAGAGAACCGGCCTTGACCATGGTGCAGATGATGTAAGCCCGAACCGCTGAAACTGGAGGCCCCGAGTTCCTAACGGGAGCAGTGGCCGAACACCCGGCACAACTTGGAGAAGGCGGCCGAACTAGGGAGCAGTGACCGGGAGGGGTACAACAGCACCCATGGCTGTCGGTAACTGAGCTCTGTGTGCGGAGGCACTGAGAGGAGCGGAGAGACTAGCTTATAGCACTGAGAGACCACCAGAGAAAGAGACACCCAGTAAGAGAGACAGGAACACCGAAAAAGGGGCTCGACTGCACTGTCCCGGTTCTGGAGACAATGCTGAACCGGAGGTTGGCAAGGGAAAGCACCCGGCGGCCATGCTGAAACAACTGAGTAATAGTTACGGAACTCCAGCTGTGGTGTGTGAGACTTTCTTTAGTGGTGACCACTGATGACCTAAAGAACATCTGCCAAGGTACGAACTGAACCCTCCTTCCCGCTGCCCTGGGGACCGCACTCCACCTGCGGGGAGGGAACCCATCCAAGCTGCCGGTCACCGTCCCCAGAGGTTCTGAAGCAGCGACGGCTGCCCATGCTTGTGTACCGCAGGTGGCGTCACGAATACCCCTTTTCCTTGTCAATCCCTTTTATTAAATGACACCGCCAGGGTCACAGGATCGGGTCTTGGCCCCCGTCTGCCCCCGTGAAAAGAACCGAGAAGAATAACAAGCTGCCCGGTTTCCGAGTACCCCCGACCCTGCAGTGGGCGTGTCGGTACATTCTCCAAGATGTAACATGATCGGAACTCCTTATGAAGAGTCGTAGACCTAGCAAGGAAGGAAAGATAAACTCTCTGGTCGTCTCCTTCCAAACGACCTGAGGAACACCGACTCCTGAGGCTGAGCAACGGGATTGGAGCGATATGGACAAACCTTAATAAAACGATCAGTTTGACCACAATAGAAACAAGCTCCTCCGACCTGATGACCCACAGAAGGTTTAGCACAAGAGAGCGGCTTCTCCGCCCAACTGCATGGGTTCATCAAAATCCACATGTGGAACCTCCCGAGCAGGGATAGCCACAGGGGACACATTTGGTCTAGGCCTCTCCCTCAGGCGTCTGTCTACCCTGACCTGGGATATCGCAGCCTCCAATGACCCAGGTGTGGCATATTGAATCAGTGTCCTGACGTCTAGCTGACAAACCCAAGGAGAACTGACTCCTGAGGGATGGTTATTCCACTGGGTGTCAGTCGTTCATCTCCAAAACTCTAAGGCTGCTTTCACACTGCGTTTTCCTGCAATCCAATGCTGTCCGTTGTAAAACGTTCAGCCACGGATCAGATTTTGGCCCCATGTTATCCTATGGGCACGGATCACATCGGATTTGGCCTTATTGGCATCTGATTTTTGTCGGATCCGATTCTGGCCGATTCTTTGCTGTGCAGCCTGCTGCGATTTTTGGCACAGCGGGTCAGATCGGACCAAATTGGATCCGACCTGATCCGCGCCAAATAACATGGGGCTTATGGAGCGAGGATCCGAGGAAACAGCTGAGCGTTCCTCGGACCCGATGTTAGTGCACTGAGCATGCTCCACACTAACACCGCTCTGTGCCATCTAATATCACTTCTGCAATGTATATTCATACATTGCAGAAGTGACATCTCCTGAAAATAAAGGGTTAAAAATAAAAAAAACTTCATTCTCACCTCTCCACGATCCAGCGATGCCTCCTGCGCTCTGTGCGTCTAGGACCTGGCCTGACGTCACAGTGCAGTCACATGACCGGTTACCGCGGTAACCGGTCATGTGACTGTGACATCACGCCAGGTCCTGTTGATCAGAAGAAGAAGCTGGAAGCGCCGCGGGTGTCGTGGAGAGGTGAGAATGAAGATTTTTTTTTATTTTTTAAGCTCTGCAAAGAGGGGAGCAAAGAGGGGGGAGATAGAGGGGGACAAAGAGGGGGGTCCAAAGAGAGGGCCAACAGGAGGACAAAGAGGGGACAAAGAGGGGAGACAGAGGGGACAAAGAGGGGACAAAGAGAGGGCCAACAGGAGGACAAAGAGGGGACAAAGAGGGGAGAAAGAGGAGACAAAGAGGGGAGAAAGAGGAGAAAGGTGACAGGAGGAGCAGGGAGAGGAGGAGAGGATCAAAACTGATGCTGCAAAATATCGGGATCGGATTCTTATTTGGCATCCGATTGCAGGCATCAGTTTGGATCCGTTGCTGTCCAGGGGGTGCAGCAAAAAGTCTGATCGTCTCAGACAGCACAAAAACGCAGTGTGAAAGCAGCCTGAGCAGTCCTCCTCCACTGCCAGCGTCCTCTACTTGCATTTACGGAGATTAGACTCAGTAAGAGACGCTCTATCTGGTTCACTGTACACCTGAGCCAGAGCAGCAAAAAAACCATCCACCAATGGAGAGTCGGTCAGTAGAGAGGAGGCCCAGGTCTGGGGGTGCCCCTGAGAGGCGAGGTTATAGTCTCCAGATGAATGAGGGCAAAGCCTGAAATACAATATTATCTCTGACTGTGTGCTCTGTCTGGGGCTTTATTTACTTTACCAGATGTGGAGGGTGGTGTCTGTATGCTGTCTCCCCTTTGTGACAGTCTCTCTTCCCTCTGTACACCTCTGTGGCAGTCTGTCTCCCCTCTGTGGCTGTCTCTCCTTTCTGTGGAAGTCTCTCCCTTCTGTGGCTGTCTCTTTTCCTCGGTGGCAGTATGTCTCCCCTCTGTGGCAGTTTATTTCCCTCTGCAGCAGTCTCTTCCTTCCGTGGCAGTATCTCCCTTCTTTGGCTCTCTTTTCCTCTGTGGCCGTCTGTCTCCCATCTGTGGCAGTCTCTCCTTTTTGTGCCTGTCTGTTTCTTCTGTGTCTGTCTCTCCCTTCTGTGGCAGTCTCTCCCTTTTGTGGCTGTCTCTCTCTTCTGTGGCAGTCTCTCCCTGTGTAGCTGTCTCTCTTTTCTGTGGGTGTCTCTCTCTTCTGTGGATGTCTCTCCCTTCTATGGCAGTCTCTCCCTTCTGTGACTGTCTTTCCCTTCAGTGGCAGCCTCCCCTTTCTGTTGCTGTCTCTCCTTTCTGTTGCTGTCTCTACCTTCTTTGGCTGTCTTTCCCTCTGTGGCAGACTCTCCCCTATTTGACAGTCTCTCCCTTCTATGACAGTCTCTCCCTTGTATGGCTGTGTCTCCCTTGTGTGGCTGTCTCTTTCACTCTGTGGCTGGCTCTCTCTTCTGTGGCAGTCTCTCCCTTCTGTGGCTGTCTCTTTCTCTCTTTTGCTGTCTCTTTCATACTGTGGCTGTCTGTCTCCCCTCTGTGGCTGTCTCTCTCCCTTCTGTGGCAGTCTCTACTTTCTGTGGCTGTCTCTCTCTCCTCTGTCTGTCTGTCCCCCAGTGTCTTCCCCTCTGGCTGTCTGTCTGTCCCCCAGTGTCTTCCCCTCTGGCTGTCTGTCTGTCCCCCAGTGTCTTCCCCTCTGGCTGTCTGTCTGTCCCCTCAGTATCTTCCCCTCTGGCTGTCTGTCTGTGAGGCGGTCGACAGGGTATGAGGTACTTGGGTACCAGGGCTGATGGCGACTTGGATGGGGAATCATGGCTGCTCGGTCCATGGTCCCGTGCCCCTCAATGGGGGGGATAGTGGGGGGGATAAGGGGATTGGTAACGTGACACCACATATAGTCTCTGGTAACGGGTATATCAGCGCTGCAGCCAGGGGCTGAGGTGGTGGAGGTGCAGCTCAGTGTAGTACAACTCCCCACAGGTGGAGCTTTACCTCAGGACAACGGGGATGGCTGAGGGGAGTTGTAGCCGCGTCTCTGCAGTCAACGCGGTGAATAGCAGCGGTTAAGCAGGCACAGACACACAGTGATCTTTGTTTCGGTACCTTTTACTGGTGACAGGGTAACAAGTACAGACCAGAGAAATAACCAGGTCCCCGATGCAATTTGGGACTTTCACCTTAGAGAGTTGTGAGGCCTCCTCTGTCTCTCAGCACTGTGGTTTGGGGCAGGTCTTGCCTGCGAGGTCCCTATTCCTCCTATGGCCCCTGGTCCTGTACTTGCTCAGTTTCAAGTGTCTCTTACTGTGCTTTCTTCAGGGGTTTCCTGGTCCTTCCCGGCTTTTGCTGTTACAATAGATGCTGGCAGCGTCGGACTCCAGTGTCCGTGTGTACTATAGGGAAACCTTGACTGGTTCCCTTCCTTTACTCTCCACTGGCTCCATCCCTCTCCCAAGGGTGCAGCACAGCTTGGTTAGTGTTCCCTGGTCCTGGGCCTGGATCCTTCCCAGCGACCAGCTCCTCACTCCAGCTCTCTCCACAGACTCGGACTAACTCGAACTAACTGGAACTAACTCACTGAGACTAATTGATGCCTTCCCTCAGGCCTTGATCTTTTAAAGGGGAACTGGCTTAAAGCAGCCAGTAGAGCTCCCCCTTCAGGTCTGGGGTGGAAGGTGCTGTGTAATTCCCTCCTTGCCCCGGTGGATCCTTTGGCAAGCCCTGCAGGGGTGCCACATCTGTCCCCTCAGTGTCTGTCCCCTCAGTATCTTCCCCTCTGGCTGTTTGTCTGTCCCCTCAGTGTCTGCCCCTCAGTGTCTGTCCCTTCTGGCTGTCTGTCTGTCCCCTCAGTGTCTGCCCCTCAGTGTCTGTCCCTTCTGGCTGTCTGTCTGTCACCTCAGTGTCTGTCCTCTCAGTGTCTGTCTCCTCTGGCTGGCTGTCCCCTCAGTGTCTGTCCCCTCAGTGTCTTCCCCTCTGGCTGTCTGTCCCCTCAGTGTCTGTCCCCTCAGTGTCTGTCCCCTCAGTATCTGTCCCTTCTGGCTGTCTGTCTGTCCTTTCAGTGTCTGTCTCCTCAGTGTCTGTCCCCTCAGTGTCTGTCCCCTCAGTGTCTGTCCCCTCAGTGTCTGTCCCCTCAGAAACTGTCCCCTCTGGCTGTCTGTCTGTCGCCTCAGTGTCTGTCCCCTCAGTGTCTGTCCCCTCAGTGTCTGTCTCCTCTGGCTGGCTGTCTGTCCCCTCAGTGTCAGTCCCCTCAGTGTCTGTCCTCTCAGTGTCTGTCTCCTCTGGCTGTCCCCTCAGTGTCGGTCTCCTCTGGCTGTCTGTCTCCTCTGGCTGTCTGTCTCCTCTGGCTGTCTGTCTCCTCTGGATGTCTGTTCCCTCAGTGTATTCCCCTCTGGCTGTCTGGCTGTCTCCTCAGTGTCTTTCCCCTCAGTGTCTGTCTCCTCTGGCTGTCCCTCAGTGTCTGTCCCCTCTGGCTGTCTGGCTGTCTCCTCAGTGTCTTTCCCCTCAGTGTCTGTCTCCTCTGGCTGTCCCTCAGTGTCTGTCCCCTCTGGCTGGCTGTCTGTCCCCTCAGTGTCTGTCTCCTCAGTGTATGTCCTCTCTGGCTGTCTGTCTGTCTTCTCAGTGTATGTTCCCTCTAGCTGTTTGTCTGTCCCCTCAATGTCTGTCTGTCTCCTCAGTGCCTGTCCCTCAGTGTCTGTCTCCTCAGTGTCTGTCTCCTCAGTGCCTGTCCCTCAGTGTCTGTCTCCTCAGTGTCTGTCTCCTCTGGCTGTCCCTCAGTGTCTTCCCCTCTGGCTGTCTGTCCCCTCAGTGTCTGTCTCCTCAGTGTATTCCCCTCTGGCTGTCTGTCTGTCTCAGTGTCTGTCCCCTCAGTGTCTGTCTCCTCTGGCTGTCCCTCAGTGTCTTCCCCTCTGGCTGTCTGTCCCCTCAGTGTCTGTCCCTTCTGGCTGTCTGTCTGTCCCCTCAGTGTCTGTCCCCTCAGTGTCTTCCCCTCTGGCTGTCTGTCCCCTCAGTGTCTGTCCCCTCTGGCTGTCTGTCTGTCCCCTCAGTGTCTGTCCCCTCAGTGTCTGTCCCTTCTGGCTGTCTGTCTGTCACCTCAGTGTCTGTCCCTTCTGGCTGTCTGTCTGTCCCCTCAGTGTCTGTCCCCTCAGTGTCTTCCCCTCTGGCTGTCTGTCCCCTCAGTGTCTTCCCCTCAGTGTCTGTCCCCTCAGTGTTTGTCCCCTCAGTGTCTGTCCCCTCAGTGTCTGTCCCCTCAGTGTCTGTCCCCTCAGTGTCTGTCCCCTCTGTGTCTGTCTCCTCTGGCTGACTGTCTGTCCCCTCAGTGTCTGTCTCCTCAGTGTATGTCCTCTCTGGCTGTCTGTCTGTCGCCTCAGTGTCTGCCCCTCAGTGTCTGTCTCCTCTGGCTGTCTGTCTGTCCCCTCAGTGTCTGTCCCCTCCGTGTCTGTCCTCTCAGTGTCTGTCCCCTCAGTGTCTGCCCCTCAGTGTCTGTCTCCTCTGGCTGTCTGTCTGTCCCCTCAGTGTCTGTCCCCTCAGTGTCTGTCTCCTCAGTGTCTGTCTCCTCTGGCTGTCCCCTCAGTGTCTGTCTCCTCAGTGTCTGTCTCCTCTGGCTGTCTGTCTGTCCCCTCAGTGTCTGTCCCCTCAGTGTCTGTCTCCTCAGTGTCTGTCTCCTCTGGCTGTCCCCTCAGTGTCTGTCTCCTCAGTGTCTGTCTCCTCTGGCTGTCTGTCTGTCCCCTCAGTGTCTGTCCCCTCAGTGTCTGTCTCCTCAGTGTCTGTCTCCTCTGGCTGTCCCCTCAGTGTCTGTCTCCTCAGTGTCTGTCCCCTCAGTGTCTGTCTCCTCAGTGTCTGTCTCCTCTGGCTGTCCCCTCAGTGTCTGTCTCCTCAGTGTCTGTCTCCTCTGGCTGTCCCCTCAGTGTCTGTCTTCTCAGTGTCTGTCTCCTCTGGCTTAAGATAAAAAAGGAGGGGGAACAAGAGGCGCAATAGTGCCCTATCAATGTGGCACTGAGTGTGTAAGCGGTGAAAATAGGGATTCACTCACCTGGGGCAGTTGTGTAACCCACAACTGGCTTGAAGGCGTTAAATGAAGATTGTTACCAGATAGCCGCTGCAGGACTTCCACCGTCCACACAAGTGTGGAGCTACATCAGATGATAGGGAAAAAATGGTGTGTCACAGTCCGCGCTGCCACGATCATCCACTCCAAAGAAAACATCCCTGAGGAAGGTGCCAGGAGGGCACCGAAACGCGTAGGAGGCAGGAGGAAATAAAGTATTTCGTGGAAGTTCCATCTTCACGTGTTTTCTTTGGAGTGGATGATCGTGGCAGCGCGGACTGTGACACACCATTTTTTCCCTATCATCTGATGTCCCCTCTGGCTGGCTGTCTGTCCCCTCAGTGTCTGTCTCCTCAGTGTATGTCCTCTCTGGCTGTCTGTCTGTCTTCTCAGTGTCTGTTCCCTCTAGCTGTTTGTCTGTCCCCTCAATGTCTGTCTGTCTCCTCAGTGCCTGTCCCCTCAGTGTCTGTCCCCTCAGTGTCTGTCTCCTCAGTGTATTCCCCTCTGGCTGTCTGTCTCCTCAGTGTCTGTCCCCTCAGTGTCTGTCTGCTCTGGCTGTCTCTCAGTGTCTTCCCCTCTGGCTGTCTGTCTGTCCCTCAGTGTCTGTCTCCTCTGGCTGTCCCTCAGTGTCTGTCCCCTGTAGCTGGCTGTCTGTCCCCTCAGTGTCTGTCTCTTCAGTGTTTGCCCCCTCTGGCTGTCCGTCTCCTCAGTGTCTGTCCCCTCTGGCTGTCTCTCCCTGCTCCCCCTCTTACCCTGTTCTGCGCTGGTGCAGTGTGGGGCTGTCACAGACCTGTTGTGATGTCACAGTCGTGTTATCAGTCACGTGATAGTGACATCACCTAATGTCCTGTAGGCACCGAGGTGCAGAGAAGTGAGCGGGGGGCGGAGACTGAGCAGGGGGTCAGGACGTGTGGGGGGGGGGGGTGCAGACCGGAGGAGCACTAGTGGTGTGCGGTGACTGTGTGCGGCATTAGTTTTTGCTGCACAATCAGGTGTCATAGAGCTGGTAAGACTCTGAGCACTGGTCCATTGATGGGTGAAGCGAGCGCGGCCTTTAGGATGACATCGCTCGGTCACATGGTACAGTCCGGGTCTTCCACAGGTCCTACAGCATCGGGATGAGGAGAGGTCACCATGGGAGCGCGGCGAGGTGAGTACAAACGCCAAAGAATTGATATGTGACTTCTTTTTAAGGATCCGTTCTTGAGCCCAAAAGTGGATCTGTAACAAGCGCAGCGTCTGAATCCAAAATGGTGAAATGCATTGACTTGGCTGCGACAGACGATGTCTCTGCATTTTACTGCAGTCTACTGCAATGAGCAAATCCGTACAAAGCGGATCAATACCGCAGATATAGTGCAGGGTGTGAACGCAGCCTTACCCATCTGCTGGCCAACATCAGCCCAGGAGACTGTTCTCCAAGGACACAAGACTAGTGAACTCCACCCAGAGGGAGAAAGCTGCTTTCACACTAGCGTATTTCTGCCCCGGGGTAGAATCTGGCTGGAGCTGGACGCTCCTGGATCCTGTTTGTCTATAATGACTTTTAATGGGGACTCCCACACACGCGGTTGAGTCCAGTTTCTGCTCGATGCGGCAGAAACAGTTTTTTTAACCACCAACAAAAACGTAATAGAAAGCGGTTTTTGGGGTGGTTAAAAAACCAGACCGAGCCGAATCCAGTATGATCCAGGATAAAATAAAATGGAAGTCAATGGGCGCTGGATCAGGCATCAGGCAGGATCCGGTAAAACTGGATCCAGTATATCTACTGGGCATGTGAGTCTCACTATAAAATAGATGGTTAGATAGAGATCACCAGACTCCCACTCTCCCGCTCTCTCCCGAGGCCTCCCATTAAGCTTCATGAATATTCACTGAACTGACTAGCAACGGCCAATCACAGATGCTCACTCTCTGAAAGAGCATCTGTGATTGGCTGGAGCACTCAGAGTGCTCTCCCACACTCTGTACCGGTGTCTGTGCTTGGTTGCCATACACATTAAAAAGAAATCTGAACATCGCTTGCTAGTAGATTCCACTGATGTAGTCGGGACTTAAGAGCTCGGCCTTACTCAAGAACCCAAGAGCTCGGCCTTACTCTGAACCCAAGAGCCCGGCCATACTCTGACCCCAAGAGCTCAGCCATACTCTGAACCCAAGAGCTCGGCCTTACTCTAAACCCAAGAGCCCGGCCATACTCTGACCCCAAGAGCTCGGCCTTACTCTGACCCCAAGAGCTCAGCCATACTCTGAACCCAAGAGCTCGGCCTTACTCTAAACCCAAGAGCCCGGCCATACTCTGACCCCAAGAGTTCGGCCTTACTCTGAACCAAAGAGCTCGGCCTTACTCTGAACCAAAGAGCTCGGCCTTACTCAAGACCCCAAGAGCTCGGTCTTACTCTGAACCCAAGAGCTCGGCCATACTCTGAACCCAAGAGCTCGGCCTTATTCAAGAACCCAAGAGCTCGGCCTTACTCAAGACCCCAAGAGCTCGGCCTTACTCAGGACCCAAGAGCTCGGCCTTACTCAAGAACCCAAGAGCTCGGCCTTACTCAAGAACCCAAGAGCTCGGCCTTACTCAAGAACCCAAGAGCTCGGCCTTACTCAGGAACCCAAGAGCTCAGCCTTACTCTGAACCCAAGAGCCCGGCCTTACTCTGACCCCAAGAGCTCGGCCATACTCAAGAACCCAAGAGCTCGGCCATACTCTGAACCCAAGAGCTCGGATCTTACTCTGAACCCAAGAGCTCAGCCTTACTCAAGACGCCAAGAGCTCGGCCTTACTCAAGACCCCAAGAGGTCAATTCACTTTGTGTTAAAACTAAAGAGCAGTTAACTATGAAAAATTTGTTGAAAATCTTCTCAAAACATACAAAGATCTTGGCTGTACTACGTCCTTAGACATTCATTTCTTTATTTGCATCTAGACTTTTGTCTACCACACTGTGAAGCAGTGAGCGACGAGCACATATATACAGTGTTGGCCAAAAGTATTGACCCCCCTGCAATTCTGTCAGATAATCCTCAGTTTCTTCCTGTAAATTGTTGCAATCACAAATTCTTTGCTATTATTATCTTCATTTAATTTGTCTTCAATGAAAAAAACACAAAAAGAATTGTCCTAAAGCCAAATTGGATCTAATTCCACCAAACATAAAAAAGGGGGTGGACAAAAGTATTGGAACTGTTAGAAAAATCATGTGATGCTTCTCTAATTTGTGTAATTAACAGCACCTGTAACTACTTGTGGCACCTAACAGGTGTTGGCAATAACTAAATCACACTTGCAGCCAGTTGACATGGATTAAAGTTGACTCAACCTCTGTCCTGTGTCCTTGTGTGTACCACATTGAGCATGGAGAAAAGAAAGAAGACCAAAGAACTGTCTGAGGACTTGAGAAAGCAAATTGTGAGGAAGCATGAGCAATCTCAAGGCTACAAGTCCATCTCCAAAGACCTGAATGTTCCTGTGTCTACCGTGCGCAGTGTCATCAAGAAGTGTAAAGCCCATGGCACTGTGGCTAACCTCCCTAGATGTGGACGGAAAAGAAAAATTGACGAGAGATTTCAACGCAGGATTGTGTGGATGGTGGATAAAGAACCTCGACCAACATCCAAACAAGTTCAAGCTGCCCTGCAGTCCGAGGGTGCAGCAGTGTCACCCCGTACTATCCGTCGGTGTCTGAATGAAAAGGGACTGTATGGTAGGAGACCCAGGAAGACCCCACTTCTTACCCCGAGACATAAAGCCAGGCTGGAGTTTGCCAAAACTTACCTGAGAAAGCCTAAAACGTTTAGGAAGAATGTTCTCTGGTCAGATGAGACAGAAGTAGAGCTTTATGGGCAAAGGCATCAACATAGAGTTTACAGGAGAAAAAAAGAGGCATTCAAAGAAAAGAACACGCTCCCTACAGTCAGACATGGCGGAGGCTCCCTGATGTTTTGGGGTTGCTTTGCTGCCTCTGGCACTGGACTGCTTGACCGTGTGCATGGCATTATGAAGTCTGAAGACTACCAACACATTGTGCAGCATAATGTAGGGCCCAGTGTGAGAAAGCTGGGTCTCCCTCAGAGGTCATGGGTCTTCCAGCAGGACAATGACCCAAAACACACTTCAAAAAGCACTAGAAAATGGTGTGAGAAAAAGCACTGGAGACTTCTAAGGTGGCAGCAATGAGTCCAGACCTGAATCCCATAGATCACCTGTGGAGAGATCTAACAATGGCAGTTTGGAGAAGGCGCCTTCACATATCAGGGACCTGGAGCAGTTTGCCAAAGAAGAATGGTGTAAAATTCCAGCAGAGCATTGTAAGAAACTCATTGATGGTTACCGGAAGCAGTTGATCGCAGTTATTTTGGCTAAAGGTTGTGCAACCAAGTATTAGGCTGAGGGTGCCAATACTTTTGTCCGGCCCATTTTTGGAGTTTTGTGTGAAATGATCAATGTTTTGCTTTTTGCTTCATTCTCTTTTGTGTTTTTTCATTGAAGACAAATTAAATGAAGATAATAATAGTAAAGAATTTGTGATTGCAATCATTATCCGGAAGAAACTGAGGATTATCTGACAGAATTGCAGGGGTGTCAATACTTTTGGCCAACACTGTAGCAGGATGGGCGCATAGAAACCATATATACCTGGATGGGGAACATGTATACCTGATTGGGCCCAGGATGAGGACTACGGTATATAAAGCTGGACATATATAACTGGATCTTAATATATAACGAAGAAGGAAAGCGACAATTTGTAAGTCATTATAGAAATCACTAGGATTCAAAAGGGACGGTGTGTAGTCTGTCCGCACTGCTACGAAGCCCAAATCATCTGAGAAAAGGTTACATACAAAACAAGTGAAAAATACAATGAACAAACAGTGACTGGTACAGAGGGGAGAGGACCCTGGGCTTGCAGGCTTACATTCTATGGGGTAAGCTCTGGTGGTCGTGGAGCACCAGCTCCAATGGTGGTGGAGTGCCAGGTCTGGTGGTGGTGCAGCACCAGCTACAATGGTGGTGGAGTGCCAGGTCTGGTGGTGGTGCAGCACCAGCTCCAATGGTGGTGGAGTGCCAGGTCTGGTGGTGGTGCAGCGCCAGCTCCAATGGTGGTGGAGTGCCAGGTCTGGTGGTGGTGCAGTGCCAGCTCCAATGGTGGTGGAGTGCCAGGTCTGGTGGTGGTGCAGCGCTATCTCCAATGGTGGTGGAAAACCAGCTCCGGCAGCAATAGAACCATTCTAGGTTGTAAACAATTCTGAATAGATAAGTTTTCAAGTTCTGCTTGTAGGTTCCGAGTGTGGGGGACAGTCGGACCTTTTGGGGTGCAGAATTCCAGAGGATGGGGGATGCTTGGGAGAAGTCTTGCTGGCGGTTATATGAGGAATGTATAAGTGTGGAGGAAAGGAGGGGGTCTTGGGGGATTACGAGTTGGATGATATCGGGAGATTAGTTCAGAGATATATGGGGGGGACAGATTGTGGACGACTTTGTAGGTCAATGTTAGTAGTTTGAAATAGATTTGTTGGGAAATTGGGATCCAATGGAGGGATTTGCAGAGGGGAGAAGCGGAGGAATAGTGAGGAGAGAGGTGGATTAGTCGGGTAGCAGAGTTAAGGACAGATTGGAGAGGTGCGAGTGTGTTAGCAGGGAGGCCACAGAGGAGGAGGTTGCAGTAGTCAAAAAGGGAGATGATGAGGGCATGTACAAGCGTTTTAGTAGATTGAAGGCTGAGGAAAGGACGGAAGGTGGTAAGAGCTTGGATGTGCGGTTTGAAAGAAAAGCAGAGTCAAGGGTTACTCCGAGGTAGTGGACTTCTGATACAGGGCAAAGTGTGATGTCATTTGTGATAGATTGGGTAAGGAAGATGGGTAGCATGGAGGAAAGACGATGTCGCCTGGCTTGAATCTATTCTAGGGCTCATTGTCTCCACATTGTCTTCTGTATGGCGACTATGCTACTTCCCTGGTTCCATGCATGTAGATTTATGCTAAAAATGTGTTCTTGACTTAACCAAAGTAAAAGGTGAGGTCTATCACAGACGATCATTGTTCCGCATGTATGGATAGACGGCTCTCTTCACGGCATTCTTCAGATCTTTGTTTCTGATACTGTAGATCAGAGGATTAAGTAAAGGGTTAATGAGGGCATATGTCACGGACACCACCTGGTTTAGAGCATAGAGACTACTGGTGGTGGGCACAAAAAAGATAAAGATAATGGACCCGTAGAAGATAAGACCACAGTGAGGTGAGAGGTGCAGGTGGAGAAGGCTTTAACCTTTCCATGACTGGTCCGGATCCTGAGAACGGTGCTGAAGATGCGAAAGTAGGGGACAAAAGTGACGGCAAAAGCCCCGATCCCAAGGACTCCACCTACAATTAATATGACTACAATGTTTAATAAAGTATCAGTGCAAGAGATCTGGAACAGATGAGGAAGGTCACAGAAGAAGTTATGGATGATGTTTGGACCACAGAAGGTCAACCTAAGTGTGAATAAAGTGTGGATTAGAGAATAAAGGAACCCGAGGACCCAAACCCCAGAGACCATCTGGGTACAAACTATCCAGGACATGATCTGGGTATAGTGCAGGGGGTGGCAGATGGCAATGTATCTATCGTAGGACATGGCCGAGAGCAAGAAGAGCTCCGCACTGGCCAAGTAGACGAAGAAGAAGACTTGGGTTGTACAAGCCGGTAAAGATATCGAGCGGTTCTGGGTGACCAAGTAAAGGAGCATTCTAGGAGCCGTCACTGAAGAGTAGGAGACGTCTATGAAGGCCAAGTTTCCTAGAAAGAAGTACATAGGAGTGTGAAGCTGGGAGTCGGTGAAGACGAAAGTGATGATCAGGAGGTTTGTGACCACCGTCAAGACATAGATGAAGAAGAAGACAACGAAGAGAAGGTGTAAATTGTGCGGATGATCGGAGAGACCGATGAGAGTAAATTCAGTCACTTTGGTAAAATTAGTCATTGCTTTGATCAAAGTCCTTCCAAAGCCGAGAAACCTGAATAATGTGGATCACAGAGACATTGGGAAATAGCAAGAACTGGAGGACACAAGAGGTCGGCACAGACGTCACCTGAAGGATTCGTAATGATCGTAATGATTCATTGTTGCCTTTCTTATATATAGAGAAATCAAGATCTTCACCCTCCCAGGAGACCCCAAATGCTGTAAATAACAAGGCAATTGTAACAAAGCCCCGGAGCATTCATTATGGTAACAGTTTGTGTTTATCACCAGAGATCTTTAATTGTTCTTCAGTTTTAAACCTGTAACAAATTATGTTCATTTTATTTTTTCTTATACAATTTAAAGTTATTACTTCATCCTAAAACTGCATCTTTGGTTCTTAAGTAAATGAATATTGAGAAAGTTTCTTTTTTAGCACTCAAAGGTATGAAGATGATAAAAAAAAGTATAAAAATCTTATAGAAATTCTATGTTCTTTTAAATGTTTCCAAATGTATCCATATCTCCATGGCAACAGACTACAAAGACTCTGTGCAGTCTGATTTTCAAAGTCTATAGGTCGTTATGAAGGAGAGGAGGTAGAGTCTACACAGCTGTGATGCTAATCACTACAAAAGCAAGGGTGTGTGACATTGTACAGGGCTGTGGAGTCGGAGTCGTGGGGTCGGTGGCCATTTTGGGTGGAGTCGGATTGGGAGAAACTGAGGAGCTGGTGTGGGATGTGTGGGTTTCTGACTTTACAGCCGTTGTTATGGAGTCAGAGTCGATGTCCTTTTTGGCGGAGTTGGAGTCAGATTCAGGGAAATTGAAGAGTTGGAGTCGGATGTTTAGCTTACCGACTCCACAGCCCTGGTGACACAGTCACTACTTATAGGAATATAGGCAATAGAGAAGTCAGGTAATCCGGGGTCAGGTTCCAGGAGAATATGCAATATTCAGGGAGTAGACATAGACATGGTGTCAGGTTTCCATGAAAGTTTGCAGTATTCAGGGAGTAGACAGAGACATAGTCATGCAACAGTCCAAGGTCAGGTTTCCAGGAGAGTTCGCAGTATTCAAGGAGTAAAGATATAGTTATGCAACAGTCCAAGGTAAGGTGTCCTGGAGATCCCAAAGAGGATTTAGGGATTAAATAGAGGCTTATACAGGTCACAGTCTAGGGGTCAAAATACCAGGACGATAATGACAAGTATGGGGAACTGGCAAAAGAGTAATCAAAACAATAAAAAGCAATCATATAATGTATATAGGTACAATGCTGAACTTGAAACATTGTAACAAAAAGACAGCAGCACTCAAATACTAAGACATGCTATTTTGAACATACAACAGCTTTATGGCTAAGGAAATATGAAAAGATAGACACTTAGCTTACAAATATACTCTATCGATAACTGCCCAAAAGCCATGTCGAGGTGTCTCTCTTAATGGGTCCTAACCTTTTCTTGTACCTGCACTTTCAATTACAGCCTCTCTCTGGATTAAAAACCTCTCTTTAACTGGGCGAGTAGAAACCTGCTAACAGAGAACAAAAACACCTATGGCCTGTAGCATGTTTTAGTCTTTTTGTTAAAAGCTTAATCAAGCAACAGTCCTAGTCAGATGACAGAGATCAGAGCACACATGGAAGTGCAGACCACACAGCACTACAGACATGATGTATGACTGGCAGAGTTCTGGGAAAGCTGCTCAGCTAAGTAACAGAGCAATCACTGGAAAGTTGTTTTTACATAGTTTTAGGCTCTGGGATTTAGTGGGGACCTCAGAACCCAATAATGTACATTTTGCTCCCATCAAATACATTTTTTGCAAACTAATTTTTTTGCCTAAATTTGAGCAAACTATGGGGGTTGTAGTTGACCACATTCGCTCATCATTAGATTATATAGAATCTTTTGTCATCTTGTATGTTTTGATGCTTTTATTTGCAACATTTAGTGTCAGAAGTTTGATGCTGGGATCAACGGTTGATGGGGAGAAAGTAGCACTGGGGCTATGCCCGGGTGCACCCACACTGAAGATACAAGCTGATGTTCAATAAGAATAATGTGAATTGTGCACATAATTTAGACATAACGTGTATGTGTGGCCATCTAGTGGATTGGTTTATCTACTGCCATAGGTGGAAATATTAGAATCTGTGTCACTTCAATGAAGAAATGAATGAACTCTAGCGCCACCTATAGGTAGCAATCCTCAAAGTCATAGTCGACTCTAACAAGCATTTTAATAGAATCTGTGTAGATTGCGTTTTAGATGCGTTTTTTGGGTGCAGCTTCATCTTAAATGTACATGCCTATTCTTGCCAGCAAAGTCAATGAGAGTCCTGATGTTTTGTGCGCACATTGCCTATTTCTCCCCTGTAGATTAGTAGCGGGAAACATGTGCAGCATGAAAATTCTTGGCATTCTTGGTATTT
>JARQOC010000007.1:102656300-102746804 GCA_033576535.1 Allobates femoralis | reverse complement strand
ACTAAAGGATCTTATCAGTATCTCGATACGGGGACTCCCCCTAGGGGGGCTCAGAAAATTTTATCATGTATCTTGTTACGGGGAGCTCCCCCTAGTGTGACTTAAACAAATTTATAAGTAACTTGTATACAGGGAGCTCCCCTAGTGTGGCTGCAGCCAGAATGTTATCATGTATCTCTGTAATACAGGGAGCTCCCCTAGTGGGGCTGCAGACAGGATCTTATCATGTATCTCTGCATACAGGGAGCTCCCCCTAGTGGTGGCTGCAGACAGAATCTTATCATGTATCTCTGTATACAGGGAGCTCCCCCTAGTGGTGGCTGCAGACAGAATCTTATCATGTATCTCTGTATACAAGGGAGCTCCCCCTAATAGGTAGAATTGTGTCATGTATATATTGATGCCCAGTTTTTGCTTTTCACTGTCAGAAAACCAGTTCTGCATCTTCTAAAGATAGATCAAAATATGCTTGCAATGGAAATTTTCACAGAAATCTGAGCTTTAGAAGCTGAGGGTCACGTCCGGTTCATGCAGTATGGAGTCTGTTACAATAATAATGCAATGTAGTCGAAGCTCGGTGAATTTAATACGCCTGTGGTAGACGCTCACATCTCTCGTATCTTGGCCTTCGAGCGAATACTTGCTGTGGGATATGTGAATAATAGATTGTCTGAAGCAGCGGTGCCACCTGTACAAATGACTCCACCTGTGGATGGATCGGTGGTCTGGGTTCGCATGTACTGAGCGCCTCGTCCGGCGTTCCTTAATTGCTTGTCTTCAGTCTAATGAATGAATTATTGATAAATAATGGCGAGGCTTTTGTCTTACAAGGTCACATCTGTAGCGGAGATCCCCAGCGATGTCCTGTCAGCACCAATGAATGTGATGTTGGAGATATGCCACCGCTATAGGGCACGGCAGGGGGGGGCTGCTGCTCTCTGTCTCTTAGGGGTGTAAACAGAGGAGAAGGGGCCCTTTTTTCCCTGCACTGGCTCCTGACACCCGCTGATCCCTTTTCTGCTAAGAATGTGTCTCCCAAACCGGTAAACAGCAGCAAACAAATCGTCCCCCCTCTATATGTACCCCATATACTGCCCATATCGTGTACATGTCAATTATAGTTGACAATAAGAGAATCTGCTCCCAGCAGTGGCGTAGCTTGAAGCTCATGGGCCCAGATGTGAATGCTCCAACGGGGCCCCCAATTACTGCAAATATTTAATATCAATAGTCATTTTCTATAGACCAAAGGGATTTTTGGGGCCCCCTAGGCTCCAGGGCCCGAGTGTGATTGCAACCCCTGCACTACTCTTGTAGTTAAGATCTGCAGCGTCTTATACTGAGGGTGAAATGTGCTGCAGAACGGCATTTTGCAGGTTGGTAGTGATGAGGGGTTGGCAGAGTTATACCACAGTATTTACCCCTCTCTGGGGCACTTTACTCAATAGAAGGATGGATTTAACCCCTTCCCTATATCCATTAACTGTTGGCTCTAATAATAATCTTTATATAGCGCCAACATATTCAGCAGCGCTTTATAAATCAGAGGTTCATATACAGCCATAAGTAACATAGTTATAGCAAAAATAATGATGATCCTGCCCATAAGAGCTTAAAATCTACAACAGGGGTGGCAAACTCCTGGCCTCGAGGGCCACCAACAGGTTAAATTTTCAGGATTTCCTTAGTATTGTCAGGGGTGCACCAAGCCCCTCTGCCGCCTAAGCCACAAGGTGAGGACCGGGGTCGGGGTGTTGTCAGAGTCCAGCACCGCCGCCCCTGCAGCCGCGAGTGAGGTCTGGGGAGGGGAGATGCTATCAGAGTCTAGCACCGAAGCCCCTGTATCCGAGGTGAGGAGGGCCGCCGCTCTGCGGGTCTTATCTGCGCCTTAGCGCCATGACAGGGGGACGCTGTGTCGATATGGCGCCGCCCCCTTCTGCTTAGCCGCTCCCCCTGCCAGCTGGCCGCCTGAGTGTAAGAGCTCACACTGTCCAATGGACGGCGCGGCCCTGAGTATTGCACAGGTAATAATATAATCACCTGTGCTGGTGATGATTCCCACGCCTTGTGCAATGCTAAGAAAATCCTGAAAACATGACCTGTTGGTGGCCCTCAAGGCCTAGAGTTCCCCATGCATGCTCTACAATCGGGTGAGGGCATGGGCGTAACTACAACAGCTGCAAGGGTTGCGATCACAGCCGGGCCCTGGATAGTAGGGGGCCCCAAAAGTCCCTTTGGCCTATAGAAAAGACTAATGCTATTAAAGATTTGCAATAATTGGAGGCCCCGTTGGAGCATTAACATTGGGGCCCGTAAGCTTCAAGTTACGCCATAGGGTGCGGGTGACACAAAGGGGCTTATTTACAATGACGGTTCAGCCATCTTGTAGAAATGGGAGATAGAGGAGGCAGAAGCTAACACCAGCTAACATTTGTAGAGCTTTTGGGCTTGGTGGCATTTGACGGACAGTTATGTTCAGAGCAATTATGAATGGGTGACGTGTAAAGGACTTAGATTAGGAAACATAATAGGCCGCCGTAAAAAGATGTGTTTTTAGAGAGCGCTTAAAACTGTGTAAGTTGTGGACAGTCCTAATTTCTTGGGGTAGAGCATTTCAGAAAATTAGTGCAGCTAGGGGTAGTCTTGGAGCCAGGAATGGGAGGTTCGGATTAGTGCGGATGTTACTCAAAAATCACTTGCGGAGTGTGGACGATGGGTAGGGTGATAGACACAGATGACGGAGGACAGGTAGGGTAGTGCAGAACTGTGGAGAGGATGGGTAGGTGATAGACAGAGATGAAGAGGAGATGTAGGGTTGTGCACAGCTGTGGAGAGGATGGTTAGGGTGATACACAAAGATAAAGGAGGAGGTGTAGAGGGGTGCAGAACTGTGGAGAGGATGAGTAGGTGATAGACAGAGATGAAGAGGAGATGTAGGGCTGTGCACAGTTGTGGAGAGGATGGTTAGGGTGATACACAAAGATAAAGGAGGAGGTGTAGAGGGGTGCAGAACTGTGGAGAGGACGGTTAGATGATAGACAGGAGGGAGGATTAGTAGGGTGGTGCAGAACTGTTGCGAGGGAGGTGATAGAGATGGAGAACGAGTTGTAGGGGATGACACACTGTGGAGAGAACAGGTAGGTGATAGACAGAAATGAGGAGGGGATGTAGGGGGATGCCACACTGTGGAAAGGATTTGTAGGTGATAGAGGGGGGAGTAGAAGGGTGGTGCAGAACTGTGGAGAGGAGGATAGGTGATAGAGAAGAGGGAGGAGATGTACAGAGGTGCACAACCGTGGAGATGATGAGTAGGTGATAGAGATGAACAAGGAGATGTAGGAGGCTGCAGAACTGTGGAGAGGACGGGTAGGGAGATAGAGATGAGGGAGGTGTATGGAGGTGCAGAACTGTGGAGAGGATGTGTAGGTGATAGACAGAAATGAGGAAGAGATGTAGGGGATGCTACACTGTGGAGAGGATGGGTAGGTGATAGAGGGGGGAGTAGTAGGGTGGTGCAGAACTGTGGAGAGGACGGATAGGTGATAGAGATGGAGGAGGAGATGCAGGGGAATGCAAACTGTGGATAGGATGGGTAAGTGATGGAGAAGCAGATGTAGGGTGGTGCAGAACAGTGGATAGGGCGGTTAGGGTGATTGACAAGAATAAAGGAGGAGATGTAGGGCAGTACAGAACTGTAGAGAGGACGGGTAGGGTGATAGAGAAGAGGGAGGAGATGTACAGAGGTCCAGAACCGTGTAGATGATGGGTAGGTGATAGAGTTGAACAAGGAGATGTAGGAGGCTGCAGAACTGTGGAGAGGACGGGTAGAGAGATAGAGATGAAGGAGGTGCACGGAGGTGCAGAACTGTGGAGAGGATGTGTAGGTGATAGAGATGAAGGAGGAGATGTAGGGGGGTGCTGCACTGTGAAGAGCTTTGTGGTTGATAACAAGCAATTTGAATAGGATCCTATAATGTATGGGCAGCCAGTACAATGACTGGCACACAGCAGATCCTATAATGTATGGGCAGCCAGTGCAATGACTGGCACAGAGCAGATCCCATCATGTATGGGCAGCCAGTGCAATGACTGGCACAGAGCAGATCCTATCATGTATGGCCAGCCAGTGCAATGACTGGCACAGTGCAGACCCTATCATGTATGGGCAGCCAGTGCAATGACTTGCACAGAGGAGATCCTATCATGTATGGGCAGCCAGTGCAATGACTGGCACAGAGCAGATCCTATCATGTATGGTCAGGCAGTGCAATGACTGGCACAGAGCAGATCCTATCATGTATGGGCAACCAGTGCAATGACTGGCACAAAGCAGATCCTATCATGTATAGGCAACCAGTGCAATGACTGGCACAGAGCAGATCCTATCATGTATGGGCAGCCAGTGCAATGACTGGCACAGAGCAGATCCTATAGTGTATGGGCAGCCAGTGCAATGAATGGCACGGAGCAGATCCTATCATGTATGGGCAGCCAGTGCAATGACTGGCACAGAGCAGATCCTATCATGTATGGGCAGCCAGTGCAATGACTGGCACAGAGCAGATCCTATCATGTATGGGCAGCCAGTGCAATGACTGGCACAGAGCAGAGGCATCTGACTCTCAGGACAAATGTCCGCCTCGGCTCGGTTTAATGGTCTCTCGGGCACGCGGCACTAAATAACGTCTCCATCATGAACCGTTACAGTCTGTGACTGAATTAATAGAAGCCTCGGAAGATTTCCATCCAAGTTGGCTCGTTGACACAAATTTAATGGCAGAAGATTGACTTTTCTGGTGTGTACTTAACCCCAGTAAGCGAATTCTTCAGACGGAATGAATATTTAATTACGGCTCTATAACTCGCACTATGTCTTCCAGTTAGGACCCTGCTCGCTGATGCCAGTCCTCTGGACGGGATATTTATCAGACATTAATAAACTTGTGGCCATAAGGCCGGTTGAGTGTCATTATATCTGCTGCTGGGAAAGATGGACGCCAATATAGCCGAATAATGGATCTCATAAAGCACATCGCCAAGATTAAACATCGTCTGCTAATAATTTCTAATTGAGATCCCCTACCCCCCATCTGTCCGCGGCTGCCAGCCCGTACCCCACCTCACCGAACAGAAGCTTTCAGCTCCTCCTGCTTCTTCGTGAAGGTTTTGAGGGGTCAGCGGGTTCTGAAAATGCTGGCACCAGGGTTTACTAGGAAAGCTCAGCGTCTTGAAGAATCTCATGTGACGGCTGATCCAGACAGAGCGGAGTAATTAGGGATAATGAGAGGAACAGTCGATGAGAAGACAAGTAGAAGAGATGGAGAGAACCAGAAAGAGAGGAAGAGGGTACGAACTGAAGATTGGTACCAACGATGCTTGAGAGAAAAGCAATTATCAAAATATAAGAATTAATGCCAGTATTACGACAACATACGTGTACATAAGTGCAGTATTATAGTAGTTATATTCTTGTATATAGGGGCAGTATTATAGTAGTTATATTCTTGTATATAGGAGCAGTATTATAGTAGTTATATTCTTGTATATAGGGACAGTATTATAGTAGTTATATTCTTGTACATAGGGGCAGTATTATAGTAGTTATATTCTTGTATATAGGAGCAGTATTATAGTAGTTATATTCTTGTACATAGGAGCAGTATTATAGTAGTTATATTCTTGTATATAGGAGCAGTATTATAGTAGTTATATTCTTGTACATAGGGACAGTATTATAGTAGTTATATTCTTGTACATAGGAGCAGTATTATAGTAGTTATATTCTTGTATATAGGGGCAGTATTATAGTAGTTATATTCTTGTATATAGGGGCAGTATTATAGTAGTTATATTCTTGTATATAGGAGCAGTATTATAGTAGTTATATTCTTGTACATAGGAGCAGTATTATAGTAGTTATATTCTTGTACATAGGAGCAGTATTATAGTAGTTATATTCTTGTATATAGGAGCAGTATTATAGTAGTTATATTCTTGTACATAGGGGCAGTATTATAGTAGTTATATTCTTGTATATAGGAGCAGTATTATAGTAGTTATATTCTTGTATATAGGGACAGTATTATAGTAGTTATATTCTTGTATATAGGGACAGTATTATAGTAGTTATATTCTTGTATATAGGAGCAGTATTATAGTAGTTATATTCTTGTATATAGGGACAGTATTATAGTAGTTATATTCTTGTATATAGGGACAGTATTATAGTAGTTATATTCTTGTACATAGGGCAGTATTATAGTAGTTATATTTTGTACATGGGGAGCAGTATTATAGTAGTTATATTCTTGTATATAGAGACAGTATTATAGTAGTTATATTCTTGTACATAAGGGCAGTATTATAGTAGTTATATTCTTGTATATAGGGGCAGTATTATAGTAGTTATATTCTTGTATATAGGAGCAGTATTATAGTAGTTACATTCTTGTACATAAGGGGCAGTATTATAGTAGTTATATTCTTGTATATAGGGACAGTATTATAGTAGTTATATTCTTGTATATAGGAGCAGTATTATAGTAGTTATTTTCCCTGAAATAATAGGAGCAGTATTATAGTAGTTATATTCTTGTATATAGGAGCAGTATTATAGTAGTTATATTCTTGTATATAGGAGCAGTATTATAGTAGTTATATTCTTGTATATAGGGACAGTATTATAGTAGTTATATTCTTGTATATAGGACAGTATTATAGTAGTTATATTCTTGTACATAGGGCAGTATTATAGTAGTTATATTCTTGTATATGGGCAGTATTATAGTAGTTATATTCTTGTATATAGGGATAGTAGTTATATAGCAGTATTAGTATTATATTCGTATGAGTATATATAGGGGCATTATTATAAGTATTAGTAGTTTTCTTGTATATAGGAGCAGTATTATAGTAGTTATATTCTTGTACATAAGGGACAGTATTATAGTAGTTATGTTCTTGTACATAGGATGAGTATTATAGTAGTTATATTCTTGTACATAGGATCAGTATTATAGTAGATATATTCTTGTATATAGGAGCAGTATTATAGTAGTTATATTCTTGTACATAGAGGGCAGTATTATATATTCTTGAACATAGGGAGCAGTATTATAGTAGATATATTCTTGTATATAGGAGCAGTATTATAGTAGTTATATTCTTATATATAGGAGCAGTATTATATAGTAGTTATATTCTTGTATATAGAGGCAGTATTATAGTAGTTATATTCCTGTATATAGGGGCAGTATTATAGTAGTTATATTCTTGTATATAGGGGCAGTATTATAGTAGTTATATTCTTGTACATAGGGGCAGTATTATAGTAGTTTTATTCTTGTACATAGGAGCAGTATTATAGTAGTTATATTCTTGTACATAGGAGCAGTATCATAGTACTTATATTCTTGTACATAGGAGCAGTATTATAGTAGTTATATTCTTGTATATAGAGGCAGTATTATAGTAGTTATATTCTTGTACATAGGGAGCAGTATTATAGTAGTTTTATTCTTGTACATAGGAGCAGTATTATAGTAGTTATATTCTTGTACATAGGGGCAGTATCATAGTACTTATATTCTTGTACATAGGAGCAGTATTATAGTAGTTATATTCTTGTACATAGGGAGCAGTATTATAGAAGTTAAATTCTTGCACATAGGAGCAGTATTCTTGTATATAGGAGCAGTATTATAGCAGTTATATTCTTGTATATAGGAGCAGTATTATAGTAGTTATATTCTTGTATATAGGAGCAGTATTATAGTAGTTATATTCTTGTATATAGGGGCAGTATTATAGTAGTTATATTCTTGTATATAGGAGCAGTATTATAGTAGATATATTCTTGTATATAGGGGCAGTATTATAGTAGTTATATTCTTGTATATAGGGGCAGTATTATAGTAGTTATATTCTTGTACATAGGAGCAGTATTATAGTAATTATATTCTTGTACATAGGGGGCAGTATTATAGTAGTTAAATTCTTGCACATAGGAGCAGTATTCTTGTATATAGGAGCAGTATTATAGCAGTTATATTCTTGTATATAGGAGCAGTATTATAGTAGTTATATTCTTGTATATAGGAGCAGTATTATAGTAGTTATATTCTTGTATATAGGAGCAGTATTATAGTAGTTATATTCTTGTATATAGGGGCAGTATTATAGTAGTTATATTCTTGTATATAGGAGCAGTATTATAGTAGATATATTCTTGTATATAGGGGCAGTATTATAGTAGTTATATTCTTGTATATAGGGGCAGTATTATAGTAGTTATATATTCTTGTACATAGGAGCAGTATTATAGTAATTATATTCTTGTACATAGGGGGCAGTATTATAGTAGTTATATTCTTGTACATAAGGGGCAGTATATTATAGTGAATAAAAAAGTCAAGAAGCCAGCACTGCCTGTGGTTAGCACGCAATACAAAAAGTGCATATGCATATATTAACTTCTAACTGTACTTCAAACTGAGACATTTAGCAAACAATTGATCAATTCTTTGAGCTACCCCGCCACGTCACGGCATTATCTAATGGGGCAATCCTACTCTACGTTTTTTATATATGCTGTGCCATTACGGCGTCCTGAATGCATTAAAACCAGAACCATATTAAATGCACACGTACCTGAAGCATTTCTGAACTACTCCCATGGTGCCAAAAGGGCAGCGCAAATAAAGACAGACCAGGTCCGGACATGACATCCAGACATTATCAGATCTGACACCCATGCTGCCAGACCAGTAACGTCCGGATGTCATGTACAGACCTGGTTTGCCTTTATCTGCGCTTGCCCTTTTTGCACCTTGGGAGCAGTTCAGAAATGCTTCAGGCACATGTGCATTTAATATGGTTCTGCTTTTAATGCATTCAGGAGGCCGTAATGGCACAGCATATATAAAAAATCTAGAGTAGGACTGCCCCATCTGAGAATGCCGTGACGTGGCGGGGTAGCTCAAAGAATTGATCAATTGTCTGCTAAATGTCTCAGTTTAAAGTACAGTTAGAAATTAATATGTGCATATGCACTTTTTGTACTGCATGCTAACCACAGGCAGCGCTGGCTTCTTGGCTTATTTATTCAGTATTATAGTAGTTATATTCCTGTACTTAGGGGGCAGTATTATAGTACCGTAGTTATATTTTTGTACTTAGGGGCAGTATTATAGTAGTTATGTAGCACAGCTCCACGTTTTTGTCAATTCCTTTCCTTCGCTCTTCTTGGTAGCTCACACATAGGACATTATTCAGCAGGAGGTAAAAGTAAGCACAGGGAAAGGTTCATTATAGCAGAAAGAACATAGTAAATCTGTGCTTTTTCCTGGGTCATGATCAGAGGATGTTTTCTGAAATGTTACCTGGTAATGATCATCACGTCATTGATATTAATAACTGCAGTGGCTGAAGTTGCCCTTTAGGTCAGGACCAATGATGCCACAGTGAATGAAATTGCTGCTGTAGCAGAACCCTGGCACCCTGCAGGTAAGGGCCGCTCCTGGGCATACGCCGCGGCTGCAGGTGATTGTTACCTGGAACATAGTGAAGAAACGCTCCACAGGGTAACAGCTCATCAGAAAGAAGAAAATGCAAAAGCCGCAGAATCTTCTCCTGACTCATGAAGAGCTATATATAGAGAGACAACACAACTCCGAGAGTCTCACAGGGCTCATCACCGCCGTTTCGAGGAGGTGGATAGCAATGAAGGTTCTCAGTAATGACCAGGGAGAGGCAGAGCTGGACCATCATGAAGAAGAGCGAACATGGGAGTAGGGGAAGATGATGGAATCTCTTGCGGTTTCTGGAGGTCACCTTGATGAGTCATTGTCATTTGCAGGATAAGGCGTCCCTGCAGTCTAGAGGGATCTGCAGTCCTAGGTGAGGTGCGTCACAATGAGGGATGAGTATCTCTGCAGACAGGAGGAAAGATAATGTTCTGCCCAAAAGGTAATACTCTGCAGGAAGAGCTAGAGAAAACACTTCAGGGAATGAGAGGGGTTCTGCATGATTATTGTATATTATAAAACAGCCAAGAACAATGGGCAGCATAACTTGTATAACTCCCAGAAGAAGGATTGACCTCCCAGACTACCAGAGGAAGAAGAGACCTCCAAGACTCTCAAAAGAAGGGGCAACCTGCAAGACTTCCAGAAGATGGTGCAACCTCACTTTTTTTCAGAAGGAACAACCTCCCAGACACATGCAAAAAAGCCACCTAGCCAGACTCCTAGAATAAGGAGCCACCTAGCCAGACTCCTAGAATAAGGAGCCACCTAGCCAGACTCCTAGAATAAGGAGCCACCTAGCCAGACTCCTAGAATAAGGAGCCACCTAGCCAGACTCCTAGAATAAGGAGCCACCTAGCCAGACTCCTAGAATAAGGAGCCACCTAACCACACTCCTAGAATAAGGAGCCACCTAGCCACACTCCAAGAATAAGGAGCCACCTAGCCACACTCCTAGAATAAGGAGCCACCTAGCCACACTCCAAGAATAAGGAGCCACCTAGCCACACTCCTAGAATAAGGAGCCACCTAGCCAGACTCCTGGAAGGAGGAGCCACCTCCCAGACTCCTGGAGAAAGGAGCCACCTCCCAGACTCCTGGAAGAAGGAGCCACTTCCCAGACTCCTGGAAGAAGGAGCCACCTCCCAGACTCCTGGAAGAAGGAGCCACCTCCCAGACTCCTGGAAGAAGGAGCCACCTCCCAGACTCCTGGAAGAAGGAGCCACCTCCCAGACTTCTGGAAGAAGGAGCCACCTCCTAGACTCCTGGAAGAAGGAGCACAGACAGCCAAAGGATGCACCACATTAAGAGCCATCTATCCACCTGTGCTGATCATATTCTCATATACAAGGAAACTAAAATGATATTAAATGCTTTCATATTCTATTGTGAATGTTACACAGATGATGATACACACAGATGTATGGGCTCCGTGTTCTCCTGACTGAAGGACGTGACAGATGACAGTCCTTTCCCAGATCAATCTGAGCAGCAGGAACCTTTCATTTACAATGGAAACACAAAACCCCAGGAACCAAGATTCTAATATAGAGAGTGCGCCACCTGCTGGGCATAGTGCAGAAGGCAGCTGTGCAGAGATCTGATTCTCTGCTCAGGACGAATATCCCTATGTCCAATATTGAGGGAGCGCGGGCGTGGTCCCATAAAATCTAACATAAGAAATAAAGACATTACCTGAGCAACAAAGAACCCACAAGAAAGAGGATGTTCTTCATCACATCAGATCTATTGGGGGCTCTATGATAGGAGTTCTGCTGGGCTCTATTATAGAGGCTGTGGCCTGTGGGGGCTCTATTACAGGGGCTGTGGGGGGCTCTAATATAGGGGCTGTGATGGTGTGGCGCCCCGCAACGAGAGCGTCACAGGAGGGTATTGCAGCCACAAATGCAGCCGCAGTATCCTCTGACTCAGCAATGATCCGGTTAACATAGAGATCCAACCCAACATGCAACACCTAGAAGAGGGGACCAATCATAGGTCCTGGGGGGTGGAGTGTTAGGGTAGTGTAGTAGAACACACGATAATCTAGAAGACTCACAAAAAGGAGAGAGATCTAGAACCTGACAAGAGCAGACTAGAGCTTGGAGAGGAGCGGGGGCTCCGCACCCCGTGCGGGCCCCTGGGCCGTCACCGGTCGGGTGTCAGCACCTGAGGCCTTAACCAC
Organism: Allobates femoralis; assembly: GCA_033576535.1. Taxonomy (NCBI): domain Eukaryota; kingdom Metazoa; phylum Chordata; class Amphibia; order Anura; family Aromobatidae; genus Allobates; species Allobates femoralis. Next base: position 102,735,095 of record JARQOC010000007.1, on the reverse strand, counting down.
CGGGACTGGGCATATCTACACGGGTTCCCAAAAGACTCCCGTGCCCACAACTTACAGCCGGTTCACTGGTACCGAAGCTGGCAGCAGTTCACCTCTGCCACGCGAACCAGAAGAGTGGAGGATCAGCTTCACAGGAGCACCCCACCACCAGCCAGTTTCCAGTCGTCTAACCAGCGGTGTACCCACTGAGGGATCCAAGGCTCCCCAAAGCATCCAGAACGTACATCATGGATAGGGCATTGAAGCAGCCTCCCCGTACCCGACCTGGTATTCCTGGGCGACGCTGGCAAGAAGGAACTAAGTAGGTAGAATGGAGGAACACTGCGGATCTCTGAGGGACATCGTCATTGCTGAGTCCACCCGGTCTACTACTCAACCACTGTATGCCATGTACTGCCTGCTGGTTACAGTAAAGACCCGTTATAGAGACTTTCTGTGTCCGTGCTTCCTTATGAACTGTCCATCCGCACAACAAGGTAACCGCAGCTGCCGCACAACATCTTGAGCAGCTCCAGCCCCCGGGGATCACCGCTCAGCCTGTGGGGAGCGTAACATCTTGCTGCTGTCCATCCCCCGGGGGTTCCGCAGCGTCGGTAGCCCTTACCGAATCTTCTCATAGGTGGCGTCACGAATAAATTAAAACCCCCTTAATCTGTTCCACCAAGACGTCTTCACTTTTGATCTGCACTACACCGGGCCCCACTACCGGCAGGCGCGGTCCACCCGTGACAAGGAGGAAGGAAGCATCGCCTGTATCAACCGGAGTCAGCCGGCCGCGGTGAGTCAGAAAATGGCGTCACGAACAGGATACGAGCAGGCCCGTTACCCAACGGGTATATTGTGCTTAAACTGGACTTTATTGTCTACAATTGGACTTTGTTCGTCCCTAAAAGAACTTTCCCGCCTTTTCACCATTGGGCCAAGATGGCGCCCAAGATGGCGTTCCCGCCACAAGAAGCCGCCACGTGCAAGCCCAGGAGTGAGTCAACCCCCCCTCATCGTGGGAGGGCTAAAGACAAAAAGGCGCCAAACTCTTTGTCCGCCCTGATTGCTCGAATCAACCATGGGGGCGGACCCCAAAGACTTTTCCCACCATTGGACTACAAAAGCCCAGAGGAAATGGGAGTGTCACAGACAGTCAGACAGACTTCTTCACCAGCTCTACCAGAACGTCTTACCGGTTGAACGGGTGTGGTTTCCCTCCAAGAAGAGAATGGCCAGCACAAGACTCCAAGACCTAATGCGGGAGGTCGAGGCGGAGGCCAGAGCAGCCATAGGCCAACCGGGTCCGGATCCTGCCCTTACCATAGACGGCAGCCCCGACTTCTGGCTAGAGGCTCTACAAGACCTCCGGGTGCGACTACTTGAGACAGTAGAGTGGACGATTCGCAGCTGGAGCGCGACCCTAGGCAGAAGACTCCATCATGCGATGCAGCAGAGCCGACCGGGTACAGCTTCTCCAAGCCCAGACGACATCGCCAGCTTTTCAACAGCCTCACCGTCGCCCACCACCTGTCCTGCTTCGTCACCGGAGCCAATAGACTGTATTATTCCCGTGAGGACCACAGCTCGACCCGTTCCAGCGGACGAAACCGCAGCCGACCCCGTTCCAGAGCCGGAGCTTCCAATATGCTCCCACGAAGAAGCTGACATCTACCTGGTTCCACCTGCGGAACCCGCGACTAGTTTCCACACTACCGAGACTGTCGCCTGTCTCTCCCCTGAACCGGAGGCCTCCTCTGCAACTACAGAGGCCTACCTGGTGACCGGGATTGAAACACCACTTCCCGCTGCTACAGAAGAAGAGGCAGGCAGCCTGGAAGTCCTGCACAACGACCCCTAGGAGAACTTTGCCGCACAGCCACCCACCGATACAGAGGATTCCATTCCATCGTCTTCGTCAGCCGAGCAGCCCGATGTAGTCATCGAGGAGGTCGAGGAGGATGACGAGGAGACCTACAGTCCAGCTGAGGATCTCTACACCGGGTTCGCCTGGGGAGACACACGGAACCCTTCTGCCGGGCGGTCAGCTCGGGTGCACTGGTCGGGTGACGCCGCAACAGCATCTTCTCCGGTTCCGTTGAACCGGGCTCCACTCCAGACTGCCCACCAATCTCGAGCGGTTCAACAACCAGCACGCCGTAGTGACTTTATCCACACGCCGCATCACTCCGACGAAGAGGTACGTCGTATCCGGAGAGAGGAGTGGCACACTCGACTGCAAGCCAACATGCAGGCTCGTGCTGAGGCCCGCCGTCAATCTCCATTACCTGAACAATTCCGAAAGACTGGGTGGGTAAGCACATTTAACTTGTCCACCGGGTGGGGATTCGTAAGGGAGGAAGGTGTGAGTACTGAAGTGTTTGTGGGGCGCCGTGATGTGGAATCGCACCTACCGCGAGGTCATCCAAGTCGAGACTTGTATAGAGGGGACATAGTAACCTATGAGCGCCATATATGCCGTGATGGGTGGTTCGCTATACGAGTCCGGAACACTGCCCTCCATAAGTGACTGTTGTTGTTTGAACTTTTCTACTAAAGAGACTTCTTCCTGTTTGCGAAGTAACACCGCGACTTGGCGGCTACAGCCTGAACTTTTATTCTAAGGACAGCCGACCGCCCGCCGGGTCCGCGCAATGTGTTAACCTGTTTATTTACCTCTTTCACTTTTATGCATACAATGACCCGTCATTAATAAAAGTGTATTACCTGTTATAAAATATAAAAACCTCTGTAATGTGAGTAGTGTGACGCTTGGGGACAAGCGTATTCAACCAAGGGGGAGTGTGGCGCCCCGCAACGAGTGCGTCACAGGAGGTATTGCAGCCACAAATGCAGCCGCAGTATCCTCTGACTCAGCAATGATCCGGTTAACATAGAGATCCAACCCAACATGCAACACCTAGAACAGGGGACCAATCATAGGTCCTGGGGGGTGGAGTGTTAGGGTAGTGTAGTAGAACACACAATAATCTAGAAGACTCACAAAAAGGAGAGAGATCTAGAACCTGACAAGAGCAGACTAGAGCTTGGAGAGGAGCGGGGGCTCCGCACCCCGTGCGGGCCCCTGGGCCGTCACCGGTCGGGTGTCAGCACCTGAGGCCTTAACCACCGGGACTGGGCATATCTACACGGGTTCCCAAAAGACTCCCGTGCCCACAACTTACAGCCGGTTCACTGGTACCGAAGCTGGCAGCAGTTCACCTCTGCCACGCGAACCAGAAGAGTGGAGGATCAGCTTTACAGGAGCACCCCACCACCAGCCAGTTTCCAGTCGTCTAACCAGCGGTGTACCCACTGAGGGATCCAAGGCTCCCCAAAGCATCCAGAACGTAAATCATGGATAGGGCATCGAAGCAGCCTCCCCGTACCCGACCTGGTATTCCTGGGCGACGCTGGCAAAAGAAACTAAGTAGGTAGAATGGAGGAACACTGCGGATCTCTGAGGGACATCGTCATTGCTGAGTCCACCCGGTCTACTACTCAACCACTGTATACCATGTACTGCCTGCTGGTTACAGTAAAGACCCGTTATAGAGACTTTCTGTGTCCGTGCTTCCTTATGAACTGTCCATCCGCACAACAAGGTAACCGCAGCTGCCGCACAACATCTTGAGCAGCTCCAGCCCCCGGGGATCACCGCTCAGCCTGTGGGGAGCGTAACATCTTGCTGCTGTCCATCCCCCGGGGGTTCCGCAGCGTCGGTAGCCCTTACCGAATCTTCTCATAGGTGGCGTCACGAATAAATTAAAACCCCCTTAATCTGTTCCACCAAGACGTCTTCACTTTTGATCTGCACTACACCGGGCCCCACTACCGGCAGGCGCGGTCCACCCGTGACAAGGAGGAAGGAAGCATCGCCTGTATCAACCGGAGTCAGCCGGCCGCGGTGAGTCAATGGGCAGCACTATTATAGGGGCTGTGGGGGGCTCTATTATAGGGGCTGTGGGGGCTCTATTATAGGGGCTGTGAGGGGCTCTATTATAGGGGCTGTGAGGGGCTCTATTATAGGGGGCTTGGGGGCTCTATTATAGGGGCTGTGGGGGGCTCTATTATAGGGGCTGTGGGGGGCTCTATTATAGGGGGCTTGGGGGCTCTATTATAGGGGCTGTGGGAGCTCTATTATAGGGGCTGTGGGGGGCTCTATTATAGGGGCTGTGAGGGGCTCTATTATAGGGGCTGTGAGGGGCTCTATTATAGGGGGCTGGGGGCTCTATTATAGGGGCTGTGGGAGCTCTATTATAGGGGCTGTGGGGGGCTCTATTATAGGGGCTGTGAGGGGCTCTATTATAGGGGCTGTGAGGTGCTCTATTATAGGGGGCTGGGGGGCTCTATTATAGGGGCTGTGGGAGCTCTATTATAGGGGCTGTGGGGGCTCTATTATAGAGGCTGTGGGGGGCTCTATTATAGGGGCTGCGAGGGGCTCTATTATAGGGGCTGCGAGGGGCTCTATTATAGGGGCTGCGAGGGCCTCTATTATAAAGGCTGTGGGGGGCTCTATCATAGGGGCTGAGGGGGGCTCTATTACTGGGGCTGTGGGAGCTCTAATATAGGGGCTGTGATGGGCAGCACTATTATAGGGGCTGTGGGGGCTCTATTATAGGGGCTGTGGGGGCTCTATTATAGGAACTGTGGGAGCTCTATTATAGGGACTGTGGGAGCTCTATTATAGGGGGCTGTGGGGGCTCTATGAAAGGGATTGTGGGAGCTCTATTATAGGGGCTGTGGGAGCTCTATTATAGAGACTGTGGGGGCTCTATTATAGGGGCTGTGGGGGCTCTATTATAGGGGCTGTGGGAGCTCTATGATAGGGATTTTGGGGGCTCTATTATAGGGGCTCTATTATAGGGGCTGTGGGAGCTCTATTATAGGGGCTGTGGGGGCTCTATTATAGGGACTGTGGGGGCTCTATTATAGGGGCTGTGGGAGCTCTGTTATAGGGGCTGTGGGAGCTCTATGATAGGGGTTGTGAGGGCTCTATTATAGTGGCTGTGGGGGCTCTATTAAAGGAGCTGTGGGGGCTCTATTATAGAGGCTGTGGGAGCTCTATTACAGGGACTGTGGGAGCTCTATTATAGGGGCTGTGGGAGCTCTATTATAGGGGCTGTGGGGGCTCTATTATAGGGACTGTGGGGGCTCTATTATAGGGGCTGTGGGAGCTCTATTATAGGGGCTGTGGGGAGCTCTATTATAGGGGCTCTATTATAGGGGTTGTGGGGGCTTTATTATAGGGGTGTGGGGGCTCTATTATAGGGGCTGTGGGGGCTCTATTATAGGGGTTGTGGGGGCTTTATTATAGAGGGTGTGGGGAGCTCTATTATAGGGACTGTGGGGGCTCTATTATAGGGGCTCTATTATAGGGGTTGTGGGGGCTCTATTATAGGGTTGTGGGGCTCTATTATAGGGTGTGGGGCTCTATTATAGAGGCTGTGGGGGCTCTATTATAGGGGCTGTGGGGGCTCTATTATAGGGGCTGTGGGAGCTCTATTATAGGGCTGTGGGGGCTCTATTATAGGGACTGTAGGGGCTCTATTATAGGGACTGTGGGAGCTCTATTATAGGGGCTGTGGGAGCTCTATTATAGGGCTGTGGGGGCTCTATTATAGGGGCTGTGGGGCTCTATGTATAGGGGCTGTGGGGCTCTATTATAGGGGCTCATTATAGGGTTGTGGGGCTCTATTATAGGGGTGTGGGGCTCTATTATAGGGCTGTGGGGCTCTATTATAGGGCTGTGGGGCTCTATTATAGGGGCTGTGGGGCTCTATTATAGGGGCTGTGGGAGCTCTATTATAGAGGGCTGTGGGGCTCTATTATAGGGGCTGTGGGAGCTCTATTATAGGGCTGTGGGGGCTCTATTATAGGGCTGTGGGGGCTCTATTATAGGGGCTGTGGGGGCTCTATTATAGGGGCTGTGGGAGCTCTATTATAGGGGCTGTGGGGGCTCTATTATAGGGGCTGTGGGGGCTCTATTATAGGGGCTGTGGGGGCTTATTATAGGGACTGTGGGGGCTCTATTATAGGGACTGTGGGGGCTCTATTATAGGGACTGTGGGGGCTCTATTATAGGGCTGTGGGGGCTCTATTATAGGGCTGTGGGGGCTCTATTATAGGGGCTGTGGGAGCTCTATTATAGGGACTGTGGGAGCTCTATTATAGGGGCTGTGGGAGCTCTATTATAGGGGCTGTGGGGGCTCTATTATAGGGGCTGTGGGGGCTCTATTATAGGGGCTGTGGGAGCTCTATTATAGGGGCTGTGGGAGCTCTATTATAGGGGCTCTATTATAGGGGCTGTGGGGGCTCTGTTATAGGGGCTGTGGGGGCTCTATTATAGGGACTGTGGGGGCTCTATTATAGGGTCTGTGGGGGCTCTATTATAGGGGCTGTGGGGGCTCTATTATAGGGGCTGTGGGGGCTCTATTATAGGGGTTGTGGGGGCTCTATTATAGGGGTTGTGGGGGCTTTATTATAGAGGGTGTGGGGGCTCTATTATAGGGGTTGTGGGGGCTTTATTATAGAGGGTGTGGGGGCTCTATTATAGGGGTTGTGGGGGCTTTATTATAGAGGGTGTGGGGAGCTCTATTATAGGGGCTGTGGGGGCTCTATTATAGGGGTTGTGGGGGCTTTATTATAGAGTGTGTGGGGAGCTCTATTATAGGGACTGTGGGGGCTCTATTATAGGGGTTGTGGGGGCTCTGTTATAGGGGCTCTATTATAGGGGCTGTGGGAGCTCTGTTATAGGGGCTGTGGGGGCTCTATTATAGGGGCTGTGGAGGGCTCTATTATAGGGGCTGTGGGGGCTGTATTATAGGGACTGTGGGGGCTCTATTATAGGGACTGTGGGGGCTCTATTATAGGGACTGTGGGGGCTCTATTATAGGGGCTGTGGGGGCTCTATTATAGGGGCTGTGGGGGCTCTATTATAGGGGCTGTGGGAGCTCTATTATAGGGACTGTGGGAGCTCTATTATAGGGACTGTGGGGGCTTTATTATAGGGGCTGTGGGAGCTCTATTATAGGGGCTCTATTATAGGGGTTGTGGGGGCTCTGTTATAGGGGCTGTGGGGGCTCTGTTATAGGGGCTGTGGGGGCTCTATTATAGGGACTGTGGGGGCTCTATTATAGGGGCTGTGGGGGCTCTATTATAGGGGCTGTGGGGGCTCTATTATAGGGGCTGTGGGGCTCTATTATAGGGGTTGTGGGGGCTCTATTATAGGGGTTGTGGGGGCTTTATTATAGAGGGTGTGGGGGCTCTATTATAGGGGTTGTGGGGGCTTTATTATAGAGGGTGTGGGGGCTCTATTATAGGGGTTGTGGGGGCTTTATTATAGAGGGTGTGGGGAGCTCTATTATAGGGGCTGTGGGGGCTCTATTATAGGGGTTGTGGGGGCTTTATTATAGAGTGTGTGGGGAGCTCTATTATAGGGACTGTGGGGGCTCTATTATAGGGGTTGTGGGGGCTCTGTTATAGGGGCTCTATTATAGGGGCTGTGGGAGCTCTGTTATAGGGGCTGTGGGGGCTCTATTATAGGGACTGTGAGGGCTCTATTATAGAGGCTGTGGGAGCCCTATTATAGGGGCTGTGAGGGCTCTATTATAGGGGCTGTGGGAGCTCTATTATAGGGGTTGCCTGTGGGGGGATCTCTCCTCACGCAGTATCTGGCAGCAGCTGATCACGTCTGATCGATTGCTCTGTAGTCGGACACTCGCTCTCGTTCCTCTTGCTTGTCGTTGCTATGGGTGCAGGACACGCTGGGCGTGGTTTACGTGCAGCCAATCAGCTCCGCTGTGGGCGTAGTTCTGAGAAGTGACGGGGGCGTGGTCTCACAAGGTGTCTGCGTCGCTAGCTCCCAGCATGCACCGCGGGTAAACAGGTATGGCGGATGAGGAAGAGGAGGGCGATCCCGGTATAAATAACATGGGCAACCAGCTGCAGCTCATCCCCGGTAACGTATCACATGGACACCGCCGCCACATCATCTCTTTATGTGTTTACATTGCTTCCCATAATACTTTGCGTCATGTCGTTGCATAGACAATAGCCGCCAATCAGAACGCTGCTTTCATTTTGAAACCTTCACTGGTAAACTGTTACCTGGAATTTGATTGGCTGTTACTTGTTAAGGCTGTTTTTCCCATCATGCTTTGCCCCTGATGTGGATTCTTGTTGCTATGTTACCAGGACGCGTCCTCACCGCTGGAGTCGCCATGTTGGATCCAGACAACGTTAAATATTGTTTATATTTCCACGTAATGGTGTAAATGTCGCCGTAATTAACCGTCTTCTCCCCCCTGACAGAGAGCGAAGAGGACGACGATGTGGAGATGGAGGACCCTGATGGCGGAGACCAGGAAGCCCCCAACATCATCAACTTCGACACCAGCCTGCCGACGTCCCACGCCGTGCGTATCACAGGGTCAACTTACATGGGACTGCGAGGTTATCTTATACACTGTGTTCCAAATTATTATGCAAATGTTCTCTGATTTTCCTATATGGTCGGTGCAGATGACAGTCAGTGTAATAAAAGTCATCACCCGTTAGAGGATACATCGAATTTTATTGAAGAAATCTCCCAATGATAACAGAATAATCTACAAAATTAAAAACCCTCTAAATTCCCTGTTCCACATTATTCGGCACAGGAGAGTTTCTAAACATTTGATCTGTTTGAAAGAAGTGAAAATGCTCATTTGTTGAATTTGCAGCATTAGGAGGTCACATTCACTGAAATAAAAAGCTATTTAACTCCAAAACCTCCTAACAGGCCAAGTTACATGGTAACATAGGAACCCTTCTCTGATGTCACCTTCACAGTTCTATCATCCATTGATCTTGTGAGTTTCTGGAGAGTTTCTGCTTGTATTTCTTTGCATGATGTCAGAGTCGCCTCCCAGAGCTGCTGTTTTGATGTGAACTGCCTCCCACCCTCATAGATCTTTTGCTTGATTATACTCCTAAGGTTCTCTATAGGGTTGAGGTCAGGAGAAGATGGTGGCCACACCATGAGTTTATCTCCTTTTATGCCCATAGCAGCCAATGGCACAGAGGTATTCTTTGCAGCATGAGATGGGGCATTGTCCTGCATGAAGATGATTTTGCTCCTGTTTTTGCTTTTTGTACCATGGAAGAAGGTTCTCAGTCAGAAACTCTATATACTTTGCAGAGGTCATTTTCACACCTTCAGGAACCTTAAAGGGGCCTACCAGCTGTTTCCCAATGATTCCAGCCCACAACATGACTCCTCCACCTCCTTGCTGACGTCGCAGCCTTGTTGGGACATGGTGGCCATCCACCAACCATCCACTACTCCATCCATCTGGACCATCCAGGGTTGCCGACACTCATCAGTAACAAGACTGGTTGATAATTAGTCTTCATGTATATCTGGACCCACTGCAACTGTTCCTGCTTGTGAGCACTGTTTAGGGGTGGCCGAATAGTAGGTTTATGCCCCACAGCAGCCTATGAAGGATCCTACACCTTGAGGTTGGAGGGACTCCAGAGGCTCCAGCAGCTTCACATATCTGTTTGTTGGTTTGTAAGGCCTTTTTAGCAGCTGCTCTCTTAATCTGATGAACTTGCCTGGCAGAAACCTTCCTCATTCTGCCTTTATCTGCACAAACACGTCTGTGCTCAGAATCAGCCACAAATCTCTTCACAGTACGATGATCACACTTAAGTTTTCATGCAATATCAAATGTTTTCATCCCTTGTCCAAGGCATTGCACTATTTGTTGCTCTTCGGCAGCAGAGACATCCCTTTTCTTTCCCATGTTACTTGAAAACTGTGGCTGCGTAATATTGTGGAACACCCAGTTTTCCTTTTATTGAGCTCACCTGCCCAGGGATCTGAGATTGACTTCAGTGAATACCAGCAATGGGTTTCATTGACAAGAAAAAAAACCTTATGACACTTAAAACCAATTTGCATAATAATTTGGAACATGGTGTATGGGACTGCTGGGTTTTCTCAAATGGGACTGCCGCTTGTATGATCTCTGCTTGCTGTCAATGAATGGAATCTAATAGTTTACTATTGTTCTGTCCAAAGGCTGAAAATCGTGACTGGTGGGTCTCACAGCAGAGGGTTTGGTACAGCTATTTATGGGGGAGCCCGGGGGGAGTTGGGATGGTCGGGTCTGTTGGACAGAACCACAGCTGATCCGACACCGGCGTGTGGTGATCGCAATGGGTGGGGCATATCACAGCTCCGCGGAGCCCCAGAGATCCTTTTAACCCATTCCTGTTGCTGTCAGTTCTCGTTTTAGCACTGTTCTTTCTTCCAAGAGCCATCACTTTCTTGTCAGTAATATAGCACGACGAGGGGAGTAAAAAACGCCAGATAATTAGCATGTTCATTCTTTTTCTGCATTCGCTTTTCAGCCCAAAGTGGATCCGTAAAAAACGCAGCGTGTGAATGCAAAATAGTGTAACTTGGCTGAGACTGCTGACATCAATGCATTTCACTGCAATTAGCAGATCAGTTGTGCAGCGTGTGAACATAGCCCAATGCCTAAATTGCTGTAATAAAATGAATATTTTGCAGCTCTTTGAATCAACTCAGTGACAGTCACCCCCTCCCACGCCCCCCGCTATCCCAGTAGATAACATTGTGCACCCCTCGTCTTATACTTTGTGACAATATACTCATGCAGTGTTTTAAACCTGGGGTCCGGGCTTTATGACCCCCTCAGCTGTGAGAAGTGTTACGTACGACAGCTCTGGACTTAGATAATGTCCTTAAAGGCGTTTTCCCCACATGCAAAGCTTATTTTAATCAATAGATCTTGGAATAACAATACAATTGGATGTGTTGAAAACAATGTTCCTGCCCGGAGATATTCTTATTAATGTGTCACTGTGTAATGTATGTGTCAGACCATGCAGGAACAGGGAGGATATATCACGGCTCCTGGGCAGGGGAGGAGTAAGAGAGTAGACAGACATTACAACCGGGGATCATAGATATGAGTATACAGGCATTAAAGCATGGGATCACAGAATATAAGAGTATACAGACATTACAGCCATAAGAGTATACAGACATTACAGCCAGGGATCACAGTATATAAGAGTATACAGACATTACAGCCGGGGATCACAGAATATAAGAGTATACAGACATTACAGCCGGGGATCACAGAATATAAGAGTATACAGACATTACAGCCGGGGATCACAGAATATAAGAGTATACAGACATTACAGCCAGGGATCACAGAATATAAGAGTATACAGACATTACAGCCGAGGATCACAGAATATAGGAGTATACAGACATTACAGCCAGAAATCACAGAATATAGGAGTATACAGACCTTGCAGCTGAGGATCACAGAATATGAGTATATGTCTGTATACTCTTATATTCTGTGATCCCTGGCTGTAATGTCTGTATACTCTTATATTCTGTGATCCCTGGCTGTAATGTCTGTATACTCTTATATTCTGTGATCCCTGGCTGTAATGTCTGTATACTCTTATATTCTGTGATCCTCGGCTGTAATGTCTGTATACTCTTATATTCTGTGATCCCCGGCTGTAATGTCTGTATACTCTTTTATATTCTGTGATCCCTGGCTGTAATGTCTGTATACTCTTATATTCTGTGATCCTCGGCTGTAATGTCTGTATACTCTTATATTCTGTGATCCCCGGCTGTAATGTCTGTATACTCTTATATTCTGTGATACCCAGCTGTAATGTCTGTATACTCTTATATTCTGTGATCCTCGGCTGTAATGTCTGTATACTCTTATATTCTGTGATCCCCGGCTGTAATGTCTGTATACTCTTATATTCTGTGATACCCAGCTGTAATGTCTGTATACTCTTATATTCTGTGATCCCCAGCTGTAATGTCTGTATACTCTCTCTTTTTGTCCCCTGCTCAGGGGCTGTGATTTATCCCTCCTGTTCCTGCATGGTCTGACACATCTATTACACAGGGGCATGTTTATAGGAATATCTCAGGACAGGAACATTGTGTTTAAATATCAAATTGTGGAAATATGAATAATTTCAAGATCTATTGATTAAAATAAACTTTCTTCATGCGAATACCCCTTTAAGTGACAGCAAGCAGAGATCTTGATAATGGTGAAACACAAGTGAACTCCACACGGTGGTCCGATCACCTCCATATAAGTGACCATAGTGTGTATCTCTCCCTCCTCCACAGTACCTGGGTGTGGACATGGAGGAGTTTCACGGGAGGACGCTGCATGATGACGACAGCTGTCAGCTGATCCCGGTGCTGCCGCACGTCCAGGTGATGTTGATTCCTGGCCAGACGCTGCCGCTCCACCTCTCCAGGCCTCAGGAGGTCAGCATGGTGCGGGGCCTCATACAGCGGGACAGGACGTTCGCCGTGCTGGCCTATAGGTGTGTCAGGCGGGTATACAGTGTATATCCCTTTAACCCCTTCTCTCCTCTTCTTTTATGCCTACACATCTGTATTAGGGCCAAAAATTATCATGATTGACATTGAAATTCAAGGAGTTAAACTGATGACTGGTTAGACGGGTGTAGGTATATAACACTCGCCCCTCTCCCTGCATCCATCTTTGTTCCTACAGGGTGTAATCGGCATCTATTGGAACTTTTTGGTGTGAGATGAAGGCGATATGTTTGTATAATCAGAGTCGTCATACACTGAGTGCATTAATGGTTTGTGCACCTTTTCTATCGCAGTGAGGGTCTGCAGAGGGACGCTCGCTTTGGGACGACTGCAGAGATCTATGCGTACCGTGAGGAGCAGGAGTACGGCATCGAGACGGTGAAGGTGAAAGCCATCGGGCGGCAGCGATTCCAAGTGCTGGAAATGAGAACCCAGACAGATGGGTGAGAGGGGGAGAAACTGGCAAAGAAAACCAAAATAACCTCCGTGCGTGGAAGCTCTGCCCAAGAATGAGTAATGTCTGCTGGGGAGAGGGGGGGGATTACAAGCTTCTGCTAGCCGTGTAGTGACACCTCCCCCACTCCAATAGTGCTAGTGTAGGTCTGGTGATAACTCAAGTGGATGCTTCAATCCTGGGGTGGGAGTCCTGGGGTCTGAGGCAACCCTGCAGCAGTATTGGGGTCGGTGGCAGTTCTGCAGCAATCCCAGAGTGGGAGGTGGCCCTGTAGGGGTCCTGGGTGGTGAGGCAACCCTACAGCAGTCCTGGGGTTGAAGGTGGCCCTTTAGGGGTTTCGGGGTCGTAGGCGGTACCTTGGTGGTCTCGGGTCGTAAACAAAACTGTGGCAGTCCCAAGCTCCAAGGCAGCCCTGCGGCAGTTCTGGGGTCAGAGACTGCCCAGTAGGGGTCTTGGGTGCATAAGTAGCCCTGAAGGGGGTAGGGATCCCAGGTGTGGGGGTAGGGGTCGGGTAGGTGGCCCTGTAGGGTTAGGGGTCGCAGGTGCAGAGGTGACCCTGTTGGAGCGGAGGTTGCCCTGTAGGGATCTTGAGCGTAAAGGCGGCCTGGTATTGGTAGGGGTCCTGGGCGCAGAGGTGGCCTGGTAGTGGTAGGGGTCCCGGGTGCAGAGGCAGAACTGTGGCAGTCCCAAGCGGACAGTGGCAGTTCTGGGGTCAGACATGGCCCACTGTAGGGGTCTTTGGTGCATAGGCAGCCCTGAAGGGGGTAGGGATTCCCCGCATGAGGGTGTCCCTGTTGGGGTCCCCGGCGTGGGGGTAGGGGTCGCGAAGGTGGCCCTGTAGGGTTAGGGGGTCGCAGGCGCAGAGGTGACCCTGTAAAGAGTAGGGGTCCTGATAGCCGAGGTGGCCCTGTAGGGGTCTTGAGCTTAAAGGGGTTGTCCGGGTTCGGCACATAATCTTAGTGCATATCCAGGCTGCCTAATGCTGACAATGTGTAATGTACTTAGTGTCAGCTTTCTGCAGGGTTTCCTAGATAACACTTGTTTTGTGTCTGAACAGAACGACCAGGGGGGGTGTTCTGGCATGATAATGAACACTGGTCGTTTCCACCTACTCTACCCCAACCCCTCCCCCATAGCAACATCCCCGCCCTCCCAATCTCCATGACTCAGCCTCTCCACAGGAAGAAAATGATCCTCGGCTGCAGCCATTGCTGTGATCAGACCTGCCCGGATTAGCTGCTCCTCCCCCGGCCAGACACAGTGATGAATGTAAAGTCTGCAGAGAGAAGGGACAATGCTGTACTCAGGGGGGGGCCGCTCCGTGAGTACAATGAATAGCTCCCTCGTTATCAGTGACTCTTCCCTCACTCCCGGGCTGTCAGTGATCTGGACAATGTACAGTGTGCAGACACCAGTGATGTCTGGAAAGTCTGCACTGAAGGGGACAATGTGCTGTACTCAGGGCTGCTCCGTGATTACAGTGAAGAAGAGCTCCCTCATATCAGTGACTCCTTCCCTCATTGTCCCGGGCTGTCAGTGATCTGGAGCATGTACTGTGTGAGCCCAGTGATGGGGGGCTGCAGCTTCTGTGACACACTGTAACAAAACCCCTGCTGTGTGAATGACATCTCTGTGTCACTGATGTCTGTACACAGCAGATCTGGTGCATTGTATCAGGCTGAAGGATGGACAGCACTGTGTCTCTAATGACACAAATACTGATTGAAGCAGCCTGTCCACTCAGTAACTGCAGCAGTGTGAGGTGTTGGGGGGTGTATGTATGGAGATATAGATGATACTAAGGATTTTGATATTGTTGAGGAGTCCTTGCTTCCGTCGCCCCATCAATCCGCCCGTCCTTCCTTCTTTCCTTCCATCCATCCTTCCTTCCTTCCGTTCATCCTTCCGTCCTTCTTTCAGTCCGTCTTTCGTCCTTTCATTCCGTCCATCTGACCATCCTTCCTTCTTTCCTTCCGTCCTTCCCTCCTTACTTTTTTCCGTCCGTCCTTCTTTCTGTCCTTCCTTCTTTCCATCCTTCCATCTGTCCTTCTTTCCATCTGTCCTTCCTTCTTTCCGTCCATCTATCCGCCTGTCCTTTCCGTTCCTCCTTCTTTCCGTCCTTCCTTCTTTCCATCCGTCCTTCCTTCTTTCCGTCCTTCCTTCCGTCCATCTATCCGTTCGTCCTTCTTTCCGTCCCTCCTTCTTTCCGTCCATCCGTCCTTCCTTCCATCCGTCCGTCGCCCCATCAGTCCGTCTGTCCTTCCTTCCATCCTTCTTTCCATCCTTCCTTCTGTCCATCCATCCATCCCTCCTTCCTTCCGTTGGTCCTTGCGTCCTTCTTTCTGTCCATCCTTCCTTCTTACCATCCTTCCTTATTTCCGACCGTCCGTGCCGTTCTTCCTTCTTTCTGTCCTTCCTTCTTCCCGTCTGTCCATCAGTCGTTCCTACTTTCTGTCCTTCCTTCTTTTTGTCCGTCCTTCCGTCCTTTCTTCTTTCTGTCCGTCTGTCCTTTCTTCTTTCCGTACTTTCTTCTTTCCGTCTTCCTTCTTTCCATCCGTCCGTCCTTCCTTCTTCCCGTCCTTCCTTCTTTCCGTCCGTCCTTCCTCTTTTCCGTCCGTCCTTCATTCTTTCCGTCCGTCCTTCATTCTTCCGTCCGTCCTCGCCCTTCCTTCTTTCCGTCCATCCGTTCTTCCCCTCAAGCCTGTATTTTCCCTTCACCCCTGGGTGATTTCCTGTTTTCCTTCCTCTTCTTCCATAACTTTTCTATTTTTCCGTCAATACAGACATATGAGGCTTCTTGTTGTTTTTTGCAGGACGAGTTGTACTTTTGAATGACGACATTTATTTAAAAATTGCAAAAAAAAACAGTGCAATTATACATTTGTCTTTTGGGTTTTTTATTCACCATGTTCACTATATGGTGACACTGAGGTGTTTGTATGATGTCTTGGGTCAGTACTATATGGTAACACTGACGTGTCGGTACGATATCTGGGGTCAGTACTATATGGTAACACTGATGTGTCGTATGATGTCTGGGGTCAGTACTATATGGTAACACTGAGGTGTCGTATGATGTCTGGGGTCAGTACTATATGATAACACTGACGTGTCGGTATGATGTCTGGGGTCAGTACTATATGGTAACACTGACGTGTCGGTACGATATCTGGGGTCAGTACTATATGGTAACACTGAATGTCATATGATGTCTGGGTCAGTACTAATATGGTAACACTGAGTGTCGGTATGATGTCTGGGGTCAGTACTATATGGTAACACTGAGTGTCGGTATGATGTCTGGGTCAGTACTATATGGTAACACTGACGTGTCGGTACGATATCTGGGGTCAGTACTATATGGTAACACTGACGGTGTCGGTATGATGTCTGAAGTCAGTACTATATGGTAACACTGACGTGTCGGTATGATGTCTGGGTCAGTACTATATGGTAACACTGAGGTGTCAGTATGATGTCTGGGGTCAGTACTATATGGTAACACTGAGGTGTGTGGTCTAATGTCTGGGGTCAGTACTATATGGTAACACTGACGTGTCGGTATGATGTCTGGGGTCAGTACTATATGGTAACACTGAGGTGTCGGTATGATGTCTGGGGTCAGTACTATATGGCAACACTGAGGTGTCGGTATGATGACTGGGGTCAGTACAAGGGAGCCAGGCAACGCGGAGAGAGGAGGAGCGGCAGACCAATAGAGGGTTGCCCAGCCACAGCACAGGTGATAGGAGAGCAGAGGAGGCCAGCCAAGTTTCACACACGGCAGGGGCTTCACACACACAGGGGAAAAGAGACAGTAGGCCTTAGGGTATGTGCACATCAGTAGTTTTCTGGCTGTTTTTTGGCGTTTTCAGTTGGCGTTTTCCGCTGAGTTTTATGTTAATTTATGTGAATCCTAGCCTCCGGTTGGATTAACATGCTAGTCAATGGAGTGTAGAAAACGCTGTCTTCATTAGAACGTTTTTATTCTTGTCGTTTTCAGTTTCTTCAGCGTTTTTCCACCGGTTTTCAAAGATAGAACAAGAGACTTCTTTTGAGCGTTTTTCCAGCGGTTCCAGCTGAACTAGTGCACAAAAAACTCAGTTTTAAAAACGCTCTGAAAAAACGCCGACAAAACGCTGTATAAAATGAGCAAAAAACAGCAAAAAACGAGGGGACACTGCTGAGCACAGAAAACTAAGTTTCTGCCAGTGTCCACCGGTTCCCGGTCGGTCTGCAGAGATGCACAAACGTCTGATGTGCACATACCCTAAGGCTATGTGCGCACTTGCCGGCGGGTTTCTCGGCGGCAGCTGGGCGGACCCGCCAGGAAGCTCCGGAGCCGTCCACCGTCTTCCTGGCGGGTATGTGCGGCGGGAGCCGGGCGGGTGACGGGCGGTAGCCGGCGGTTGCACAGCGTGTTCTCGCCGGCGGGTCTGCAGCGGCTGGAAGCAGCACATGATTCTGCTTGCAGCCGCTGAAGAACCGGCGGTTCATAGAACATGCTCATTCTTTGCTAACCCGCTGGGAAACCTGCGGGTTAGCAACGGATGAGCATGTGTAAACCGCCGGTGTGTGCACAGCGTTGGTCGGTTTACATTGGTTTTAATGTTAATCCAAACGCCGGTTTGGATTAACATAAATTTACATAAACCTAATGTAAACAAACCGGCGGTTTACACAGCTAAACCGCCCAAAACCCGGCAAGTGCGCACATAGCCTAATACTCACTCTGGAGATCCAGAAGTGCTTCTCAACACCCAGCAGTGCACTGGACATTTACTTGAAATACCATCAGTAAAAGGTAAAAAAGCAACTGGTGTGTGTCGATTCCTCCATCCCTGACCCTGTCAAACACAGAGACTGTCCTTTTAAAGGGAACCTGTCACCTGATTTTAAGTCCCTACACTATCTCTAGCTGTCCCTACACCTTCCTAGCTGCTCCCTATCTATCCCTTTCTTATGTTCAGTGTCCCTAGTAAACATGTGTAAAAGAAGTATAAACTTACTGCAGTCCCCGTGGTTGGGGTACTGGGTAGGCGTGCCCACACTTCCACCAGCACACCTCCGTGTTGTAATGCACGCCCCGCTGGGCGGCATTATTCTGTGTCCTCTCTGCCCCATGTCTTTGGAATCTCCCACCCTCTTTGTAGTTCTATGCACCGGCTGGACGTCACATCCGGCGCGGTTCATTATGGGTCCGGTCATGTGATCGGCCCTAGTTTCCTGTTTATTTTAAAATAAAATTTTTATTGTTGAGGTTATTTTTGTCCTCGCTGATTGGGTTAGTATTGTTGAGTTGATGTCAACGAACTTTACCCAGCTGGATAAACCCAAAAAACTTTTAACCCTTTTGCCAAAACACCAGGACAGCGGGAAGAGTTGGGTACTGCGCCAGAAAATGGTGCATCTATGACTGCACCAATTTGTGGAGCATGCTGCAGGCTGCAATTTGCAGAGGAGGGGAAGGGCAGAATGCAGGGCCCATGGGTCTCCGAACACTGAGGATTCCAGCTGTGTAATTGTACCTGGCCGACAAGCAAAAATACAGTGAAGCCCCACATCATTTTATTGTAATTATTTCTTTAAATAACACATAAGGTACCGTTAAACAACGCAATATAGTATACGATATTGCTTCTACGCCTTGAATTTTTGAACGCTCAAAAGATATTGAATCGATATCGTAGCATGTAACAGCAGGGAGGATGGAGGGGGGATGGAGAGGAGAGGTTTGTGTGTGTCTGTGTGTGTGTCTGTGTATCTGTGTGTCTTTGTCTGTGTATCTGTGTGTGTGTTTGTCTGTGTGTGTGAGCCACCATAAACAGTGCTATCCACTAAGTCAGCATATATATACAGTGCTACCAACTGAGCCATCATGCTGACCACTGGCTCTCCATCCTGCGCTAACCACTGCCACTGCGCCTCCATCCTATGCTGACCACTGAGCCTCCATCCTGAGCCTCCATAATGTGCTGACCACTGAGCCTCCGTACAGTGCTGACCACTCAGCCTCCATACAGTGCTGAAAGCTCAGCCTCCATACAGTGCTGACCAATGTCCCACCGTACTGTGGTAATCACTGAGCCACCATATACAGTGCTAAACACTGAGCCATCGCGCACTGCTAACCACATAGCCACCATATACAGTGCTAACCACTGAGCCGCCATACAGTGCTAACCACTGAGCCACCATCAGTGCTAACCACTGAGCCACCATACAGTACTAACCACTGAGCCACCATATACAGTGTAACCACTGAGCCGCCATACAGTGCTAACCACTGAGCCGCCATACAGTGCTAACCACTGAGCCACCATACAGTGCTAACCACTGAGCCACCATACAGTGCTAACCACTGAGCCACCATATACAGTGCTAACCACTGAGCCACCATATACAGTGCTAACCACTGAGCCACCATATACAGTGCTAACCACTGAGCCGCCATACAGTGCTAACCACTGAGCCGCCATACAGTGCTAACCACTGAGCCACCATACAGTCTAACCACTGAGCCACCATACAGTGCTAACCACTGAGCCACCATATACAGTGCTAACCACTGAGCCACCATATACAGTGCTAACCACTGAGCCACCATATACAGTGCTAACCACTGAGCCACCATATACAGTGCTAACCACTGAGCCACCATATACAGTGCTAACCACTGAGCCGCCATACAGTGCAAACCACTGAGCCACCATATACACCATATGCATCTTGCAACAACCTCATACTTTCTGGTCAGAGGACTGGACTATTCAGCGGCTATTTATACGGCACCTGTTCATTTAACCGCACTTCCGATGCAATAGCATCCAGCCTATTTGTATTGTTCGATAATCTTGCACGCGATGGTAATTTAATCTGATGCATCGTTGTGTGTGACACCGTGATAACGATCTCGTATACGATTTTGGCGTTCAAGTGCCATGCCAAAAATAGCTCCCTGAATCTTCTGCACAATTGCTGTATCGTTTACCAAAACTTTGCACACAATACCGGTAGAAAGTCCTTGGCAATATCTAACCAGGAAACATCTCAGCAGCGATGTAGAAACGATATAAGAATGAGTGCGCGTTCATGAAATCGGACACGATATCGTTACCAATATCACGTCGTGTAATGGTACCTATACAAAAATATATACATTTTATATATATATATATATAATTATGTAATGTGTGTATATATATATATATATATTATATATATATATATATACACACACATACTAGCAAAAAACCTTGCAGCAACCAATGATGTACATATGCTGACAAGTTATATATATGAGAAAAAATTTAAAAACTTACATTTTTTATAAAAAACTCAAAATTCTTATTAGTTTTTCTTTAAATCTGAAGTTCTTACTACACACATTGGCCAATATCTGCTTGCTCATCGACTGCGACAAAGTGACTTCAGGTCAAACGAGTCCTATCGCTGACACCATTACTGCAATGTGCACCCTCGTTGCCTACATGTGATCTAGGGTCTAGATGGTGTCCGCCCACTTAGTAGTGGGGTAGGGTGGACAAGGAGGACTTGGGTGTCAGCGATAGGACTCGTCGGACCTGAAGTCACTTTGTCGCAGTCGATGAGCAAGCAGACATTGGCCAATGTGTGTACTAAGGCCGGCTTCAGACTGCGTCTGACATTTCGATCCGTAGCTGTCCGCTTGAAGCAGACAGCCGCAGACCGGATCAGCACACAGGACTGCGGGCTATTATGCCCTCCGATCCTGTGTGCAGCCGCACGCAGCTGAACCAGCTGACAGGTCAGGACCGCGGCGCCCGCGGTCCTCACCTATTAGCAGCAGGAACTGCGTGCGGCTGCACACAGGATCGGAGGGCATAATAGCCCCCTGGTCCTGTGTGCTGATCCGGTCCGCGGCTGTCTGCTTCAAGCGGACAGCTACGGATCGGATCAGACACGCAGTCTGAAGCCGGCCTAAGAACTTCAGATTTCAATAAAACTATTAATAATTTAGAGTTTTTTGAAAAAAACGTAAGTTTTTAAATTTTTTTCTCATATATAAAGCTTGTCAGCATATGTACATCATTGGTTGTAGTTGAGTGCTGCAAGGTTTTTTTCTATTATATTGACCCAGCATCCCTGCTGGCACCAGTTCACATTGTCTGTGAGTGCTGTGCAGTTTTTTTCTCTTATATATATATATATATATATATATATATATGAATACATATTCCACAAATAGGCCAGATGCATCGGGAGTGCAGTGAAATGAACTGGTCCCTTAGAAATAGCTGCTGAATAGTACAGTCCTCTCTTCAGAAACTACGGGGTTGTTCCGAGAATTATATGGTGTATTTGGTTGGCTCAGTGTTTAGCACTGTATGGTGGCTCAGTGGTTTGCATTGTATATGGCGGCTCAGTGGTTAGCACTGTATATGGTGGCTCAGGGTTAGCACTGTATGGAGGCTCAGTGGTTTGTACATGTATAGGTGGCAGTGGTTAGCACTGTAATGGTAGCTCAGTGGTTAGCCTGTAATAGGTGGCTCAGTGGTAGCACTGTATATGGTGGCTCAGTGGTTAGCACTGTTATGGTGGCTCAGTGGTTAGCACTGTATATGGTGGCTCAGTGGTTTGCATTGTATATGGCGGCTCAGTGTTTAGCACTGTATATGGTGGCTCAGTGGTTAGCATTGTATGGTGGCTAAGTGGTGTTAGCACTGTATATGGTGGCAGGGGATTTGAATCCAACGAGCTCCTTGGCCGCCAGCTGAGCCAATGAGCGTTGCTGGATTCAAAGCTTTGAATCTTGCGTCGCTCAACGGTCACCGTCGGCTGCGTCGATTGCTAAGCGAGATTCAAATCACTCACCAACAGTGCTCATTGGTCTGCGCCGATGAATAAGCGGTGTTGGCCCGTGATTTAAATCCCTCTGCGCTCATTCGTCGATGCCACAGAGACCCCTAAGTTTCCTCATGGTTGGATGACTTTCAAGTTCTTCCCGAGGAGGCGTTATCCATATCACCCAGAAGAGGGGACGGGCAGTCAAATGGCAGGATAGGCGGGATGGACGATGACGAAAAGCAGGATGGACGGCGGGAGAGGCGGGATGGACAACAGGTGAGGCAGGACTAACCAATCTGCAAGCGTGCCCATCGGAATGGAAACAGGTAATTATTATACAGGGCAGGAGATTTGTTTAAGTTATTTATTGTGTTTACGGGGCAGTCAGGGCATAATAGCCTCCTTGCTAGGCTGGGTTCACATTAGGGTTCCCCTCCGCAGCGTTCTGCGGAGGGGATCCGCAATGTGTCCGCAGCGGCCGCCAGCTCCTATCTTTATAATGGGAGCGCATGGTGCTGTGCTTAACAGTGCATGACTGTGTGCACCCATTCACTCCTATATGTCATCTGTGCGCAGGCGGACGCCTGCGCACAAATCACACAGTCTCGTCCGCACCAGGAATGCAACATGTCGCATCTCTGGTGCGGAAGAGACTGTGTGATTTGTACGCAGGCGTCCGCCTGCGCACAGATCACATATAGGAGTGAATGGGTGCGCACGGTCCTGCGCTGTCAAGCGCAGCACCGTGCGCTCACATTATAAAGATAGGAGCTGGCGGCCGCTGCGGACACATTGCGGCTCACCTCCGCAGAACGCTGTGGAGGGGAACTCTAATGTGAACCCACCCTTAGAATGCAGGATAGTCCCTGATAAAAAAGGGAGCTTTTATTTTAATACACAACAATGGGGTGACGATTCTCTTTAAAATAAAAATGGATAAATATTTTGATTGTCAGAATAAATGTTTGACTGTAACTGCGGATCGTGGAAAATGGTGCAAGAGCGCAATTCTTCTTTTTTTGTTTCTTTAATTCTTCGATTATTCATACCAACACGTCATTGATAGCATAGAGTACTGACCCCAGACATTAGACACACACCTCAGTGTTACCATATAGTACTCACCCCAGATATCATACCGACACCTCAGTGTTACCACATAGTACTGACCCCAGACATCACACCGACACCTCAGTGTTACCATATAGTACTCACCCCAGATATCATACCGACACCTCAGTGTTACCACATAGTACTGACCCCAGACATCACACCGACACCTCAGTGTTACCATATAGTACTGACCCCAGACATCATACCGATACCTCAGTGTTACCATATAGTACTGACCCCAGACATCAACCGACACCTCAGTGTTACCATATAGTACTGACCCCAGACATCATACCGACACCTCAGTGTTACCATATAGTACTCACCCCAGATATCATACCGACACCTCAGTGTTACCACATAGTAATGACCCCAGACATCATACCGACACCTCAGTGTTACCATATAGTACTGACCCCAGATATCGTACCGACACGTCAGTGTTACCATATAGTACTGACCTAAGACATCATACCGACACGTCAGTGTTACCATATAGTACTGACCCCAGACATCATACTGACGCCTCAGTGTTACCATATAGTACTGACCCCAGATATCGTACCGACACGTCAGTGTTACCATATAGTACTGACCCAAGACATCATACCGACACGTCAGTGTTACCATATAGTACTGACCCCAGACATCATACTGACGCCTCAGTGTTACCATATAGTACTGACCCCAGATATCGTACCGACACGTCAGTGTTACCATATAGTACTGACCCAAGACATCATACAAACACCTCAGTGTTACCATATAGTACTGACCCCAGACATCATACTGACGCCTCAGTGTTACCATATAGTACTGACCCCAGATATCGTACCGACACGTCAGTGTTACCATATAGTACTGACCCAAGACATCATACAAACACCTCAGTGTTACCATATAGTACTGACCCCAGACATCATACCGACACATCAGTGTTACCATATAGTACTGACCCCAGATATCGTACCGACACGTCAGTGTTACCATATAGTACTGACCCCAGACATCATACCGACACGTCAGTGTTACCATATAGTACTGACCCAAGACATCATACAAACACCTCAGTGTCACCATATAGTGAACATGGTGAATAAAAAACCCAAAAGACAAATGTATAATTGCACTGTTTTTTTTTTGCAATTTTTAAATAAATGTCGTCATTCAAAAGTACAACTCGTCCTGCAAAAAACAACAAGAAGCCTCATATGTCTGTATTGACGGAAAAATAGAAAAGTTATGGAAGAAGAGGAAGGAAAACAGGAAATCACCCAGGGGTGAAGGGAAAATACAGGCTTGAGGGGAAGAACGGATGGACGGAAAGAAGGAAGGACGGATGGACGGACGGAAAGAATGAAGGACGGACGGAAAGAAGGAAGGACGGACGGAAAGAAGGAAGGACGGACGGAAAGAAGGAAGGACGGGAAGAAGGAAGGACGGACGGATGGAAAGAAGGAAGACGGAAAGAAGAAAGTACGGAAAGAAGAAAGGACAGACGGACAGAAAGAAGAAAGGACGGAAGGACGGACAAAAAGAAGGAAGGACAGAAAGTAGGAACGACTGATGGACAGACGGGAAGAAGGAAGGACAGAAAGAAGGAAGAACGGCACGGACGGTCGGAAATAAGGAAGGATGGTAAGAAGGAAGGATGGACAGAAAGAAGGACGCAAGGACCAACGGAAGGAAGGAGGGATGGATGGATGGACAGAAGGAAGGATGGAAAGAAGGATGGAAGGAAGGACAGACGGACTGATGGGGCGACGGACGGATGGAAGGAAGGACGGATGGACGGAAAGAAGGAGGGACGGAAAGAAGGACGAACGGATAGATGGACGGAAGGAAGGACGGAAAGAAGGAAGGACGGATGGAAAGAAGGAAGGACGGAAAGAAGGAGGAACGGAAAGGACAGGCGGATAGATGGACGGAAAGAAGGAAGGACAGATGGAAAGAAGGACAGATGGAAGGATGGAAAGAAGGAAGGACAGAAAGAAGGACGGACGGAAAAAAGTAAGGAGGGAAGGACGGAAGGAAAGAAGGAAGGATGGTCAGATGGACGGAATGAAAGGACGAAAGACGGACTGAAAGAAGGACGGAAGGATGAACGGAAGGAAGGATGGATGGAAGGAAAGAAGGAAGGACGGGCGGATTGATGGGGCGACGGAAGCAAGGACTCCTCAACAATATCAAAATCCTTAGTATCATCTATATCTCCATACATACATCCCCAACACCTCACACTGCTGCAGTTACTGAGTGGACAGGCTGCTTCAATCAGTATTTGTGTCATTAGAGACACAGTGCTGTCCATCCTTCAGCCTGATACAATGCACCAGATCTGCTGTGTACAGACATCAGTGACACAGAGATGTCATTCACACAGCAGGGGTTTTGTTACAGTGTGTCACAGAAGCTGCAGCCCCCCATCACTGGGCTCACACAGTACATGCTCCAGATCACTGACAGCCCGGGACAATGAGGGAAGGAGTCACTGATATGAGGGAGCTCTTCTTCACTGTAATCACGGAGCAGCCCTGAGTACAGCACATTGTCCCCTTCAGTGCAGACTTTCCAGACATCACTGGTGTCTGCACACTGTACATTGTCCAGATCACTGACAGCCCGGGAGTGAGGGAAGAGTCACTGATAACGAGGGAGCTATTCATTGTACTCACGGAGCGGCCCCCCCTGAGTACAGCATTGTCCCTTCTCTCTGCAGACTTTACATTCATCACTGTGTCTGGCCGGGGGAGGAGCAGCTAATCCGGGCAGGTCTGATCACAGCAATGGCTGCAGCCGAGGATCATTTTCTTCCTGTGGAGAGGCTGAGTCATGGAGATTGGGAGGGCGGGGATGTTGCTATGGGGGAGGGGTTGGGGTAGAGTAGGTGGAAACGACCAGTGTTCATTATCATGCCAGAACACCCCCCCTGGTCGTTCTGTTCAGACACAAAACAAGTGTTATCTAGGAAACCCTGCAGAAAGCTGACACTAAGTACATTACACATTGTCAGCATTAGGCAGCCTGGATATGCACTAAGATTATGTGACGAACCCGGACAAACCCCTTTAAAGGCGGCCCAGTATTGGTAGGGTCCTGGGAGCAGAGGTGGCCCTGTAGTGGTAGGGGTCCTGCGTACCATGTGCGGAGGTGTCCATGTAGGGGTCCCGGGGTTGGGGGCAGCCCTGTAGGGGTCCCCGGCTTTCTACATGCATTTTTCATGTTAATGAAATCTTTGCTCCTCCAGGATCCTGCTCGCTCGGGTGCAGATTTTGCCAGAGAGGGTCTTGCCATGTCCAATGACCTCAGTCCTGCTGGATTCTCAGAATCGCCATCAAGTACTACCATGCACCAAGGCCCTCAGTCCACGGAGCCCCCAGAACCGCAGCGAGTGGCTGCACAAGTACCGCAGGGTGAGGGGTCGCTGCAACACGTCCAGGCTGTGCCCACCGCTAAAAACATGTATTTTTTTTCTTTTTAATTATCTAAAAATACCTAAGATAAGAAAAAAATAGAAGACATTTTGCTAAATCATAAGCGGAATCTTTCCCTTTTATTATTATTATAGAGCTATTAATTCCATGGTGCCATACATGTGTAGAGGGTATACACAGACAAGGACAATAGACATGGACAGTATAAGGCACACAGGTACAGCAGGATAGAGGACGCTGTCACGAGGGCTCACAATCTACGAATCTGTCCCTTCACCCATGACGGCGACAGGGAGAGTCCTGCTATATTGTAGGGGCTTTAACCCCGCGCTGGACACAGACTTAGGATCTTTTGCAGTTTCTTCAGTTCTCATGTAGGGTCTATAGGAATACAGGTTTAGAGAATGCGTAGTTTCGGAGCCTCTTGTAGAGTCTGTTTCATTTCTTTCAGAGAAAGTTTTTCGGTGCCAATCTGACGTCCTGGCCGTCGTGGCTGTACGCCCTGTACGACGCTGTGAGTACGGATTGTTAGCTCTTGGGGGGGGGGGGGTTTGTGTTGGAGCCGGGGATGTGATGTGTACGGGAGGTGCCGGGGGACGGAATCTGCACTGATACAACTCATCCAACTCTGTCATTAGGACTCTCTCATGGAACGAGTGAAACGACAGCTGCATGAATGGGATGAGAATCTACGGGACGACTCTCTGCCGGCTAATCCTATAGGTGAGAGCACGTATAGGGTCATAAATTCAGTAAATTTGGTATTTTGTGTCTGTAAAGGTCAAAAGATAAAATTACATAACACCATAAAAAATGTGTAACTGCATGAATAATCCCCACGGTGCACTGCTCCTGGTGCATAGGTGACATGCACATGTATATAGCAGGTAGGGTAACAGGCCAAATTAACCTGTTCCAGATTAAGCCTGGATATAGTTTGGCCCAGGCCAGAGTATACCCTAGGTCAATTTGTACCCCACCCAGGCCAAACTGTGCCCCTCCAGGTCAAACTATACCCTGGGTTGTAAAATAGACCAGGCCAAACTACACCCCCTCCAGGCCAGAATATACCCTGGGGATTAATTGTCCCAGGCCAAACTATACCCTACCCAGGCCAAACTGTGCTGCTTCAGGCCAAACTATACCCTGGGTTGTAAAATGGAACAGGCCAAACTATACCCTCTGGGCCAGAGTATACCCATCTAATGTGGAACCTGGGTATAGTCTGGCCCAGGCCACAGTGTACCTTGGGGGACAAACTCTGTACATGGGAAAGTAATATGGCATAGGCCAAACTATATCCCTCCAGGTCACAATGTTGCATTGTATGTTATAAGTGGCTTATAGCTAATGATCAGGCGACCCTTAATAGCTCCATGTAAAGCCACCTAGTTGAAGTTTTAAGACATTATGACTTTTACAATGATTGACCCTGATATAATAAAAATCATCTATATTTAGATTAAAAAGATATCCATACAATTCCCATAATACTTTACAGAAGGAAGTGATAGAAAAATAATATACAGCAAACAACATAAATAAACAGGTGGAAGATGCCCAAGGAGGAAGCATGAAAGCGAAACGCTGGCTGGGCTGTGATCGGAGGTCATATACGCCTTTCCACCTTGTATTTTGAATAGGCCTTTACCGTATTTTTGGGATTATAAAACGCACTTTTCTGGTCATCATAATGGGAGACCCAGACAATGGGGTTTAGGGCACTGCCCTCCGGAGGTCACACTAGGTACTACAAGTTTGTAGACACCGCCTCCTCCGCTTATAAACCCCTACCGCAGGGAACATCCTCAGTTTTAAACTTAGTGTGCTCGGAGGATCACGCTTTGCTTGCACTTCACTGCATTCTCACTACTTACGTGATGGCGTCTGAAGACAAGGTAATATGGTCCTGATCGGGACCTGCGACAGCCTCCCCGCTCACCCTTGTGGCATACGCAGGTGGAGGTACCGGAGGGCCTAGAGCCTGGACACTTTGTGTTCTCCCGGTACGCTGTCGCACTCCTTTCCATCCCTCTCTGGGGGGCTCTGGAGAGTGGGAGATAGGAGCCTTGCACAGCTCCGCTCCGTCCGAGGCCTCCCTAAATGGTGCTTACAGACCGGACTGGAGCCAGCCCAGTCCGAGGCCTCCCTAAATGGTGCTTACACTCCGGACTGGGCTGAACCCCCGTCCGAGGCCTCCCTAAATGGTGCTTACAGACCGGACCGGCACTGAGGCACTCTGTGTCTCCTGTGTGCCTGGGGGTAGTGTCTGCCACTTTATGTGTCCTGACACTCAGACCGCGCGTTACCCTCGGGTCCGCGGTTCTGATGGTGTACCCTGTGCTGGGGTCACCCTGGCTAACCGCCCTGTGTGTCACAGGGGCTGAGGCCGTAGACTGCTGATCTTAGGATGTAATTGTAGTCTGAGTGTGTGTACTGTGCTTTACACTGTTTCCCGCGCTGCGGGCTCCAGCACCTCCATTATGAGGCTGCCTGGAGGAGAGGAGGCAGCCCTTGCGGTGACGTCACCGGGGGGCGTGTGTGTGTGCTTCCCGCGTGTTCTCGGCGCCGCCCACGACTTTACTGGCGGCGGCCATCTTCTCCCTCACTTCCCGGCTGGGATCTACGGCAGCACGTGTCTGCACTTCAGAGGGAGACCGGAACTCGCGGAGGTCACACACACACGCCGCTTCCTCCCACCGCTTTACAGCGGTCGGTAAGCCACCGGGACTCCCGGTCTGTTTGTCTGTACGACTTGGCTTATACATCCCCTACTGTGACTATGTCCTCAGTTAGGAAGCATGCTGCAAAGGCGGCGGATGCCACCATTACCTGTGCTACATGCAATGGTACACTGGTGGAGGGGTCCTGCAATAACTGCGGACGCCCAGAAGCCCGGACTGGCACTGCTGAGACAGCAGCTCCGGTGCTGTACCCTGAGGTTCAGGTGATCTCAGGGCCCTGGGAAACTCAGAATAAGATCAATGAATCTCTGTTGTCCCAGCTGTCCTCCATGTCGCAGTCCCTGGAGGCACTCAATAGGAGGCTGGAAAGCCCAGCTACTCCTTCCAGTTACCCCCGGGTGTCTCCCTCTTCTGCTGTGAGACCCCTTAAGCGGGCTCGTCGTGAGGAGTCACCCGAGCTCCAGGCTCTCTCTGAGGAGGAGCGTTCCTCTGATGGTGAGGAGGATGATGGGGGTTCAACTTTCGGGTCTGTGTCTGTATCTGAACCACCAGACGGGGTGGAGGATCTGGTGTCCTCTATCAACGAGACCTTACGTCTCGTGACACCCCCTGAGGAGGTGACGGTGCACCCGAAGGAGGTCTATCAATGGCTGCGGCCGGAGGCTAGACCAAGTGGCTCCTTTATGGACCATACTAATTTTGGAAGGGTGGTTAGAGCTCCCAGGTTACATCCTGGGCGGCGTTATGTCCGCAAACCCAAGGACAATCGCTTCCCCTTTCCCCAGGAGGTGCTTCAGGAGTGGTCGCAGTCCCCGAAGGTGGATGCTTCCATGACCAGGATTGCTGCACGCTCCCTTTTCTCTGCCTCTGATAGCTCCTCACTGAAGGATGCGACTGATAGACAGGTCGAGCAACTCGCCAAGTCTTCCTATGAGGCTGTGGGGTCGTCATTTGCCCCTAACTTTGCCACGGTCTGGACCTTACAAGCGATCACTACCTGCTTGGATGGTATCACTGACCTGGCAAGGTCCAGTCCAGAGGTCCTGGCACTTACCGAGAGGGCGAGGGCCTATGCGGACTACGCCAGAACGGCGACTCTGGAAACTGCCACTCGCTCAGCTGTGGCTTCGGCCAATGCGATAGCGATCCGCAGATTGTTGTGGCTGCGTCTTTGGGACTCAGATGCCACATCTAAGAAGATTCTGCAGAATCTTCCGTTCTCTGGTGACAGGCTTTTTGGCACAGAGCTGGACAAGCTGATTAAGGATTCTTCTGAGTCTAAGATACCGCAGAATAAACCTAAGCCTCGGTATACCGTTAAGAGGAACCCAAAACAGTGGTCCTTTCGGTCCAGCTCACAGTCATCAGCGCCGTCCGCTCGCACGGACCGAGGGGGCAAGCCCGCTTCTCAGTGGCGCTCTAAGAGTCGTCCAAAGAAGCCGGCGGGGGCAGCAGCTGCCACCCCCAAACCCGCCTCTACATGACTCGCTCTCTCTTCCTGCCTCCCCACAGGTGGGGGGCCGCTTGTCTCGCTTTCAGGACGAGTGGCTACTTCACGTTCCAGATCAGTGGGTTCGAGACGTGGTCTCGCGAGGTTACAGGATAGAGCTGACGTCAAAGCCGATATCCCGATTCCATCGGTCGGTCCCCTCCCCAGAAAAAGCTCAGGCCTTTTCTTTGGTGTTGGAGGGACTCCGCAGAGACGGAGTGGTGGTCCCGGTGCCTTCCGGGGAGAGGTTCAGGGGTTTTTACTCCAACCTCTTTATCGTCCCAAAGAAGGACGGATCCTTCCGCCCGGTTCTGGACCTGAAGTTGTTCAACCATCACGTGTTGGTTCGGAAGTTCCGTATGGAATCACTGCGCTCCGTGATCGCAGCTGTGTCACAGGGGGACTTCCTAGCGTCCATAGATATCAGAGACGCTTACCTTCACGTGCCCATTGCACCGGCTCATCAGCGCTGGTTGAGATTCGCAGTGGGGGAAGAACACTTCCAATTTGTAGCGCTGCCGTTCGGGCTGGCCTCAGCACCGCGGGTGTTCACAAAAGTGATGGCCTCCATGATGGCTCTCCTGCACGGACAGGGACATGCCGTCATTCCCTATTTAGACGACCTGCTGGTCAGGGCGCCATCAGAACACCTTTGTCAAGTGAGCCTGGATGTGACCATGCGGTCTCTGGAACAGTTCGGTTGGCTCCTCAACATTCAGAAGTCAACGCTAGTTCCGACCCAGTCTTTGACATATTTGGGCATGGACTTCAACACAGCCTCAGCCCTGGTGTCTCTGCCACGAGTCAAACAGATGGCAATCCAATCAGGAGTGCAAGCAGTCCTCCTGTCACCACAATCATCCCTACGGGTGTTGATGAAGCTGGTGGGACGCATGGTGGCGGCAATCGAGGCGGTGCCTTTCGCACAATTTCGCCTCCGTCCTCTCCAGCTGGAGATTCTTCGCAGGTGGGACAAAAGGACGATCTCCCTGAATCGGCTGGTGACCCTTTCCCAACCGACCAGAGATTCCCTGCAGTGGTGGCTACAGCCACACCACTTGTCTCGGGGCCGGTCCTTCCTCAAACCGTCATGGTTAGTGGTGACCACCGACGCCAGTCTGAAGGGCTGGGGAGCGGTGTTCTTACACCACAGGGCCCAAGGCCTCTGGACTCAGTCGGAGTCGGCGTTGCAGATCAACGTGCTGGAGATCAAGGCGGTCTATCTGGCGCTCCTGGCGTTTCAGAGATTCCTCTCAGGACAACCCATTCGGGTTCAGTCCGACAATGCGACGGCCGTCGCTTATATAAATCATCAAGGAGGAACCAGGAGCGCAGAGGCTCTGGCCGAAGTTCACCGCATCCTATCCTGGGCGGAGAACAACAAGTGCCTGATCTCCGCAGTTCACATCCCAGGGTCGAAAACTGGGAGGCCGACTATCTGAGCCGGCAGGGGATGGACGCCGGAGAGTGGTCTCTTCATCCGGACGTCTTCAGAGAAATCTGCAGCAGATGGGGCACTCCGGACGTGGATCTGATGGCCTCACGGCTGAATCATCAGGTGCCGCAATACATGGCGAGGTCATGGGACCCCCAGTCTCTGGGAGCGGACGCTCTGATCTTGACTTGGTCCAGATTCCATCTGCCGTATGTGTTCCCGCCTCTGGCTCTGATTCCCAGGGTGCTGTGGAAAATCAGGTCGGAGTGCAGGGTAGCCATTCTAGTGGCTCCAGATTGGCCCAGGAGGTCCTGGTACCCGGACCTGTGGCAAATGTCAGGCGGACACAGGTGGGCTCTTCCAGAACGCGCAGATCTACTCGCGCAAGGCCCATTCTTCCACCTCAATTCCAGGGCCCTCAGATTGACTGCATGGCTCTTGAGGCCTGGCTGCTGACATCCAGGGGTTTCTCCCCTACAGTGGTTGCCACTATGAATCGGGCTAGGAAGCCAGTTTCCAGGAAGATGTACCACCGGACGTGGAAGATCTTTTTTACCTGGTGTGCCTCTGGTGGACGGTCTCCGTGGCCCTTGTCCATCCCGACGTTGTTGGCTTTTCTACAGTCGGGTTTGGAGTTGGGATTATCCCTTGGCTCTTTGAAAGGTCAAGTATCAGCACTTTCAGTGCTGTTTGACAGGCGATTGGCGCTCCTCCCGAAGGTCCGTCAATTTCTGCAGGGGGTGTCGCGGATGGTTCCTCCCTACAAGAGACCTCTGGACCCTTGGGACCTTAACATGGTCCTGGCGGCATTACAGAAACCGCCGTTTGAGCCACTGAGAGATGTTTCTCTATCTCGTCTGTCCCAGAAAGTGGCCTTTCTGGTGGCGATTACGTCTCTGAGGAGGGTCTCAGAATTGGCTGCACTATCGTGCAAGTCACCCTTTCTGGTGGTTCACCAAGACAAGGTGGTGTTGCGCCCACGGCCAGAATTCTTGCCGAAGGTGGTATCAACTTTTCACCTGAACCAGGAGATTGTTCTCCCATCATTTTGCCCCGCTCCCGTTCATCAGGTGGAGCGCGACCTCCATACTCTGGATCTCGTGAGAGCTGTACGCATTTATGTGTCCAGGACCGCCTCCTTCAGGAGTTCGGATTCCTTATTTGTTCTTACGACAGGTCGCTGTAAGGGGTCCGCGGCATCAAAGTCAACCTTAGCCAGGTGGATTAAGGCTTCCATTCAAGAGGCTTACCGGTCTTCTGGTTTGCCTCTCCCGGTGGGATTGAAGGCACACTCTACCAGAGCTGTAGGTGCCTCATGGGCCTTGCGACATCGAGCGTCTGCTCTACAGGTGTGTCAGGCGGCCACTTGGTCCAGCCTGCACACTTCCTCTAAGCACTATATGGTGCATGCCCATGCCTCTGCGGATGCAAACTTGGGCAGGCGGGTTCTCCAGGCGGCGGTTGCCCACCTTTAAAGGGAACCATGTGTTACCCGTCTTGTTGAGGAACTCTTCCCGCCCTGGGGTATTGCTTTAGGACATCCCCATTGTCTGGGTCTCCCATTATGATGACCAGAAAAAAGAGAATTTTGTTTACGTACCGTAAATTCTTTTTTCTTTAATCATCAATGGGAGACCCAGCACCCACCCAGTTGTTCCGTTGCATGTTTTGCAGTTGATCTGTTCCCTGTTGGGACAGTGTTTGCCGGGTTGTTGAACCGTCTGTGCACGGCATTCTTCCCGATGTTTCGGGTGTGGTTTATTTCCTCCTCGCAGCTTATGGACCAAACTGAGGATGTTCCCTGCGGTAGGGGTTTATAAGCGGAGGAGGCGGTGTCTACAAACTTGTAGTACCTAGTGTGACCTCCGGAGGGCAGTGCCCTAAACCCCATTGTCTGGGTCTCCCATTGATGATTAAAGAAAAAAGAATTTACGGTACGTAAACAAAATTCTCTTTTTTGTTCCCCCAAATTTTGGGGGAAGGTGGGGGTGCGTCTTATAATCTGAATCTACGGTAGATACAGCAGGGGAGGTGGAGGCAGCTCTGGAGCCTGTCGGGGGGCTGGAGGAGGCTGGCTGCGGGCTCCAAGAGGCAGCGGGAGGTCACGTGCTCCCACTCATTAGCCTCATATAGTATGGACTGCACCCGCTGCTGTCCATCACCTCAGTGCTGAAACTGTGCCGAGGTATGGACTGGGGGAGCAGCGCATATTATATGTACCTGCACCCCCCTGTGCTGGATCCATGGCCCACCCCCTGTGATGGCACACGGCCCCTCCATGCTGCTGCCCATACTAAAATACCAAACCCTTTACTTACCTCTCCAGCGCTGTCCTCTGTGCCTCCCTGCTTGCTGCACTTCCTGAGTCTCGGGGAAGGCAGTCATGTGATCGGGGCGCGCAGAGATGATGTCACACTGCTGTGCTGATCACATGACTGCCTTCCCTGAGACTCAGGAAGTGCAGCAAGCAGGGAGACACGGAGGACAGCGCTGGAGAGGTAAGTGAAGGGTTTGTTATTATAGAATGGGCAGCAGCATGGGGGGCCATGGATCCAGCACAAGGGGGCCATATCCAGGATGAGGGGACTATGAGGGACATGTATATGATTTGTATGACGGACACTGGCATAAGACGGACACCATTTAACATTAAAAATTATTTTGTTTTCTCTTTCCCTTCACCAAATTTGGGGGCGTCTTATAATCCGTCTTATCGAATGTTGAAAAATTACGTAATCCTTGTGTATATCACTCAATTGAGGGTCATATTTTGGCCTAGGCCACTATAAGCTTAGGTATACTCTGACCTGTTACATCGGGAGCTAACTTGAAGCCTAGCAGAATTGTGAATGCAGCTCTGGATGTGAGTGCAGATGTAACTGAAGGCCAGCAGAATTGTGAATGCAGCTCTGGATGTGAGTGCAGATGTAACTGAAGGCCAGCAGAATTGCGAATGCAGCTCTGGATGTGAGTGCAGATGTAACCAAAGGCCAGCAGAATTGTGAATGCAGCTCTGGATGTGGGTGCAGATGTAACTGCAGGTGCGCAGAATTGTGAATGCAGCTCTGGATGTGAGTGCAGATGTAACTGAAGGCCAGCAGAATTGCGAATGCAGCTCTGGATGTGAGTGCAGATGTAACCAAAGGCCAGCAGAATTGTGAATGCAGCTCTGGATGTGGGTGCAGATGTAACTGCAGGTGCGCAGAATTGTGAATGCAGCTCTGGATGTGAGTGCAGATGTAACTGAAGGCCAGCAGAATTGCGAATGCAGCTCTGGATGTGAGTGCAGATGTAACCAAAGGCCAGCAGAATTGTGAATGCAGCTCTGGATGTGAGTGCAGATGTAACTGAAGGCCAGCAGAATTGCGAATGCAGCTCTGGATGTGAGTGCAGATGTAACCAAAGGCCAGCAGAATTGTGAATGCAGCTCTGAATGTGAGTGCAGATGTAACTGAAGACCAGCAGAATTGTGAATGCAGCTCTGGATGTGAGTGCAGATGTAACTGAAGACCAGCAGAATTGCGAATGCAGCTCTGGATGTGAGTGCAGATGTAACTGAAGACCAGCAGAATTGTGAATGCAGCTCTGGATGTGAATGCAGATGTAACTGAAGGCCAGCAGAATTGCGAATGCAGCTCTGGATGTGAGTGAAGATGTAACTGAAGACCAGCAGAATTGTGAATGCAGCTCTGGATGTGAGTGCAGATGTAACTGAAGACCAGCAGAATTGTGAATGCAGCTCTGGATGTGAGTGCAGATGTAACTGAAGACCAGCTGAATTGTGAATGCAGCTCTGGATGTGAGTGCAGATGTATTTTCTTTGCTGATATTTGGAGTTCTTGCCCATTAATTGATCCTCAGGTGTTTTCCTCTTAGCGGCTGATTTCTTTCTCTCTTCTTTGCGGTCAGATTTCTCCTACCGGGTAGCGGCCTGTCTGCCCATCGACGACACGCTGCGCATCCAGCTGCTGAAGATCGGAAACGCCATCCAGCGGCTGCGCTGCGAGCTGGACATCATGAGCAAAGTGAGTCCTGGTGAATGCACACAAGCCCACCCCGATCAGCCGTGTCCCCAGTGATGACCCCCTGCCCCTCTCTCGTTTCAGTGCACGTCGCTCTGCTGTAAACACTGTCACGACACGGAGATCACAACCAAGAATGAGATCTTCAGGTGAGCGGAGTGGTGGGGGAGTGAGGGGCTGTTGAAGGGAGAATGGTCTGCAGGGTGAGGGGACACCCCTAATACAAGCATTTATGGATTTATCTATCTTCTCCCTCTTCCGTCTCTCTTGCAGCCTCTCGCTCTGTGGCCCCATGGCCGCCTATGTGAACCCTCATGGCTACGTACACGAGACCCTGACCGTCTACAAAGCCTTAAACCTGAGCCTGGTGGGCCGGGCGTCCATAGAGAACAGCTGGTTCCCAGGGTGAGTGGGCCGTGACGAGGACTCTGGACATGGAAGGTAGACAGGGACTCCGACCAGAATGGACAGGTGTAGGGGCGAATACTTTTTGGAATACTTCCCTTTCTTACTCTGCAGGGCATCCTCATATATTATGATGGGGGAGGGGTGTTGTACCACAAGATTGGTCCTTTACTAATTCAGGTGGGGTGAGCACTCTAATATCTGGACCCCATGTGGTCCAGGACACAGGTCATTGCAGAAGACCCCTTTAATGTCCCCAATTATCCAGGTTGCAATGAATATAGAGAAGCACAGTGTGTGTTTAGACCTCCGCCATGGGCATGATGGACCAGACACTGCAGCCCCCAGGTCTGTGGTCTCCAGCTTTCTGCAGTTGTATAACTACAACTCCCATCATGCCTGCACTAGATCCTTTAGTTTGGATATAATTAGTTGGCGCCACCTAGTGGTTGAATAAGGCATTTTGCTCCGGTCCTCTGCAGCAGTACAGATCCATCCTTGTTCTGATAGTTTTTTACAATGTGTCAGTGTAGATACAACCTAGACAATTGGATGGCACTGTAACAAACCCTCAGCTGTGAGAATCCTCAGGATAAGTCTTCAACCTCTGAGAATTTACTGACAGCAAACAGGGATCTTAAGATTATTGAAAGGTTAAAATGCCAAGTCTATTGTAAAATGAATGCTTTTTCTCGGGTTATCCCCTTGATTTTAGTTCTTAGAGGACCAGGCATGCTTTTCTTTCCCTCTTGTCAGATCATAGGAGACGCTATTTTTTTTTGAGTTTTTGTTGCTGCAGCCGACACGAGACCTTGTGTGTTTTGGTTATATAAAATGTATTTATTTAGCTTTTATTATTTTTAGGAGGGAAAGATGCAAATAAGTTCAATATTTTTGCCATCATGGGTTTATTCTTTTTATTAATGCCATGTGTGTAATCAGCCTGTGGGTCATTAGCGCCGCTCCCGGGTCCAGCCAGAGTGCTGTCATAGTGCAATACTGGTCAGCAAAGGGTTAAACATAAGGAATGAAAGTTGTTAGATGGAGATTATGGAAAACAGAAGTGATGACGGAGGAGCGATGAGGCCGAGTGAACGGCAGAAGGAGGTGGATAGATTTATTATCGAGTCTTACATAATCCAGAACATCGGCCGGATGTGAATGCAGCAGGAGCTCCGGATCAATGGACATAATATACGGTCTACGCATAGCTTCACTCCCCTATTCTCACTGTGGAGACCCTCGCTCTCTGGCCTCCCCTTCTGTCTCTGGGGACCCTCGCTCTCTGGCCTCCCCTTCTGTCTCTGGGGACCCTCGCTCTCTGGCCTCCCCTTCTGTCTCTGGGGACCCTCGCTCTCTGGCCTCCCCTTCTGTCTCTGGGGACCCTCGCTCTCTGGCCTCCCCTTCTGTCTCTGGGGACCCTCGCTCTCTGGCCTCCCCTTCTGTCTCTGGGGACCCTCGCTCTCTGGCCTCCCCTTCTGTCTCTGGGGACCCTCGCTCTCTGGCCTCCCCTTCTGTCTCTGGGGACCCTCGCTCTCTGGCCTCCCCTTCTGTCTCTGGGGACCCTCGCTCTCTGGCCTCCCCTTCTGTCTCTGGGGACCCTCGCTCTCTGGCCTCCCCTTCTGTCTCTGGGGACCCTCGCTCTCTGGCCTCCCCTTCTGTCTCTGGGGACCCTCGCTCTCTGGCCTCCCCTTCTGTTCTCTGGGGACCCTCGCTCCCTGTCCTCCCCTTCTGTCTCTGGGGACCCTCGCTCTCTGGCCTCCCCTTCTGTCTCTGGGGACCCTCGCTCTCTGGCCTCCCCTTCTGTCTCCGGGGACCCTCGCTCTCTGTCCTCCCCTTCTGTCTCTGGGGACCCTCGCTCTCTGGCCTCCCCTTCTGTCTCTGGGACCCTCGCTCTCTGGCCTCCCCTTCTGTCTCTGGGACCCTCGCTCCTCTCCTCCCCTTCTGTCTCTGGGGACCCTCGCTCCCTGTCCTCCCCTTCTGTCTCTGGGGACCCTCGCTCCCTGTCCTCCCCTTCTGTCTCTGGGGACCCTCGCTCTCTGGCCTCCCCTTCTGTCTCTGGGGACCCTCGCTCTCTGTCCTCCCCTTCTGTCTCTGGGGACCCTCGCTCCCTGTCCTCCCCTTCTGTCTCTGGGGACCCTCGCTCTCTGGCCTCCCCTTCTGTCTCTGGGGACCCTCGCTCTCTGTCCTCCCCTTCTGTCTCTGGGGACCCTCGCTCTCTGTCCTCCCCTTCTGTCTCTGGGGACCCTCGCTCTCTGTCCTCCCCATCATTCTCTGGGGACCCTCGCTCTCTGGCCTCCCCTTCTGTCTCTGGGGACCCTCGCTCTCTGGCCTCCCCTTCTGTCTCTGGGGACCCTCGCTCTCTGGCCTCCCCTTCTGTCTCTGGGGACCCTCGCTCTCTGGCCTCCCCTTCTGTCTCTGGGGACCCTCGCTCTCTGGCCTCCCCTTCTGTCTCTGGGGACCCTCGCTCTCTGGCCTCCCCTTCTGTCTCTGGGGACCCTCGCTCTCTGGCCTCCCCTTCTGTCTCTGGGGACCCTCGCTCTCTGGCCTCCCCTTCTGTCTCTGGGGACCCTCGCTCTCTGGCCTCCCCTTCTGTCCTCTGGGGACCCTCGCTCTCTGGCCTCCCCTTCTGTCTCTGGGGACCCTCGCTCTCTGGCCTCCCCCTCGCTCTCTGTTCCTCCCCTTCTGTCTCTGGGGACCCTCGCTCTCTGGCCTCCCCTTCTGTCTCTGGGGACCCTCGCTCTCTGGCCTCCCCTTCTGTCTCTGGGGACCCTTGCTCTCTGGCCTCCCCTTCTGTCTCTGGGGACACTCGCTCTCTGTCCTCCCCTTCTGTCTCTGGGGACCCTCGCTCTCTGGCCTCCCCTTCTGTCTCTGGGGACCCTCGCCTCTCCTGGCCTCCCCCTTCTGTCTCTGGGGACCCTCGCTCTCTGGCCTCCCCTTCTGTCTCTGGGGACCCTCGCTCTCTGTCCTCCCCTTCTGTCTCTGGGGACCCTCGCTCTCTGGCCTCCCCCTCGCTCCCTGTCCTCCCCTTCTGTCTCTGGGGACCCTCGCTCTCTGGCCTCCCCTTCTGTCTCTGGGGACCCTCGCTCTCTGGCCTCCCCTTCTGTCTCTGGGGACCCTCGCTCTCTGGCCTCCCCTTCTGTCTCTGGGGACCCTCGCTCTCTGGCCTCCCCTTCTGTCTCTGGGGACCCTCACTCTCTGGCCTCCCCTTCTGTCTCTGGGGACCCTCGCTCTCTGGCCTCCCCTTCTGTCTCTGGGGACCCTCGCTCTCTGGCCTCCCCATCATTCTCTGGGGACCCTCGCTCTCTGGCCTCCCCTTCTGTCTCTGGGGACCCTCGCTCTCTGGCCTCCCCTTCTGTCTCTGGGGACCCTCGCTCTCTGGCCTCCCCTTCTGTCTCTGGGGACCCTCGCTCTCTGGCCTCCCCTTCTGTCTCTGGGGACCCTCGCTCTCTGGCCTCCCCTTCTGTCTCTGGGGACCCTCGCTCTCTGGCCTCCCCTTCTGTCTCTGGGGACCCTCGCTCTCTGGCCTCCCCTTCTGTCTCTGGGGACCCTCGCTCTCTGGCCTCCCCTTCTGTCTCTGGGGACCCTCGCTCTCTGGCCTCCCCTTCTGTCTCTGGGGACCCTCGCTCTCTGGCCTCCCCCTCGCTCTCTGTCCTCCCCTTCTGTCTCTGGGGACCCTCGCTCTCTGGCCTCCCCTTCTGTCTCTGGGGACCCTCGCTCTCTGGCCTCCCCTTCTGTCTCTGGGGACCCTTGCTCTCTGGCCTCCCCTTCTGTCTCTGGGGACACTCGCTCTCTGTCCTCCCCTTCTGTCTCTGGGGACCCTCGCTCTCTGGCCTCCCCTTCTGTCTCTGGGGACCCTCGCTCTCTGGCCTCCCCTTCTGTCTCTGGGGACCCTCGCTCTCTGGCCTCCCCTTCTGTCTCTGGGGACCCTCGCTCTCTGTCCTCCCCTTCTGTCTCTGGGGACCCTCGCTCTCTGGCCTCCCCCTCGCTCCCTGTCCTCCCCTTCTGTCTCTGGGGACCCTCGCTCTCTGGCCTCCCCTTCTGTCTCTGGGGACCCTCGCTCTCTGGCCTCCCCTTCTGTCTCTGGGGACCCTCGCTCTCTGGCCTCCCCTTCTGTCTCTGGGGACCCTCGCTCTCTGGCCTCCCCTTCTGTCTCTGGGGACCCTCGCTCTCTGGCCTCCCCTTCTGTCTCTGGGGACCCTCGCTCTCTGGCCTCCCCTTCTGTCTCTGGGGACCCTCGCTCTCTGGCCTCCCCATCATTCTCTGGGGACCCTCGCTCTCTGTCCTCCTCTATTTGTGCTCTGGGGCCCCTCGCTCTCTGTCCTCTATTTTTGCTCTGGGGCTCTCTTCTCCTTAGAGGGAATGCTGGGAGTTGTAGATTTACCACAGGTTTCTGACCTCTGACCTATGTACATTGCACCTCTATATGTAGCAGCTCCTGCCCTCCAGTTAAAAGCACATGGCTCTGTCCTGATGGCTGCTGGATTATCAAATATTCTGGATTATCAAGCGTCAGACTATTCTCTACCTATTAGCGGTACAGAATCTTCTGCTGCCGTCGCATTGTATCAGCTTTTCACGCCTTATTCTCCCTGTACAGATATGCCTGGACAATCGCACAGTGCAGAGTTTGCCGCAGCCACATGGGCTGGAAGTTCACCGCCGTCCGGAAGGATCTGTCTCCTCAGAGGTTTTGGGGATTGACGCGTTCCGCTCTGCTGCCTCGAATCCCAGTGCCGGAGGAGGAGGAGGAAAGGCTGGACCAGTCCCCGCTCCTCTGCCTGTGACTGGTGCATATCGCTGTATACTGGGGGGTGCAGACCCCTGCATGTGACCGCAGACATGGAGCAGGGGCCCCAGGAGCCACACATCTGTCTGCACCGCGCACTTTACCTGCTCTGCGCATAGACACTAATATTGTGACCGTCCTGACCCAAGAGCCGCAACCCGGACACCGGCCAGATCCTGTACAGTTATCAGTCTGTGAATATATCCGTATCGTCAAGGACAAGCTTCATGTACAATAAGCGAGATCTCTGCCTGCTGTCAGTGAATGCAAACAGCCCGCACCGATACATAGTAGCAAACCATCAGGACTGATTTGTGCAGCTGCCATATTTGTCTCACAGAGGATTGCCTACACTGGGTTCAATTGTAACAAACCCTCAGCTTAGAGAATTAGCCATTGAATTAAAGAAATGTTTCATGTCACTGACAGCAAGCAGAGATCCTACAAATATAGAATATATGAGAAAGTTGTAAAACTTTTATGCATTAAGCTGTAATTATATAAAACCGGAAATCCCTGGTTTTCATGACTCCCGCGGTGTGAACATGATCTTATTTCTGTCCATAAAGAAAGGGGTAAAGGATTGAGGGGTTGTGGAGTGGTAATATTGCTACATCTTTCCTAGAAACCAGACAGTCATATATAGGAGGGTAAAAAATAGAAATGTCTCATCTAAGACTGTAAAATTAGCATTATTTTATGTTTCTTATAGCCACTAGGGTGGGGGACAGATCGAAGCTCCCCTAGTGGTGGCTGCAGACAGAATCTTATCATGTATCTCTGTATACAGGGAGCTCCCCCTAGTGGTGACTGCAGACAGAATCTTATCATGTATCTCTGTATACAGGGAGCTCCCCCTAGTGGTGACTGCAGACAGAATCTTATCATGTATCTCTGTATACAGGGAGCTCCCCCTAGTGGTGGCTGCAGACATGATGTTATCATGTATCTCTGTATACAGGGAGCTCCCCCTAGTGGTGGCTGCAGACAGAATCTTATCATGTATCTCTGTATACAGGGAGCTCCCCCTAGTGGTGACTGCAGACAGAATCTTATCATGTATCTCTGTATACAGGGAGCTCCCCCTAGTGGTGACTGCAGACAGAATCTTATCATGTATCTCTGTATACAGGGAGCTCCCCCTAGTGGTGACTGCAGACAGAATCTTATCATGTATCTCTGTATACAGGGAGCTCCCCCTAGTGGTGACTGCAGACAGAATCTTATCATGTATCTCTGTATACAGGGAGCTCCCCCTAGTGGTGACTGCAGACAGAATCTTATCATGTATCTCTGTATACAGGGAGCTCCCCCTAGTGGTGACTGCAGACAGAATCTTATCATGTATCTCTGTATACAGGGAGCTCCCCCTAGTGGTGACTGCAGACAGAATCTTATACATAAAACCCGAAGGCCACTTCCGCCCAAAATCCGCTCAACTTCCGTGATGGCCTCCGTCCTGTGTCAAACACCGGAACCGGAAGCACCAGACCCACAGAGCCCCAGCCACCGGCCTTGCACAGAGCCCCGTCTGCGCCCACCCACATCCGGCCCACAGCCCTGCAGCTCACCGCCCACTCTCCATCAGGGACCGCCATGCCGCCACTGGGTCCGCACACAGCCTGGTGTGCGCCCATCAACATGAGGGAACCGGCCCGGACCGGCCCACACTCCGGTGTGCGGCCTCCGCCGGCAACGCTCCCCCGCCACCTCGGGGGCCACACAACCTCTGGGGGTACCCGCGCGCCTGGAGAGGAGGGAGGGTGGGACTTTCTGTCCTGCAGCTCTGCCCGCCCCTCCTCTCCTCCTACACCCGACGCGCGGCGCGGTGAGTCTGCCCTCCAGCCTCCGCCTCAGCCTGTGCCCGCCGGCTCCGCTGCAGCCTGTGCTCCCTCCAGCCTGTGCCCCCTCCAGCCTGTGCCCGCCGGCTCCGCTGCAGCCTGTGCTCCCTCCAGCCTGTGCCCCCTCCAGCCTGTGCCTCCTCCAGCCTGTGCCCCCTCCAGCCTGTGCCCCCTCCAGCCTGTGCCCGCCGGCTCCGCTGCAGCCTGTGCCCCCTCCAGCCTGTGCCTCCTCCAGCCTGTGCCCCCTCCAGCCTGTGCCCTGTGCCCCCTCCAGCCTGTGTCCTGTGCCCCCTCCAGCCTGTGTCCTGTGCCCCCTCCAGCCTGTGCCCTGTGCCCCCTCCAGCCTGTGCCCTGTGCTCCCTCCAGCCTGTGCCCTCTGCCCCCTTCAGCCTGTGCCCCCTTCAGCCTGTGCCCCCTCCAGCCTGTCCTCCCTTTAGCCTCTGCCCCCTCCAGCCTGTGCCCCCTCCAGCCTGTGCCCCCTCCTGCCTGTGCCCCCGCCTGCCTCTGCCCCCGCCTGCCTCTGCCCCCTCCAGCCTGTGCCCCTTCCAGCCTGTGCCCTGTGCCCCCTCCAGCCTGTGTCCTGTGCCCCCTCCAGCCTGTGCCCCCTCCAGCCTGTGCCTCCTCCAGCCTGTGCCCTGTGCCCCCTCCAGCCTGTGTCCTGTGCCCCCTCCAGCCTGTGCCCCCTCCAGCCTGTGCCTCCTCCAGCCTGTGCCCCCTCCAGCCTGTGCCCTGTGCCCCCTCCAGCCTGTGTCCTGTGCCCCCTCCAGCCTGTGCCCCCTCCAGCCTGTGCCCTGTGCCCCCTCCAGCCTGTGCCCTATGCCCCCTTCAGCCTGTGCCCCCTTCAGCCTGTGCCCCCTTCAGCCTGTGCCCCCTTCAGCCTGTCCTCCCTTTAGCCTCTGCCCCCTCCAGCCTGTGCCCCCTCCAGCCTGTGCCTCCTCCAGCCTGTGCCCCCTCCAGCCTGTGCCCTGTGCCCCCTCCAGCCTGTGCCCTGTGCCCCCTCCAGCCTGTGTCCTGTGCCCCCTCCAGCCTGTGTCCTGTGCCCCCTCCAGCCTGTGCCCCCTCCAGCCTGTGCCCTGTGCCCCCTCCAGCCTGTGCCCTGTGCTCCCTCCAGCCTGTGCCCTCTGCCCCCTTCAGCCTGTGCCCCCTTCAGCCTGTGCCCCCTTCAGCCTGTGCCCCCTCCAGCCTGTCCTCCCTTTAGCCTCTGCCCCCTCCAGCCTCTGCCCCCTCCAGCCTGTGCCCTGTGCCCCCTCCAGCCTGTGCCCCCTCCTGTCTGTGCCCCCGCCTGCCTCTGCCCCCTCCAGCCTGTGCCCCTTCCAGCCTGTGCCCTGTGCCCCCTCCAGCCTGTGTCCTGTGCCCCCTCCAGCCTGTGCCCCCTCCAGCCTGTGCCTCCTCCAGCCTGTGCCCCCTCCAGCCTGTGCCCTGTGCCCCCTCCAGCCTGTGTCCTGTGCCCCCTCCAGCCTGTGCCCCCTCCAGCCTGTGCCTCCTCCAGCCTGTGCCCCCTCCAGCCTGTGCCCTGTGCCCCCTCCAGCCTGTGCCCCCTTCAGCCTGTGCCCCCTTCAGCCTGTGCCCCCTTCAGCCTGTCCTCCCTTTAGCCTCTGCCCCCTCCAGCCTCTGCCCCCTCCAGCCGTCCTCTGCCCCCTCCAGCCTCTGCCCCCTCCAGCCTCTGCCCCCTCCAGCCGTCCTCTGCCCCCTCCAGCCGTCCTCTGCCCCCTCCAGCCGTCCCCTGCCCCCTCCAGCCGTCCCCTGCCCTC
The DNA here is from genome assembly GCA_033576535.1 of Allobates femoralis. Taxonomy (NCBI): domain Eukaryota; kingdom Metazoa; phylum Chordata; class Amphibia; order Anura; family Aromobatidae; genus Allobates; species Allobates femoralis. The sequence continues at coordinate 102,690,452 of JARQOC010000007.1, read as the reverse complement.
TCCAGTCGTCCGGGGGTGGCCACATGTTGACTCAGGATCCAGGCGCCGGAGAAGACGCAGGGTCGGTGGTAAGTATAGCGGTATGTGTGTGTGTGTGTGTGTTGTGTGTGCGCGTGTGTGTGTGTTGTATGTATGTGCCACTCTGCCCACGCCGCTGCGCTGACCACTCTGCCCACGCCGCTGCGCTGACCACACTGCCCACGCCGCTGCGCTGACCACTCTGCCTACGCCGCTGCGCTCACCACTCTGCCCACGCCGCTGCGCTGACCAATCTCACCGCACTCACTGCTAACCACTGAGCCACCGCACTCACTGCTAACCACTGAGCCACCGCGCACAGTGCTAGCCATTGAGCCACCATATACTCTGCTACCCACAGAGCCGCCTGTATACACACAATTAATTTCACCGCACTACCCTAACTATTCGTAAATAAACTATATATGGATTCTAGACTACCCGATTCTTTAGAATCGGGCTGCCATCTAGTCTTATTATGTATCTCTGTATACAGGGAGCTCCCCCTAGTGGTGGCTGCAGACATGATCTTATCATGTATCTCTGTATACAGGGAGCTCCCCCTAGTGGTGACTGCAGACAGAATCTTATCATGTATCTCTGTATACAGGGAGCTCCCCCTAGTGGTGGCTGTGGACAGGATCTTATGTATCTGTTTAGAAGGTTACACAGTTTGGGCCATGATGATACTAGTTCAAACTGTCCTTAAAGGGAACCTGTCACCCTTCTCCCCCAGGGCCTATTAAAGTAAAAGAGCCACCTTCAGCAGCACTAAGGCTGCATTTTGTGTTGGTGGCTCTTACGCCTATTATCCCCAGGGACCCTGAAATAAAGACTTTTATAAATTTCCCGCCATACCTCTATTAAGTCTGGGAGGTACGTTCTCTTCCCAGGACCTCGCTGTTGTCCATCATTCCCCCCTGTTCCCCGGGTACGTTCTCTCTTCCTCCTGACGTTATTGGCGCCTGCACTGCTAATTCATTTCTCGGCATGCGCCGTGTGTGCTGCCGGACAACTTAGGCGAGATCTCCAGAGATCATGTGACCTGTGTATAGCAGAGGCTCCAAATCCCGCCCTGCAGTGTGTATATATTGATATATTCGCATTGCAGGGCTGGGAATCTGGCGCCTGCGCAGTGAGTATCACTGTGCCTGTCCCCACCTCTTTCCTCCCCAGCCCTGCAGTGTGAATATATCATAACAGGGCGGGATCTGGGGCCTCCGCTATACGCAGGAGTGATCTCCAGAGATCATGTGACCTAAGTTGTCTGGCAGCGCACATGGCGCATGCCCGAGAAATGAATGAACAGCGCAGGCGCCGATGACGTCAGGAGGAAGAGAGGAGATGGAGCCTGGGCGACAGAGGGGGATGATGGATAGCAGTGATGCAGTTAAGTCCTGGGGAGAGAACGTACCTCCCGGATGTAATAGAGGTATGGCAGGAAATTTATAAAAGTCCTTATTTCAGTGTTCCTGGGGATAATAGACATAAGAGCCATCTTCAAAGAATGCAGCCTTAGTGCTGCTGAAGGCGGCTCTTTTACTTTAATAGGCTGGGGGGGGTGCTCCTGCTTTAAAGGGAACCTCAGTAAGCTGTGTGGCAGGATAAAGGTATGCTGAAAAATCATGCCATTTCCCCTTCACCGGCTGCCTAACATTACACCATGACTGCAAAATCCCAACACCTTCCTCTTTCACAATCATACACACAAATGCTATGAAAGCAATATGGCATATTACAATAAAAAGTGTTAATAAAATCTCATGCCAAACCCACTCCCTGTGCACAAGGCCTGGGGAGGTTTCACCGTTTGCCGGTTTTGGATGCACTGAGGAATAAAAACAACTGAAATTAAAAATAAAATAATTTTACTTAGATCATAAAGAGGACGCATCATATAAACCGGGAAAGATTTATTATCAGGAAGGTGGTTCCGGTCTGATGCACGTCCTCATTGTGAAAACTGCTGCAACTTCTAAGTGTCAAAACTTATGGAACAGAAATAAAAATGCCAAACTTTACCTTTCTACCCCAGTTATTGGGTGAAAAACATTTGCTAAATTCCAACTGTTTTACTTTTCTCACCTTTTTGCAATATTTCTGCTTACTGGCAGTGACCAGAAACCTTTGTGACCTTCTCACAGCTGAAACTTTGTTACAATTGCACCAAATCTCATCAATCTTCGGTGAGCGAACACATCACAGCAGCGTTAATCTCCCTCCCATCCTCAGTTTGTTACAGTGTATCAGTCGAGGCTGCTGCGCTCACAGAGGATTGTATGGAGTGAGCGGGTGGGAATCAATAGTAGTGACTGTTCTCACAAAGCTCAGGTGGTCAGGGCGGCTTTTCGCTTTGTAATGTTGAGTTTGTACCAGTTTTACAAAATAATAAAGACATTTTGTGCGTTAAAGGGGAACTCGCTGTGGTACATATTGGACTGGCCATAAACAAGGTTGCCGTTCACTGACAGCAAGCATAAATGTAAGTGATGAACTGAACACAAACTGTATTAGTGGTAGAACTTTTCTTGAGCAGGATCATTGTATCACAAAGCCGGAGCCAGGACAGGGATGAGCTCGATCTCACTGCCATTTCTGATGAGGACTGTCCTCTCGCCATCTTTACCCCCCACATCCAGGGACGCTCCTCCTCGGGGGATGGCTTCCAGCCTTACGCAGTGCCTTCGCTCCTGGACACACCGTTTAGCAGTTCCTCCTTGTCGGCCTGGTAGCCGCTTTCCTTCCACCGCTCGCGTAGTTCCTGCAGGATCCTCCCGATCTCCTTCCCTGAGCAGATGCCGATACACCGCAGGTCGTGCCCACTGACGGGGAAACGTGGCAAGGTCCACTGCTCCATCTGGGTCAGCAGTCGCTCTTCACCCTGGTACTTCAGCAGTTCACAGACTCTCTTATGGGCGTCCGGCTCACGGCACTGAAAGGAAAAGGTGGAAAAGTGAAATGGAGAAAAGAAAATGTTAATCCTGAGCATTCAGTGGTGCCGAGTAATTAGCTGGTAATGTACAAGTGCTGCAGTTTTCACAAAGGCCACTAGGGTGCGCAATGGGCTTACACTTTCCATGTCAGGTAGTGACAGACTATACAGAGAATGGAGGATTTAATAACCAATGTACAAGACGGGAGAGCAGCACCATATACACAGATGGCTGCAGTGTGCAATACCAGATCAAGGGTCTTATACAACAGTTTTGAACCTGCGGCTCTCCAGCTGTGATAAAACTACTACTCCCATTATCCCGACAGCATGGGCACAATGAAAGGAGCAGCTGTGCAACAGCTGGAGAATCTCTGGTCTAATATCCCATACAGTTTACATACCGTGGTGATATATGGTACAGTATATCCCAGTGGGGTCGAGTCAGGTGAATGACTAAGTAGGTTGCGAGGTCACCCTAGGTCCATGGCCCGGTAGGGTGCGAGGATGGGCTAGGTGATTGGTCCAGAAGGGACCAAGGTCAGGTCTATGGCCAAATGGAGTTCGAGGTCAGGCCAGGTCCATGGCCTGGAAGGTCCTGAGGTCAAGCCAGGTTAATGGCCTGGTGGGTGAGAGGTCAGGCCAGGTCCATGGCCTGGAAGGTCCTGAGGTCAAGCCAGGTTAATGGCCTGGTGGGGTGAGAGGTCAGGCCAGGTCCATGGCCTGGAAGGTCCTGAGATTGAGCCATGTTAATGGTCTGGTGGGGTGAGAGGTCAGGCCAGGTCCATGGCCTGGAAGGTCCTGAGGTCCAGCCAGGTTAATGGCCTGGTGGGCTGAGAGGTCGTGTCGGTTCTGTGGTCTGGTAGGATCCAAGGACAGGTCAGGTGAATGGCCCTATAGGGTTAGGGGTCAGTTCAGGTTTATCATCTATCGCATGATCGGATCTATAGTCCAATCTATGAGATTAACCCCCTGTTGCTCACATCAATCACATAGTCCTGGTATGGCTTCAGAGGTTCTTGCTCTGTGTGATCCACTGTCAGCTCCTTCCGTTCTTTCAGTAAGAATAACGCCAGCGTCTTCTCCTCCCGTGAGATCTTCAGCCTCAGGTCCAGTTTTTGGACGCCTTCCGGTCGTGAGAATAATGCGGACAGAAGGGTCATAGGTTTAGGAGACAAGTGCCCGGCCTGGGAGCAGACGCGGAAAACTCCTCCAGATTTCCATTCTCCGGTAATCCTAAAATAAAAGGGAGAACTGGATTAAACCTAAACTGATCCACCAATACGAGGCTGCTCCTGGAGGATCTCAGGATCCCGACATCTTATGGAGCGACACCCACCAATATGTGGAGCGACTCCGAGCTGGTAGATCAGCTGGATCAGGTGATTGACGTGATTTCCTTCCACAATCTTCTTTAGTTCCACCCAGATCCTCTCCCCAGAGATTCCGCCCAGCCCAGGTGCATTCTCTCGTATGGCCTCCAGAGTGGACGGACCGTGGTCTCCAGATTTCTCTGCTATCCGTCCATAAAACCTGTAGAGTGTTGAATTTACATCATGACTTAAGTCACCTCCAGAGCTAAACTCATAATTCAGCTGTGCAGACTTTCACCCCCTCAGTGCTCATTGTGCTTCTACCCTGGAATGCTGCACATTGCTGGCCGTGCACACCGCATCTCCGGCAATGCAGCGCACCAGGACAAGGCACCAGCAGAATTGTGAATGCAGCTCTGAATATTACAGAACATACAAAGTATTACATAGTGACGAGTCCTCCAGAGCGGAGGCCCTTCTTTCAATAGTTCTTGTCCCGGCACCCCACAGCTCTTCACCTGAGGTAGCGCAGAATCCGCAGGTAGTCCTCCTGGATCCGCTTGGCGGGATCGCCCACAAATCGGATGCGTTTGTTCTTCAAATCCTCGTAACCATTGAAATAATCGTAGAGCGTGCCGTCAAACCCTGAGAAAACACAGAGCTTTAATAATGCAAACCCTGGGACCCAACTGGAGTGATCGCGGGTCCGCAGCTACCCTGGACACTGACATGGCCGCCAGCACCGCCCCTGCAGGACTTGTCACATAGTTTCCCAACGATCCCACCTACATCAGTGAGCAATGTGCAAAGCCCCAATTACCCAGAAACATGGAGTTGATGGTGAGGTCTCTCCGCTCTGCGTCCTTCTCCCAGTCTGTAGTGAACTCCACCTCCGCGTGGCGTCCATCTGTCCGCAAGTCGACCCTCAGCGTCGTGACTTCAAAATTCTGATCATTAATCTGAGGAAAGAGAAAAAGATCATGAAACACCCGAAAATAATCCCGAGTCCTCGAGACACCGGACAATGGGTCTCTCCCGCTCCCGGCAGGTGATTGGCTCACCCTCGCGGTCACCGTGCCGTGCTTCTCCCCTTTATTGTTGATCAGCCGGATTCCCTCCTTCAGGAACAGATCCTTCATCTGATCGGGAGTTGCCGTGGTGGCAAAGTCCACGTCGTGCGGCTGCTTCCCCACGAGAAGATCCCGGACGGCTCCTCCCGCGATCCGCAACTCATACTTCTCCCGCGCAAATAAACCTGAGGCAACAGGATGAAAAATTACAAATATACCTGTATATAAGGCTCGTGTACAGTCACCACTGACCTGTGTATAGTGCTTATAGGTGTACAACCCCCCCCTCATCATTATCTGTGTACAGTCACCACTGACCTGTGTATAGTGCTTATAGGTGTACAACCCCCTCATCATTATCTGTGTACAGTCACCACTGACCTGTGTATAGTGCTTATAGGTGTACAACCCCCTCCTCATCATTATCTGTGTACAGTCACCACTGACCTGTGTATACTGCTTATAGGTGTACAACCCCCTCATCATTATCTGTGTACAGTCACCACTGACCTGTGTATAGTGCTTATAGGTGTACAACCCCCTCATCATTATCTGTGTACAGTCACCACTTACCTGTGTATACTGCTTATAGATGTACAACCCCCTCATCATTATCTGTGTACAGTCACCACTGACCTGTGTATACTGCTTATAGATGTACAACCCCCTCATCATCATCTGTGTACAGTCACCACTGACCTGTGTATAGTGCTTATAGGTGTACAACCCCCTCATCATTATCTGTGTACAGTCACCACTGACCTGTGTATACTGCTTATAGGTGTACAACCCCCTCATCATTATCTGTGTACAGCCACCTCATCTTCTGTGCAGGCAGTCATCCCATCCTCATTACCTGTGTACAGTCACCGCCCCTCCCCTTACCCCCTAAGCACTGTCTATACTGAACACTGCCCCTTGTCACCAGTCTGAAGTCACCTCCCCATCCCCCCCCCCCCCCCCGTCACCTCCACGTCCCCTTGTCACCTCCTCATCCTGTCACCCCCCCCCAATCACCTCATCATCCCCCCGTCACCTCCTCCTCATCCCTCGTCACCTCATCATCTCCCCCGTCACCTCCTCATCCCCCCTGTCACCTCCTCATCCCCCCTGTCACCTCCTCATCCCCCCTGTCACCTCCTCATCCCCCTGTCACCTCCTCATCCCCCCGTCACCTCCTCATCCCCCCCCTGTCACCTCCTCATCCCCCCTGTCACCTCCTCATCCCCCCCTGTCACCTCCTCATCCCCCCCTGTCACCTCCTCATCCCCCCCTGTCACCTCCTCATCCTCCTGTCACCTCCTCATCCTCCTGTCACCTCCTCATCCCCCCTGTCACCTCCTCACCCCCCTGTCACCTCCTCATCCCCCCTGTCACCTCCTCATCCCCCCTGTCACCTCCTCATCCCCCTGTCACCTCCTCATCCCCCCTGTCACCTCCTCATCCCCCCGTCACCTCCTCATCCCCCCCTGTCACCTCCCCATCCCCCCCTGTCACCTCCCCATCCCCCCCTGTCACCTCCCCATCCCCCCCTGTCACCTCCTCATCCTCCTGTCACCTCCTCATCCCCCCTGTCACCTCCTCATCCCTCCTGTCACCTCCTCATCCTCCTGTCACCTCCTCATCCTCCTGTCACCTCCTCATCCCCCCCTGTCACCTCCTCATCCCCCCTGTCACCTCCTCATCCCCCTGTCACCTCCTCATCCCCCCTGTCACCTCCTCATCCCCCTGTCACCTCCTCATCCCCCCTGTCACCTCCTCATCCCTCCTGTCACCTCCTCATCCCTCCTGTCACCTCCTCATCCCTCCTGTCACCTCCTCATCCCCCGTCACCCCCTCACTAGTTCTCACCTGTCAGGGTTTTGAGGCCTTCCGTGAAGAGAGCCCTGAACTCGGGGCTCTGCACCGCCATGCTGGACAGCCGGCGGCTCTGTGCGACCAATCGGCCGAGCATTAACAGATCGTCCGTGTCCCGAGCTCCAGAGGCTGCTGCATCCTGGTGAGCGAAAGGACCTGTGATGACGTCAGGACCATGTGATCAACACGTGGGAGGGAGGGGCCAGCTGCCGGCTCTTGCAGTATAAGCTGAAGGACCTGTGATGACGTCAAGGTCATGTGATGAGTCACGTGTGTGGGAGGAGTCAAGCTGTAGAATCACGTGGTGGTGATTATGTAGAATCTTCACTAATAAAGATGTTATATTTGGTGACCAGAAAAATGCCCGCACAGAAACTGATATGTGAAAAATGCCCACAGACATGAATGCCAACAGGAAAACAGGACTGGAGAATAATACAGAATTTTAGGTGAGATGCTCTGCAAGACTGTGGATAGTATAGAGGTGCAGGTGAGATGCTCTGCAAGACGGGGAGTTATAGAGGTGTAGGTGAGATGCTCTGCAAGACGAGGGATGGTATAGAGGTGTAGGTGAGATGCTCTGCAAGACGGGGATGTTATAGAGGTGCAGGTGAGATGCTCTGCAAGACGGGATGTTATAGAGGTGTAAGTGAGATGCTCTGCAAGACTGCAGATGGTATAGAGGTGTAGGTGAGATGCTCTGCAAGACGAGGGATGGTATAGAGGTGTAGGTGAGATGCTCTGCAAGACGAGGGATGGTATAGAGGTGCAGGTGAGATGCTTTGCAAGAAAGGGATAGTATAGAGGTGCAGGTGAGATGCTCTGCAAGACAGGGAATGGTATAGAGGTGTAGGTGAGATGCTCTGCAAGACAGGGAATGGTATAGAGGTGCAGGTGAGATGCTCTGCAAGAAAGGGATGGTATAGAGGTGTAAGTGAGATGCTCTGCAAGACGAGGGATGGTATAGAGGTGTAGGTGAGATGCTCTGCAAGACGGGGATGGTATAGAGGTGTAAGTGAGATGCTTTGCAGGACTGCGGATGGTATAGAGGTGTAGGTGAGATGCTCTGCAAGACGAGGGATGGTATAGAGGTGCAGGTGAGATGCTCTGCAAGAAAGGGATGGTATAGAGGTGTAGGTGAGATGCTCTGCAAGAAAGGGATGTATAGAGGTGCAGGTGAGATGCTCTGCAAGAATGGAATGGTATAGAGGTGAGGTGAGATGCTCTGCAAGAAGGGATGGTATAGAGGTGCAGGTGAGATGCTCTGCAAGAAAGGGATGGTATAGAGGTGTAGGTGAGATGTCTCTGCAAGAAAGGGATGGTATAGAGGTGCAGGTGAGATGCTCTGCAAGAAAGGATGGTATAGAGGTGCAGGTGAGATGCTCTGCAAGACAGGGAATGGTATAGAGGTGTAGGTGAGATGCTCTGCAAGAAAGGATGGTATAGAGGTGCATGGTGAATGCTCTGCAAGAAGAGGGATGGTATAGAGGTGAGGTGAGATGCTCTGCAAGAAAGGGATGGTATAGAGGTGAGGTGAGATGCTCTGCAAGACTGGATGGTATATAGAGATGTTGCAGAGGTGAGATGACTCTGCAAGAAAGGGATGGTATAGAGGTGCAGGTGAGATGCTTTGCAGAGCGGATGGTATAGAGGTGCAGGTGAGATGCTCTGCAAGAAAGGGATGGTATAGAGGTGCAGGTGAGATGCTTGCAAGAAGGGATGGTATAGAGGTGCAGGTGAGATGCTCTGCAAGACAGGGAATGGTATAGAGGTGAGGTGAGATGCTCTGCAAGAAGGGATGGTATAGAGGTGCAGGTGAGATGCTCTGCAAGAAAGGGATGGTATAGAGGTGTAGGTGAGATGCTCTGCAAGAAGGGATGGTATAGAGGTGCAGGTGAGATGCTCTGCAAGAAAGGGATGGTATAGAGGTGCAGGTGAGATGCTCTGCAAGAAAGGGATGGTATAGAGGTGCAGGTGAGATGCTTTGCAGGACTGCGGATGGTATAGAGGTGCAGGTGAGATGCTCTGCAAGAAAGGGATGGTATAGAGGTGCAGGTGAGATGCTCTGCAGGATGGGATGGTATAGATGCAGTGAGATGCTCTGCAAGACAGGGAATGGTATAGAGGTGTAGGTGAGATGCTCTGCAAGACAGGGAATGGTATAGAGGTGCAGGTGAGATGCTCTGCAAGAAAGGGATGGTATAGAGGTGCAGGTGAGATGCTCTGCAAGAAAGGGATGGTATAGAGGTGCAGGTGAGATGCTCTGCAGAAAGGGATGGTATAGAGGTGCAGGTGAGATGCTCTTGCAGACGGATGGTATAGAGGTGCAGGTGAGATGCTCTGCAAGAAAGGGATGGTATAGAGGTGCAGGTGAGATGCTTTGCAGGATGGGATGGTATAGAGGTGCAGGTGAGATGCTCTGCAAGAAAGGGATGGTATAGAGGTGCAGGTGAGATGCTCTGCAAGAAAGGGATGTATAGAGGTGCAGGTGAGATGCTCTGCAAGACAGGGATGGTATAGAGGTGTAGGTGAGATGCTCTGCAAGACAGGGATGGTATAGAGGTGCAGGTGAGATGCTCTGCAAGACAGGGATGGTATAGAGGTGCAGGTGAGATGCTCTGCAAGAAAGGGATGGTATAGAGGTGCAGGTGAGATGCTCTGCAAGAAGGGATGGTATAGAGGTGCAGGTGAGATGCTCTGCAAGAAAGGGATGGTATAGAGGTGCAGGTGAGATGCTTTGCAAGGACGCAGATGGTATAGAGGTGCAGGTGAGATGCTCTGCAAGAAAGGGATGTATAGAGGTGCAGGTGAGATGCTCTGCAAGACAGGGAATGGTATAGAGGTGAGGTGAGATGCTCTGCAAGACAGGGAATGGTATAGAGGTGCAGGTGAGATGCTCTGCAAGAAAGGGATGGTATAGAGGTGCAGGTGAGATGCTTTGCAGGACTGCGGATGGTATAGAGGTGCAGGTGAGATGCTCTGCAAGACAGGGGGATGGTATAGAGGTGCAGGTGAGATGCTCTGCAAGACGGGGATGGTATAGAGGTGCAGGTGAGATGCTCTGCAAGACGGGGATGTTATAGAGGTGTAGGTGAGATGCTCTGCAAGACGAGGATGGTATAGAGGTGTAGGTGAGATGCTCTGCAAGACAGGGGATGGTATAGAGGTGTAGGTGAGATGCTCTGCAAGACAGGGGATGGTATAGAGGTGTAAGTGAGATGCTTTGCAGGACTGCGGATAGTATAGAGGTGCAGGTGAGATGCTCTGCAAGACAGGGGATGTTATAGAGGTGTAGGTGAGATGCTCTGCAAGACAGGGAATGGTATAGAGGTGCAGGTGAGATGCTCTGCAAGAAAGGGATGGTATAGAGGTGCAGGTGAGATGCTTTGCAGGACTGCGGATGGTATAGAGGTGCAGGTGAGATGCTCTGCAAGAAAGGGATGGTATAGAGGTGCAGGTGAGATGCTCTGCAAGAAAGGGATGGTATAGAGGTGTAGGTGAGATGCTCTGCAAGACAGGGAATGGTATAGAGGTGCAGGTGAGATGCTTTGCAGGACTGCGGATGGTATAGAGGTGCAGGTGAGATGCTCTGCAAGACAGGGGATGGTATAGAGGTGCAGGTGAGATGCTCTGCAAGAAAGGGATGGTATAGAGGTGTAGGTGAGATGCTCTGCAAGACGGGGATGGTATAGAGGTGTAAGTGAGATGCTCTGCAAGACGAGGAATGGTATAGAAGTGTAAGTGAGATGCTTTGCAGGACTGCGGATGGTATAGAGGTGTAGGTGAGATGCTCTTCAAGACGGGATGGTATAGAGGTGCAGGTGAGATGCTTTGCAGGACCGGATGGTATAGAGGTGTAGGTGAGATGCTCTGCAAGACGAGGAATGGTATAGAAGTGTAAGTGAGATGCTTTGCAGGACTGCGGATGGTATAGAGGTGCAGGTGAGATGCTCTGCAAGACGGGATGGTATAGAGGTGTAGGTGAGATGCTCTGCAAGACGGGGATGGTATAGAGGTGTAGGTGAGATGCTCTGCAAGATGGGGATGGTATAGATGTGTAGGTGAGATGCTCTGCAAGATGGGGAATGGTATAGAGGTGTAGGTGAGATGCTCTGCAAGATGGGGGATGGTAAAGAGATGTAAGTGAGATGCTCTGCAGGGCAGGAGAATAACATAGAATTGTAGGTGAGATGCTTTACAGGGTAGGATAATAAAGAATTATAGGCGAGATGCTCTGCAGGGCAGGGGATAGTATAGAGGTGTAGGTGAGATGCTCTGCAGAACAGGGAACAGTATAGGTGTAGGTGACATGCTCTGCAGGGTAGGATAATAAAGAATTATAGGTGAGATGCTCTGCAGGGCAGGGGGATAGTATAGAGGTGAAGGTGAGATGCTCTGCAGAACAGGGAACAGTTTGGTGTAGGTGACATGCTCTGCAGGGCAGTGGGATAGTATAGAGGTATAGGTGAGATGTCATGTAATACAAGGGAATAGTATAGAGGTGTAGGTGAGATGCTCTGCAGGGCAGGGGGATAGTATAGAGGCGTAGGTCACATGGATGTCACACTGATGGTAGCTGATAAAAAAATGCATAATTGCATCACACTCGTACCACAGTCACATGACCATACGGAAAGCCTCGCACGACTGTCAATCATCACAATCCCTCTGATAATGCAAACCTTAAGGCCGCGTTACACATAGCGATATCGCTAACGATATCTCTGCAATGTCACAGGTTTTGTGACGTTGCAGCGACCTTGCTAGCGAAGTCGCTGCGAGTGACATGCGGCAGCAATCAACGATGAGCTCACTGACTGCGGAATGTCCGGGACCATTTTCCCATCGTTGGTCTCCCGCTGTCCAGCTTCCATCGGCATGTGAGACAACGACCAGCGATCCCCAATCTGAGCGATCCCAGTGAGCGTCAGGGGACGCAGCATCGGTATGTGGATCACCCAGTGTGACTGCAGACCAGCGATCACATAGCCATGCTCCAGAGATCCCGGCCAGGTCAGATTGCTGGTGGGATCGCTGGAACATCGCTATGTGTAACGGGGCCATTAGTGTGCCTGTACCCTATAGGTGAGATGTTCTGCAGGCAGAAGAATGGTATAGAATTATAGGTGAGATGCTCTGCAGCAAAGAAGAATGTTGGAGGAAAAAGCCCACATAGAATTGCCCACTAAGATGATAATGTATTAGACCTGCAGTCCCATGTAACTCCACAGATGAAGTGATCCTCCTGTGAGTACTGTACAGACAGCAGTGATGGCTCCTCTGAATCTGCTGGTTCGGTTCTGCTGTTTTGGGCTGGTGGGAGGGAGGAGTAAGGCAGAATCACTGAGAGATCACAGCAGACTGGATCTATCTATTGCAGATAATGACCGACTGCTACAAACCACAGATCTTCAGCATTTCTGCACTAGGTCACTGGAATTCACAAGATAATCACAGATCAGGGGAATCCTCACCTGCACCTCAAATATCAGAGATCGGAAACTTTGTGATGCTGCAAATGGCAGTTTTCCGTGTGGGCATTTTTCAGGGAACCGCTGGAGCTCACAGCTCGATGACCTCATCCGGGCCGCCACTACAGACAGGCCAGATGGTGATGGACATCCGGACCGCCCCTACAGACAGGCCAGATGGTGATGGACATCCGGACCGCCCCTACAGACAGGCCAGATGGTGATGGACATCCGGACCGCCCCTACAGACAGGCCAGATGGTGATGGACATCCGGACCGCCCCTACAGACAGGCCAGATGGTGATGGACATCCGGACCGCCCCTACAGACAGGCCAGATGGTGATGGACATCCGGACCGCCCCTACAGACAGGCCAGATGGTGATGGACATCCGGACCGCCACTACAGACAGGCCAGATGGTGATGGACATCCGGACCGCCCCTACAGACAGGCCAGATGGTGATGGACATCCGGACCGCCCCTACAGACAGGCCAGATGGTGATGGACATCCGGACCGCCCCTACAGACAGGCCAGACGGTGATGGACATCCGGACCGCCCCTACAGACAGGCCAGATGGTGATGGACATCCGGACCGCCCCTACAGACAGGCCAGACGGTGATGGACAACTTGTACCAACCACCCCACTTCTGATAGAAGAACGAAGCCGGCGCCTACCAGACACCTCTGCAGGGTTCTCTCTCCTACAACCAACATCACCCACAGGAGGAGCACAGGGATGCCAAGCGACAGAGGCAGGAGCCAAAGGAGCAGGTCCCGATGAGGACATGGCCCCACCATCACCGGCTCACTAGCCAAAGGAATCCGATGCCGCCTAGTGGCCAAGGCAGGAATAGCAGTCACCGACGGCGATGTGACACTTATGCTAACTACACAACAAATCTCTGCTGTCCTGATAGTTTGTTACATTGTATCCGAGTAATAGGAATCATTCGCTCAGGATACGTGTTTAGCTGTTGAATGTAAATATTGAGTGTTCCCATTCATTGGCAGCAACCAGAGATCTTGTAAATGGTGATGAATCTAAACATAAAGGTTATTAGAAAGTCCCAGAACTTCTGCATTGATCACTGGGGTCAGGGCTCTCCCTGTCACTGGATGACAATCCGCTGGTAAACATCACCTTGAACCGTACCGGCGACCTCTAAACAGCAAGCGTTGTGCAACCACAGTCCTCCACCAGGGGGAGCTACAGAGGTTCTCCTGATCTGGGATCTACGCAATGTGGGGGATTTCAGCTCTAATCGTCCCCCGCTCATAGTCACAGGGGAATATCCACTGGTGTAATATGGGAATTCATTAACGAGGCGAGCGCGGAAATTGTAAATATCATTAGGGGTGAGACCTCACAGTCAGCGAGCGTCTTCTCAACTCAGCAGGATTACCGCATAATTGTATGCAAATGAGTAACGGCTAATTAAGGGGAAGAGACTAATAAGCGGTGCCGATCCCCGGGGTGCATCCAGAAACTGAAGCCAAAGTCCACTGCACCCTTGTTCATCAATGCGTGGGCCACAAAGAGTGCGTAACCCCAAAATGCAAAAAAAAAAATAATTGGGTAACAACCAATATGGCCGCCACCACGCCGTAGGGTCACCTAACTCCCCCAGACCCATGAACTGCCTACAGAACCACGTAACAGGGCCGTTATCTGTCCTACTAGAAACAGACATCCAGGAGGGCATTACTGCAGGTGTACTCTGTATTAAAATTACTGTCGGTCCTCAGCACCGGCCCGGGGAGCAAATGCATTCCTGCCACCTGGCCCAGTCCGCCCCTATGGACATCCATATGTACATCTCCGTATAACCAGGCGTCAGCTCACACAACAATTGTTACCTGTCCCGGCTCTTCCTTTGGGTTTGGATTTACCATGGTGTTCCCCTTTGATGCCACACTCCGGCGCGTTATAGGTATTCAGGTGACTGGCGGCCGCATTATTAATTTGTACTGCCGCCATATGAAACTCAGCTCTGCTACATCGCTGCATTGAGTCTCCAACCTACTCAACTCTGCTATATTGCTATGCTTTGCCTCTGCAATGGATGGCCTCTGCCTCATTGAAACAGTGATTCCCCTGTTTTTCAGTTGGGTTATATCACAGAGCTCTATTACATCGCCCAGTGAGTCTACTGACCTTCTCAACTCTGCTATATCGCTGGGCTCTTCTACATTGAGTCTTCTGACCATCTTAATTATGCTACATCACTGGGTTTGGCTACTGTGAGCCTCCTAACCATCTCAATTATGCCACATCACTCAGCTCTGCTACAATGAGTCTCCTGATCTTCTCAATTATGCTACATCACTCAGCTCTGCTACAATGAGTCTCCTAACCTTCTCAACTATGCTGCATCACTGGGCTCTGCTACGGTGAGTCTACTAATCTTTTTACTTATGCTACATCGGTGGCTCTACTATAATGAGTCTTCTAATCTTCTCAACTATGTTACATTGAAGGGCTCTGTCACAATGAGTCTCCTGACCATCTCAACTATGCTACATCGCTGGGCTCTACTACAGTGAGTCCCATTACCTTTGTAATTATGGTACATCGGTGGGCTCTACTATAATGAGTCTTCTAATCTTCTCAACTTTGTTACATTGAAGGGCTCTGTTACAATGAATCTCCTGGCCTTCTCAAATATGCTACATCGCTGGGCTCTACTACAGTGAGTCTCATTACCATCGTAATTATGCTACATCGGTGGGCTCTACTATGAGTCTTCTAATCTTCTCAACTATGTTACATTGAAAGGCTCTGTTACAATCAATCTCCTGACCATCTCAACTATGCTACATTGCTGGGCTCTACTACAGTGAGTCTCATTACCATCGTAATTATGCTACATCACCGGGCTCTGCTACAATGAGTCTCCTGACCTCCTTAATTATGCTACATTGATGGGCTCTACTACAATGATCCTCCTGACCTTCTTAATTATGCAACATCACTGCTCTCTGCTATAGTGACTCTTCTTACCTCAACTGTACTAGTCACTGCACACTGCTTTTTTTAGCCCTGGAGTGGTGCTTTTACCCTAAAGTCCTTGCCCTGGGTCTTATACTCACCCGCCGACTTCTTCATCATTTACCAACACTGCTCCAGTCCTGCAGCGCCACCTCGTTCTAACTTTTAACTGGCCGGAAGTCAGAGAAGTTACATCACAAGCTCCCAATGCATCTCTATGAGAGCCAGAATGAGGTTTTTATAAACTTGCATTGAATTGTGACATCTGGAGCTCCATGAAACACAGGAGCAGCCTGCAGGTCATATATATTGCCGGATAACTAGAACAACGAAGATAACAAAATAAGACACCAAAGGGTGAGTATAAGTCAGGGGCCTGGGAGTTAGCTTTAGCTCCAGTGGTAAAATAAAACAACGATGAAATGGTGCTTTATCTATGCTATATCACTGGGCTCTGCTATAGAGAATCTCCTGACTGGGCTCTGGTACAGTTATGCAGGGAGTCACTTTACCATCTCAACTCTGCTATATTGCTGGGCTTTGCAACATTGTTAAAATGTGTCTCCTGACTTTTCCATTTCTGCTACATCACTGGGCTCTACTACATTGACTCTCCTGATGTAGTCAACTGTGTTGCATCACTGGTCTCTGCTACAGTTAAGTCTCTTGACATACGCAACCTCACTAGTCACTGCACTCTGCTACATTAGTACTACTATACACTCTGATTTGTCACTGGGCTTTTGTACAGGGAGTCACCTGACCTTTTCAACTCTGCTTTATCACTTGGCTCTGTTATAGTTAATTTCTTCACCTACTTAACTTCACTAGTCACTGCCGTCTGCTACATTAGTACAATACACTGCTACATAACTTGGCTCTTGTATAGGGAGTCACCTGACCTTCTTACCTGCTACATTACTGGGCTCTGCTACATCACTACAGCTAGTCTGTTGTTTTACCCAGCTTTACAACATTGCCTAGTGCTTTTTTGTTCTGCTTCAATACACTGCTACATAACTTGGCTCTTGTACAGGGAGTCACCTGACCTTCTCAACTCTGCTTTATCACTTGGCTCTGCTATAGTTAATTTCTTCACCTACTTAACTTCACTAGTCACTGCCATCTGCTACATTAGTACAATACACTGCTACATAACTTGGCTCTTGTATAGGGAGTCACCTGACCTTCTTACCTGCTACATTACTGGGCTCTGCTACATCACTACAGCTAGTCTCTTGTTTCACCCAGCTTTACCACATTGCCTGGTGCTTTTTTGTTACCCCGCTTCTGCTTCATTGTTTTCTGTTTTGCCAAGTCTCTGGCTTTTCTATGGTTTATTCCTCTACTCCTGCACCCTCATCATCCCTCTGTGCTGCACTAACACCGATTATCCACACCGACCTCTTTGAGACAATCCAACAATAGGTCCTGGACACAGAAAAGTCACCCAAGTGCCACCAACAAGCCTCAGGTAGAGCCAAAAAATCAAGTTCGGGGCCCACCATGGGCACCTGGATGGTGTGATGAGGGCGTGGTGCACAATTCTATACCCTGGGGGGGGGGAGCAGGGGGATGTTTTTGGGTTCAGTTTTTAACGACCCACCCTGTATACGCATCACGGCAGCCTTAGCGGGGGTATATATGTGATATCCTCTGCAGAGCTGGGTCTTATCAATGATACTTTTTATGAGAGCTCAATGTCAGACTCATCTTCCTCTTTCACTTCTCAGTCACTAATGAGTCACAAAGGCGAATATGAGACATAAAAACAGCAACCACATAAGTCATGGAGGGAATTCAGTAAAAGTGTTACTCTTGTTTATTACATCTGCTTTTTAAGAATGCAAATTTGATACCATTTTGGATCCCATGGGAGCGGTCACCCCGATTTTCTGGCCTCCTGCACATATGGGGTACTGTTATATATGGCCATTTATGGGACCTGAGGTGGCCGGCCTGTCCCACCCTCCTACGTGCACCCTGTGACTCTGTGTACCGTGCACTTGTGGGGTAAACACATCACTTGTGCAAGCCGTTCTCTTCTCTCTGCAGATCCTTTTTGATTGTACGATAAGATATTTCTCAGCGGTCGCAGATAACGGCTGCAGATAAAAGCGGACGTTTGACTTGCACAATGCCGAGCCAGAAACGACAGATACATCGTTACAACTATAACCGGCTAATGTATTATGACTTACAGTGGGGGAAATAAGTATTTGATACACTACCGAGTTTGCACAGGTCTGTAATCTTCATCGTGGGTTCACGAAAATCCACATTGTGTGATTCTTACATAATTGATTTGCATTTTATAAAACAGAATGTAATATTTAGTACAGAAACCTTTCTTTGCACTTACAGAGGTCAGACGTTTCCTGTAGGTTCTTGACAAACTTTGCGCACCAGGGATTTTGACCCACTGCTCCATACAGATCATCTCCAGATCTGGATAACTATAAGGGGTGAGCAAGGGGGAGTGGACCCACTGGACCACAGATGACCTGTCTGCATCATGTCGTCTGAACTGTGGCAGATGACCCATTGTGCACAGATGGACTTATGCACTAGTATGGGGACATGGGTACAGACACTGGAGTAAGCAGGTGCAGGCTTGGATGGCAATGGCAGACAGGGAAGCAGGAGCAGTTGGGTACTGAGGGCACGGCAGTATCAGACAGGTATGGGAAGACAGGATATAGGGACAGGACCTGACAAGTAACTAGTGTGACACACTTGACTAATGGTGTTGATCAGGCACCCCCTCAAATAGGAGGATGCCTTATATACCCAGTGTCCCTCCATTGGCTGAGGGGCATTCCTGAAAATAGCACACTGGCCCTTTAAATGCAGGGCAGGAGCGCAGCCGAGCTCCTTCGGTGCACTCCTAGGAGACCTATGCAGCGTGTACAGGCCCCGAGAGCAAGAAACTACAAAGGACATCGTGGATTGCCGAGGAGGGGTTGTCGGCATTCCGGCAACATTGAGTTTCAGCTTCCTCCAAAGATTTTCTATTGGGTACAAGTCTGGAGACTGGCTAGGCCACTCCAGGACCTTGAAATGCTTCTTACAGAGCTGCTCCTTAGTTTTCCCTGGCTGTGTGTTTGGGGCCATTTTCATGTTGGAAGACCGAGACAAGAACCATCTCAATGCTCTTACCGAGTGAAGGAGGTTGTTGGGTGATTTTCTGTAAAGGGGACAGGAGGACTGCACTATATTGAACGGAGGATGGATGGGGTCATGTATAGGAATACATGACCCCATCCAACCTTTGTTCAATATAGTGCAGTCATCCTGTCCCCTTTGCAGAAAAGCACCCTTACAGTATGATATTTACACCCACATGCTTCATGGTCGGGATGGTGTTCTTGGGGTTATATGAGTATCCTTCTTCCTCCGAACACGCTGAGTGGAGATGATACCAAAAAGTTCTATTTTTGTTTTATCTGACAAATGACCTTCTCCCATGCCTCCTCTGACCACATGACCTTCTCTCATGCCTCCTCTGACCACATGACCTTCTCTCATGCCTCCTCTGACAACATGACCTTCTCCCGTGCCTCCTCTGACCACATGACCTTCTCTCATGCCTCCTCTGACCACATGACCTTCTCTCATGCCTCCTCTGACCACATGACCTTCTACCGTGCCTCCTCTGACCACATGACCTTCTACTGTGCCTCCTCTGACCACATGACCTTTTCTCATGCCTCCTCTGACCACATGACCTTCTCTCATGTCTCCTCTGACCACATGACCTTCTACCGTGCCTCCTCTGACCACATGACCTTCTACTGTGCCTCCTCTGACCACATGACCTTCTCTCATGCCTCCTCTGACCACATGACCTTCTCTCATGTCTCCTTAGACCACATGACCTTCTCCCATGCCTCTTCTGACCACATGACCTTCTCTCATGCCTCCTCTGACAACATGACCTTCTCCCGTGCCTCCTCTGACCACATGACCTTCTCCCATGCCTCCTCTGACAACATGACCTTCTTCCATGCCTCTTCTGACCACATGACCTTCTCCTGTGCCTCCTCTGACCACATGACCTTCTCTCATGTCTCCTCTGACCACATGACCTTCTACCGTGCCTCCTCTGACCACATGACCTTCTACTGTGCCTCCTCTGACCACATGACCTTCTCTCATGCCTCCTCTGACCACATGACCTTCTCTCATGCCTCCTCTGACCACATGACCTTCTACCGTGCCTCCTCTGACCACATGTCCTTCTCTCATGCCTCCTCTGACCACATGCCCTTCTCTCATGTCTCCTTAGACCACATGCCCTTCTCCCATGTCTCCTCTGACCACATGACCTTCTCCCATGCCTCTTCTGACCACATGACCTTCTCTCATGCCTCCTCTGACCACATGCCCTTCTCCCATGCCTCCTCTGACCACATGACCTTCTCTCATGTCTCCTTAGACCACATGCCCTTCTCCCATGTCTCCTATGACCACATGACCTTCTCCCATGCCTCTTCTGACCACATGACCTTCTCTCATGCCTCCTCTGACCACATGCCCTTCTCCCATGCCTCCTCTGACCACATGACCTTCTCTCATGCCTCCTTAGACCACATGGCCTTCTCCCATGCCTCTTCTGACCACATCACCTTCTCCCATGCCTCCTCTGACCAAATGACCTTCTCCCATACCTCCTCCGGATCATCCAAATGGTCATTGGTGAACTTCAGACGGGCCTGGACATGTTCTGTCGTGAGCAGGGGGACCTTGCAAGCTTTGCAGGATTTAATCCATGACAGCATAGTCTGTTACTAACAGTTATCTTTGAGATTGTGGTCCCCGCTCTCTTTCAGGCCATTGTCCAGGTCCTCCTATGTAGTTCTGGGCTGATTCCTTATCTTTCTCAGAATCATCCTTATCACCCTACGAGGCGAGAACTTGCATGGAGCCCCAGACCCAGGAGGATTGACGTCATTGTCTGCGCGCCAGAGGAGGAAGCCGGAAGAAGACGGAAGACGCTGGATGAAGACGGAAGAGCGCAATGGCGGCGGCGGGACAGCGGAGGGATAAGTATACTAATCTCTTCCTTTACAGGATTGCTACCCAAGGGGTGTGGGGGGGCCCTGTATACTGATATGGGGGGGCTGCTGTATATACCTCTGGGGCTGTATATACCTCTGGGGTTGTATATACCTCTGGGGCTGTATATACCTCCTGGGGCTGCTGTATACTACCTAAGGACTGCTGTATACTACCACTGGGGCTGCTGTATATACCTCTGGGGCTGTATATACCTCTGGGGCTGCTGTATACTACCTAAGGGCTGCTGTATACTACCACTGGGGCTGCTGTATACTACCACTGGGGCTGCTATATACTACCACTGGGGCTGCTGTATATACCTCTGGGGCTGCTGTATATACCTCTGGGGCTGCTGTATACTACCTAAGGGCTGCTGTATACTACCACTGGGGCTGCTGTATATACCTCTGGGGCTGTATATACCTCTGGGGCTGCTGTATACTACCACTGGGGCTGCTGTATATACCTCTGGGGCTGTATATACCTCTGGGGCTGTATATACCTCTGGGGCTGTATATACCTCCTGGGGCTGCTGTATACTACCTAAGGACTGCTGTATACTACCACTGGGGCTGCTGTATATACCTCTGGGGCTGTATATACCTCTGGGGCTGCTGTATACTACCTAAGGGCTGCTGTATACTACCACTGGGGCTGCTGTATACTACCACTGGGGCTGCTGTATACTACCACTGGGGCTGCTGTATATACCTCTGGGGCTGCTGTATATACCTCTGGGGCTGCTGTATACTACCTAAGGGCTGCTGTATACTACCACTGGGGCTGCTGTATATACCTCTGGGGCTGTATATACCTCTGGGGCTGCTGTATACTACCACTGGGGCTGCTGTATATACCTCTGGGGCTGTATATACCTCTGGGGCTGTATATACCTCTGGGGCTGCTGTATACTACCTAAGGGCTGCTGTATACTACCACTGGGGCTGCTGTATATACCTCTGGGGCTGCTGTATATACCTCTGGGGCTGTATATACCTCTGGGGCTGTTGTATACTACCTAAGGGCTGCTGTATACTACCTCTGGGGCTGCTGTATACTACCACTGGGGCTGCTGTATATACCTCTGGGGC
The DNA here is from genome assembly GCA_033576535.1 of Allobates femoralis. Taxonomy (NCBI): domain Eukaryota; kingdom Metazoa; phylum Chordata; class Amphibia; order Anura; family Aromobatidae; genus Allobates; species Allobates femoralis. The sequence continues at coordinate 102,668,645 of JARQOC010000007.1, read as the reverse complement.
TGCTGTATATACCTCTGGGGCTGTATATACCTCTGGGGCTGCTGTATACTACCACTGGGGCTGCTGTATACTACCACTGGGGCTGCTGTATATACCTCTGGGGCTGCTGTATACTACCACTAGGGCTGCTGTATATACCTCTGGGGCTGCTGCTGTGTATACCACTGGGGAGGCTGCTGTATACCACACTGCTGGGGGCTGTATATACCACTGGGGAGGCTTGTATACCTGTGCTGGGGTCCACCCTCGGCTTATACACGAGTCAATAGGTTTTCCCAGGTTTTGGGGGCAAAAGTAGGGGGTCGGCTTATACACGGGTCGGCTTATACACGAGTATATACGGTATTTTCTTTTTTACATTCTGTCTCTCACACTTGTATTGAACCTACAATAAAAGTTACAGATCTTTCCATCTGTAGGTGGAAAAACTTGCAAAATCGGCAGAGTATCAAATACTTATTTTCCCCACTGTATAATACCCTGAATGTGATGGAAATGTTAATTGCAAATTATCAGGATCAAGTCAAGCAAAATCCCTTTATTTTGGCACTTTATAGTCTAGGAATTCCGATAGTCCAGGTTCGTTGTCAACTACTTTTTATTATTTTAAAAATAAGCCAATGGTTGGTCTTAAAATAAAATTATATATATATACCTACTGGATCCCCACTGTTGTACTGTACGAGTGTCCCCCCCCCCCCTCTAGCAGCAAATCAGTGACCACTTATTGACTACATCAGCCCTGTTCAATCTGATCCACAAGACACAGTCTCTGGGCTCTGCCAGTCTGAGTGCAAAGTGCCAACTTCAGCTAAGCAGTGACCGGGGGCGTAATGATCGGGGGCACAGGGGTCGCAACTGCAACCGGGACCAGGAGGACCATATATACCAGTATGGGGAACATAATCCAGGAGGAGAACCATAGTTACCAGGATGGGGACCACATACAGCAGATACTGAATATAGTAGGATGAGCCCATATATAACAGGATGGGATCAAAAGAAGCAGGATAGGCCCATATATAGCAGGACGGAGCCATATATAGCAGGACGGAGCCATATATAGCAGGATGGGCCCATATATAGCAGGATGGGCCCATAAACAGCAGGGTGTTGACTATATATACCAGGATGGGTCCATATAAAGTAGGATGATGACGATATATACCAGTAGGAGGACCATATATACCAGGATGGAGACTATATATAGCAGGATGGGGACCATATATAGCAGGATGGGGACCATATATAGCAGGACGGAGCCATATATGGCAGGATGGGCCCATAAACAGCAGGGTGTTGACTATATATACCAGGATGGGTCCATATAAAGTAGGATGATGACGCTATATGCCAGTAGGAGGACCATATATAGCAGGATGGAGACAATATATAGCAGGATGGGGACATATATAGCAGGATGGAGACAATATATAGCAGGATGGGGACCATATATAGCAGGATGGGGCCCATATATAGCAGGATGGGCCCATATATAGCAGGATGGGGACCATATATAGCAGGATGGGGCCCATATATAGCAGGATGGGGCCCATATATAGCAGGATGGGCCCATATATAGCAGGATGGGGACCATATATAGCAGGATGGGGACCATATATAGCAGGATGGGGACCATATATAGCAGGATGGGCCCATATATAGCAGGATGGGGGACATATATGTTACGTTCACGGTGTCTGAGCGAGGAGGAGTGGACTCATTGAACCACAGGGTGAGCTGAGCAGCTGACCTCCTGGGCTAGGATGGACTTCGGCACAGTCTCTAGTATTGCAGGCTGGTGACCCAGGGACAGATACAGGTAAAGACACTGGAGTAGGCAGGTGCAGGCTAGCATGGCAATGGCAGACAGGGAGGCAGGAGCAGGCGGGTACTGAGGGCACGGCAGGAGCAGGCGGGTACTGAGGGCACGGCAGGAGCAGGCGGGTACTGAGGGCATGGCAGGAGCAGGCGGGTACTGAGGGCACGACAGGAGCAGGCGGGTACTGAGGGCACGGCAGGAGCAGGCGGGTACTGAGGGCATGGCAGGAGCAGGCGGGTACTGAGGACATGGCAGGAGCAGGCGGGTACTGAGGGCATGGCAGGAGCAGACAGGGACAGGTAGCAGAGACAGGGAAGGAACCCTACAACTAGCTAGCCGGGCAGGGACCTACCAGTAACTATCTAAAGTCGTTGATCAGGCCACTTCCCCCAGGGAGGATGCGTTATATACCCAGGGCCTCTCAGCCATAGGCTATCATAGGCTCTACCTTTAAATGCAGGGCAGGGTCCCGGCCGCACACCTTAGCCGCACTCCTGGGAGACGTGCACAGGTCTTGGGAGCAGGAAGAGACAGTATATATGGAGGGCAGTAGGGCGGTGAGTGCAGCATAGCATGGGAACAATATATACCAGGATGGGGACATATATAGCAGGATGGGGACATATATAGCAGGATGGGGACATATATAGCAGGATGGGATACATTGATACTTAATGAAGGGGGAGAGGGGATAATTCATAAGTCTTTATAGGATTCAGAACGCTGCACGGTGCCCATACATCTGACTAATGTGTGCGTAGGGGGGACAGCACCATGAATACGGGGGCCTGGTCCAGATTTTGCATCGGGGCCCATTGGACTCCAGTTACACCACTAGGAGTAGCCAATGTCTGGCTGCAGCCATGACTGCCCACTCCCCTCCAGAAGACTAAATAGAGGCCAGTGTGGGACCCCAGCACTAGTACTGAGGACTGACAGGGTCCAGGAACATATGTTTTTGTTTTTTATGTTTTTATTTAAATCCACTCTTGGCCCAGTGTTACACTAACAAAAAGTAACACATAGAGATAGCACATGTGACACTAATACATAACATACAGCACGCCAGTCACACACAACATAGAACTTGTCAGGGGTCAGAAACTAAATGTTTTATGTTTTTGGAATTGCCATACATGGACCATCAAGGTAACAAACACCCTCATTACAGAGGGAGAGGATGGGAACTCTAGTGCCGCCTATTGGAAGCAGCAATCCTGGAAGTCATTATGGACCTTTCAAAACCAAACCAGTAACTCCATTTGCAGACATGTGTTCTGGGACATTCGCCTCTCATCAGTGCAATGAAGGAGATCTGATTTGGCTGCTGCGAGGCCTCGGACAGGGGTTCTGGGGTACAGTTTCTCCTTGTGGAAACAACTAATAAAGAGAAGTTATTGAGCTAAGAAAACTCCTTCACCTCAAAAAGTAACAATAAAAGAACACAAACAAACCTTGACCAAACTAATAACTCTGATGATGATAGAAAAGAAAACCCTGCAACCAAGTGTACAATAAAAAAACAAATTACAAAGAATAAAAATGCCTTCCATTGGCTACTAGTATCATAAAGAAGGAACCTGTGGTCAGAGAGTTGCTTAATCAATCGAATTGTAGATAGGATCTCACTTCCACATGCTGCAGATGTAAAGAACAAAATAGAACTACAAGTAATGTGGAAGTGAGAGAGCGATTATATTACAGAATGTGCATCACACTGATCTGACTACTAAAAAAATGTACAAGTAGACTTTACCTTGCACATGATTTAATACTTTGTACAGTATTGTATACAATGATTCTGCCCCCTATATACAAGAATATAACTACTATAATACTGTCCCTATATACAAGAATATAACTACTATAATACTGACCCTATGTACAGGAATATAACTACTATAATACTGCTCCTATGTACAAGAATATAACTACTATAATACTGCCCCTATATACAAGAATATAACTACTATAATACTGCTCCTATATACAAGAATATAACTACTATAATACTGCTCCTATATACAAGAATATAACTACTATAATACTGCCTCTATGTACAGGAATATAACTACTATAATACTGCCCCTATATACAAGAATATAACTACTATAATACTGCTCCTATGTACAAGAATATAACTACTATAATACTGCCCCTATGTACAAGAATAAAACTACTATAATACTGCCCCCATGTACAAGAATATAACTACTATAATACTGCCCCTATGTACAAGAATATAACTACTATAATACTGCTCTATATACAAGAATATAACTACTATAATTTACTGCTCCTGTATACAAGAATATAACTACTATAATACTGCTCCTATATACAAGAATATAACTACTATAATACTGCTCCTATATACAAGAATATAACTACTATAATACTGCTCCTATATACAAGAATATAACTACTATAATACTGCTCCTATATACAAGAATATAACTACTATTAATACTGCCCCTATGTACAAGAATATAACTTCTATAATACTGCCCCTATATACAAGATATAACTACTATAATACTGTCCCTATATACAAGAATATAACTACTATAATACTGCTCCTATATACAAGAATATAACTACTATAATACTGCTCCTATGTACAAGAATATAACTACTATAATACTGCACCCTATATACAAGAATATAACTACTATAATACTGCCCCTATGTACAAGAATATAACTACTATAATACTGCTCCTATATCCAAGAATATAACTACTATAATACTGCTCCTATATACAAGAATATAACTACTATAATACTGCTCCTATATACAAGAATATAACTACTATAATACTGCTCCTATATACAAGAATATAACTACTATAATGCTGCCCCTATATACAAGAATATAACTACTATGATACTGCTCCTATATACAAGAATATAACTACTATAATACTGCTCCTATATACAAGAATATAACTACTATAATACTGCTCCTATGTACAAGAATATAACTACTATAATACTGCACCCTATATACAAGAATATAACTACTATAATACTGCTCCTATGTACAAGAATATAACTACTATAATACTGCTCCTATATACAAGAATATAACTACTATAATACTGCCCCTATGTACAAGAATATAACTACTATAATACTGCTCCTATATACAAGAATATAACTACTATAATACTGCCCCTATGTACAAGAATATAACTACTATAATACTGCTCCTATATACAAGAATATAACTACTATAATGCTGCCCCTATATACAAGAATATAAACTACTATGATACTGCTCCTATATACAAGAATATAACTACTATAATACTGCTCCTATATACAAGAATATAACTACTATAATACTGCTCCTATGTACAAGAATATAACTACTATAATACTGCACCCTATATACAAGAATATAACTACTATAATACTGCTCCTATGTACAAGAATATAACTACTATAATACTGCTCCTATATACAAGAATATAACTACTATAATACTGCCCCTATGTACAAGAATATAACTACTATAATACTGCTCCTATATACAAGAATATAACTACTATAATACTGCCCCTATGTACAAGAATATAACTACTATAATACTGCTCCTATATACAAGAATATAACTACTATAATACTGCCCCTATATACAAGAATATAACTACTATAATACTGCCTCTATGTACAAGAATATAACTACTATAATACTGCCTCTATATACAAGAATATAACTACTATAATACTGCCCCTATATACAAGAATATAACTACTATAATACTGCCCCTATGTACAAGAATATAACTACTATAATACTGCACCTATATACAAGAAAATAACTACTATAATACTGCTCCTATGTACAAGAATATAACTACTATAATACTGTCCCCTATATACAAGAATATATCTACTATAATACTGCTCCTATATACAAGAATATAACTACTATAATACTGCTCCTATATACAAGAATATAACTACTACAATACTGCCCCTATATACAAGAATATAACTACTATAATACTGCCTCTATGTACAAGAATATAACTACTATAATACTGCCTCTATATACAAGAATATAACTACTATAATACTGCCCCTATATACAAGAATATAACTACTATAATACTGCCCCTATGTACAAGAATATAACTACTATAATACTGCTCCTATATACAAGAATATAACTACTATAATGCTGCCCCTATGTACAAGAATATAACTACTATAATACTGCTCCTATATACAAGAATATAACTACTATAATACTGCCCCTATGTACAAGAATATAACTACTATAATACTGCTCCTATATACAAGAATATAACTACTATAATACTGCTCCTATATACAAGAATATAACTACTATACTACTGCCCCTATATTACAAGAAAATAACTACTATAATACTGCCCCTATGTACAAGAATATAACTACTATAATACTGCCCCTATATACAGGAATATAACTACTATAATACTGCCCCTATATACAAGAATATAACTACTATAACACTACCCCTATGTACAAGAATATAACTACTATAATACTGCTCCTATATACAAGAATATAACTACTATAATACTGCCCCTATATACAAGAATATAACTACTATAATACTGCCCCCTATATACAAGAATATAACTACTATAATACTACCCCTATGTACAAGAATATAACTACTATAATACTGCCCCTATGTACAAGAATATAACTACTATAATACTGCGCCTATATACAAGAATATAACTACTATAATACTGCACCTATATATAAGAATAATAACTACTATAATACTGCTCCTATGTACAAGAATATAACTACTATAATACTGTCCCCTATGTACAAGAATATAACTACTATAATACTGCCCCTATGTACAAGAATATAACTACTATAATACTGCGCCTATATACAAGAATATAACTACTATAATACTGCCCTATATACAAGAATATAATACTACTATAATACTGCTCCTATATACAAGATTATAACTACTATAATACTGCCCCTATATACAAGAATAGAACTACTATAATACTGCCCTATGTACAAGACTATAACTACTATAATACTGCCCCTATATACAAGAATATAACTACTATAATACTGCTCCTATGTACAAGAATATAACATACTATAATACTGCCCCTATGTACAAGAATATAACTACTATAATACTGCTCCTATGTACAAGAATATAACTACTATAATACTGCTCCTATATACAAGAATTATAACTACTATAATACTGCTCCTATGTACAAGAATATAACTACTATAATACTGCTCCTATGTACAAGAATATAACTACTATAATACTGCTCCTATATACAAGAATATAACTACTATAATACTGCTCCTATATACAAGAATATAACTACTATAATACTGCTCCTATATACAAGAATATAACTACTATAATACTGCTCCTATATACAAGAATATAACTACTATAATACTGCCCCTATGTACAAGAATATAACTACTATAATACTGCTCCTATATACAGGAATATAACTACTATAATACTGCTCCTATATACAGGAATATAACTACTATAATACTGCTCCTATATACAGGAATATAACTACTATAATACTGACCCTATATACAAGAATATAACTACTATAATACTGCTCCTATGTACAAGAATATAACTACTATAATACTGCTCCTATATACAGGAATATAACTACTATAATACTGCTCCTATGTACAAGAATATAACTACTATAATACTGCTCCTATATACAAGATTATAACTACTACTAGATGGTGGCCCGATTCTAAAGAATCGGGTAGTCTAGAATCTATATAGAGTTTATTTAGTAATAGGGGAGTGCTGTGAAATTAATTGTGTGTATACAGGCGGCTGAGTGGTTGGCACTGTATACGGTGGCTCAGTGGTATCACTGTATATGGTGGCTCAGTGGTTAGCACTGTATATGGTGGCTCAGTGGTTAGCACTGTATATGGCGGCTCAGTGGTTAGCAGAGTATACGGCGGCTCAGTGGTCAGCAGTGAGTGCGGTGGCTCAGTGGTTAGCAGTGAGTGCGGTGGCTCAGTGGTTAGCAGTGAGTGCGGTGGCTCAGTGGTCAGCAGTGAGTGGGGTGGCTCAGTGGTCAGCAGTGAGTGGGGTGGCTCAGTGGTCAGCAGTGAGTGGGGTGGCTCAGTGGTCAGCAGTGAGTGGGGTGGCTCAGTGGTCAGCAGTGAGTGGGGTGGCTCAGTGGTCAGCAGTGAGTGGGGTGGCTCAGTGGTCAGCAGTGAGTGGGGTGGCTCAGTGGTCAGCAGTGAGTGGGGTGGCTCAGTGGTCAGCAGTGAGTGGGGTGGCTCAGTGGTCAGCAGTGAGTGCGGTGGCTCAGTGGTCAGCAGTGAGTGCGGTGGCTCAGTGGTCAGCAGAGAGTGCGGTGGCTGAGTGGTCAGCAGAGAGTGCGTTGGCTCAGTGGTCAGCAGTGAGTGCAGCACAGGCTGGAGGGGGCAGAGGCTGGAGGGGGCAGAGGAGGGAGGAGGCAGAGGACGGAGGAGGCAGAAACTGGAGGGGTTAGAGGAGGGAGGGGTCAGAGGCTGGGGGCCAGAGGAGAGCGGAGGCTGGGGGGCAGAGGAGAGCGGAGGCTGGGGGGGCAGAGGAGAACGGAGGCTGGAGGGCTGAACACTCACTGGGCTGTCGGCGGTTCCGGAGGCCGGCCCCGGAGTGCGGGCGGGGCTAGCTCCGTGATGGAGGAGAGTCACCGGGTGTGTGGAGAGAGCGGCAGGACTGGGAGCGGTGGCGGCGGAGGCCGCACACCGGAGTGTGGGCCGGTCCGGGCCGGTTCCCGCATGTTGGTGGGCACACACCAGGCTGTGTGCGGAGCCAGTGGTGGGATGGCGGTCCCTGATGGAGAGTGGGCGGTGAGCTGCAGGGCTGTGGGCCGGATGTGGGTGGGCGCAGACGGGGCTCTGTGCAGGGACTGTGGCGGGATAAGGGGGAGTGGTGGCGCTTTAGCGCCCACCGCGAGGCGCTGTGCCATTTCGACAGCGGCTCACGGTGAGCGCTATGCGCTCACCGCTCGTGAGTCTGGTACTTCCGGTTCCGGTCTTTGACACAGGGCGCAAGCCATCACGGAAGTTGAGCGGATTGGCGGGAAGTGGCCTTCGGGTTTTATATATAAGATATATATTTAGCAGTACGATGGTATATGGTGGTAATGAGAGCACATGTATAGCAGCACTATGGTATATGGCGGTACATTACAGTACATGTATAGCAGCACTATAGTATATGGCGGTAGATTATAGTAAATGTATAGCAGCACTATAGTATATGGCGGTACATTACAGTACATGTATAGCAGCACTATGGTATATGGCTGTACATTATAGCACATGTATAGCAGCACTATGGTATATGGCAATACTGCGGTGACCGCGGTCCCCCACTCCTCCTGGCCCCCGGTCGTCCACAGTAAAAATAAAAAAATCCTCAGTGAGGATACTCACCTGTCCGGCGGCTCGCTCTACCTCGGCCTTGTAGGTCCTACAGGCCTTTAGGACCTGTAGTTGCCTGGGCAAGCGATCAGCTAAGGAGGGGAGGGGGGGGCAGGATTGTGTTGGGGGGGCAGAATGGAGCGAGTGGGGCAGGATGGAGCGAGCAGGTCAGGATGTAGCGGGAAGGGGGGACAGGATGGAGACGGCAGGGCAGGATGGAGACGGCAGGGCAGGATGGTGGTGGGGGAGGGGTAGGATGTAGGCGGCGGGGCAGGATGTTGGCGGGGGGTGAGAATGGTGATGGGGGTGCGGGATGGTGTTGGGGGTGTCAGGATGGTGTTGGGGGTGTCAGGATGGTGTTGGGGGTGTCAGGATGGTGTTGGGGGTGGCAGGATGGTGTTGGGGGTGGCAGGATGGTGTTGGGGGTGGCAGGATGGATAGGGGGTGGCAGGATGGATAGGGGGTGGCAGGATGGATAGGGGGGGGCAGGATGGATAGGGGGGGGCAGGATGGATAGGGGGGGCAGGATGGATAGGGGGTGCAGGATGGATAGGGGGTGCAGGATGGATAGGGGGTGCAGGATGGATAGGGGGTGCAGGATGGAGGCGCTCCTCCTGACCCCCTCCGCTCCGCGCGGCACCCGTCCCTCTGGGCCTCCAGTCTCTGTGGGGGGGCCCCCGCCCCCCGCCCCCCCCCCCCCTCCCTCCCCCCCTCCCTCTGGGGCTGCACACCCCCCGCCCCCGCTCCTTCATGGTGATAATAAAAATAAAAAAAACCTCAGTGAGGATACTTACCCTGCGGCGGCTCGCTCCACCCGTCTTGTAGGTGGCAGGACAGGACCTGTCGTTGGCTGGGAAACGGATCTGCTGGGGGTGAGTGGGCAAAGCGGGGTCAGTGGGCAGAGTGGGGGATGAGTGGGAAGAGCAGGGGTTAGTGGGCAGAGTCATTGGGCAGAGCAGGGGTGAGTGGGCATAATCAGTAGTCAGAGCAGGGTCAATAGTCAGAGCTGGGGTCTGTGGGCAGAGCTGGGGTCAGTGGGCATGGTCAGTAGCCAGAGGGGGGGGGGGTAAGTAGGCAGAGCAGGGTCAGTGGGCAGAGCGGGGGTGAGTGGGCAGAGTGGTGGGTGAATGGGCAGAGCAGGGTCAGTGAGCAGGATTGGGGCGTCAGTGGTCAGAGCAGGGTAATAGCGGGGGTCAGTGGTCAGAGCAGGGGTTAGTGGGCAGAGTGATTGGGCAGAGCAGGGGTCAGTGGGCACAGTCAGTAGGCACAGCAGGGGTTAGTGGGAAAAATCAGTGGGCAGAGCAGGGGTGAGTGGGCACAGTCAGTGAGCAGAGCAGGGGTCAGCGGGCAGAGCGGGGGTGAGTGGGCAGAGCAGGGTTTAGTGGGCATAGCAAGGGTTATTGGGCACAGTCAGTGGGCAGAGCAGGGGTCAGTGGGCAGAGTGAGTGGGCAGAGAAGGGTCAGTGGGTAGAGCATGGGTGAGTGGGCACGGTCAGTGGGCAGAGCAGGGGTCAGTGGGCATGGTGAAAGGGCAGAGCGGGGGTTGAGTGAACAGAGAGTGGTCAGTGGGCAGGGTGAGTGGTAAAAGCAGGGGCGAGTGGGCAGAGCGGGGGTGAGTGGGCAGAGCGGGAGTAAATGAGCAGAGCAGGGTCAGTAGGCAGTGTGAGGGGTCAGTGGGCAAAGCATGGTCAGTGGGCAGTGTGAGGGGTAAGTGGGTATAGCATGTTCAGTGGGCAGTGTGAGGCGTGAGTGGGCAGTGTGAGGGGTCAGTGGGCAGAGCAGGGTCAGTGTGAGGGGTGAGAGGGCAGAGCAGGGTCAGTGGGGCATGTGAGGGGTCAGTGGGCAGAGCAGGGTGAGTGGGCAGTGTGAGTGGTCAGTGAGCAGAGCAGGGTCAGTGGGGCGTGTGAGGGGTCAGTGGGCAGAGCAGGGTGAGTGGGCAGTGTGAGTGGTCAGTGAGCAGAGCAGGGTCAGTGGGCAGAGCAGGGTGAGTGGGCATTGAGGGGTCAGTGGGCAGAGCATGTTCAGTGTGCAGAGGAGGGTCAGTGGGCAGTGTGAGGGGTCAGTGGGCTGAGCAGGGCGAGTGGGCAGAGCAGGGTCAGTGAGGGGTCAGTGGGGAGAGGATGGTCAGTGGGCAGAGCAGGGTCAGTGTGAGGGGTCAGTGGGCAGAGCAGGGTGAGTGGGCAGTGTGAGTGGTCAGTGAGCAGAGCAGGGTCAGTGGGCAGAGCAGGGTGAGTGGGCATTGAGGGGTCAGTGGGCAGAGCATGTTCAGTGTGCAGAGCAGGATGAGTGGCCAGTGTGAGGGGTCAATGGGCCGAGCAGGGTGAGTGGGCAGAGCATGGTCAGTGGGCATAGTGGGGGTGAGTGGGCAGAGAGGGGGTGAGTGGGCAGAGCAGGGTGAGTGGGCAGAGTGGGTGAGGGGGCAGAGAGGGGGTGAGTGGGCAGAGTTTGGGGGTGAGTGGGCAGAGTGGGGGTCAGTGGTCAGAGTGGGGGTGAGTGGGCAGAGCAGGGTCAGAGAGAGGGTCAGTGTGCAGAGTGGGGGTGAGGGGGCAGAGAGGGGTGAGTGGGCAGAGTTTGGGGGTGAGTGGTCAGAGTGGGGGTCAGTGGTCAGAGTGGGGGTCAGTGGTCAGAGTGGGGGTCAGTGGGCAGAGCAGGGACAGAGTGGGGGTCAGTGTGCAGAGTGGGGGTGAGGGGTGGGAGGGAGAGGGGGTGAGAGGAGGGCAGGTTGGGGGTGAGTGGGCAGAGTTGGGGGGTGAGTGGGCAGAGTGAGGGTCAGTGGTCAGAGTGGAGGAGTGGGAGGTAGTCAGTGAGTGGTGGGCAGAGTGGGGTCAGTGGTCAGAGGGGTGGGGGCAGTGGGGTGTGGCAGAGTGGGGCAGTGGTCAGAGTGGGGGTGAGGGCAGTGGTCAGAGTGGGGTCAGTGGCAGAGTGGGGGTGTGAGTGGAGCAGATGTGGGTCAGTGTGCAGCCAGGGGTCATGGTCAGAGGAGTTAGATCGGGACAGGACCTTGATGACGTCACCGTCATGTGATCTGTGACTCCACCCATCATCGTGACGTCATCAAAGGTC